>JAOTRH010000001.1:2038409-2078275 GCA_034768845.1 Heliamphora exappendiculata
TACCCCCCCCCCCCCCCCCCCCCCAAAACGAGTTTTCCACACCGCGATGTTTATTTGAAATAT
This sequence comes from Heliamphora exappendiculata, assembly GCA_034768845.1. NCBI lineage: Eukaryota > Viridiplantae > Streptophyta > Magnoliopsida > Ericales > Sarraceniaceae > Heliamphora > Heliamphora exappendiculata. The sequence continues at coordinate 2,038,473 of JAOTRH010000001.1, forward strand.
GAGCCGCTAAAATTTGTCCCTTTTGAATGTATTTACCCCTATGAACCTAAGGGATGCATACAAGTCTTTGGAAGGCTTATACATAACCAGAGGAATGCTTATAGTGTCTCCATTACCTGATAAAACTCTCTTTTATGGTAAAAATAATGAGCTTTCCCTTGTGTTCGGCTATAGCGGAAACCCTCGAATCTAGAGCTTATGGTCTTAAAAGCGTTCCAACCCAGTACCAACAATGCGCTTCTCGACAGATCATCGGTAGGAAAAGCGAAACTGCTTGATGCTGCATACTAAAAACAACAAACCCAATTCGCATCATTATGCTCAATAAAAGGAATAGGGGAAGCTAAAATCAAAAATATTAGAAGGAAGGGAAAAATGCTTCGAAAATGAATCTGTTCCCCAAAGCTATAACGACTTTTTCTTCCTGACCCGATTCAACGCCAAAGAATTCCCTGTCGCTACCATGTAGTATTCATCTCTCCTGAAGATAGCAGCTGTTCCTTGATCTCTAAGATATTTCATCAAATTTCGTATGGATCCTCAATCACCAATCCTTGCATGGATATGGGTTTTGCTCGAGAGGCTATGAATTGATTGGACCTTCCAATCGAATGAATCATAACACTCGTAATGATCGACTTTACGAAGATTCCAATGGATTTTAGAAGCTCGTAGCATTAGTCCGGCCCCATTCGCAAACTAAAGAAGCTGGGCGTGCCCCCTGACCTGCCTCCGATTACTGAAAGTGAATTCGTTTTCTATTATCATAAGCCGACCTATCATTCATTGGTTAGGTTTAGAGAAAAAAGCTACCTGGAAGTCATCTCTTCTTCCCAGTGGAAGCTAAAGGCCCTGATATAGTAGGAGTGTGGTGCGTGCTCTCTCTATTCTGTAGATGCGCTCCTGGGAAGGAAAGCTAGAATTCTTGATGTAGATCAATCAATCCCGCCCTGTTCAAGTGATCGCCCTGAGCAGAGTGAGATTGGGGATAACCTTAATGACTGTTCATAATGGGCCCTACCATTTGACGTACGTATTCCATGTAGTTTTTGTTCTTGTACCTTTTCTGTCCCTCAGCCCCTCTCCCACCTTTTATATCTATCATTAAAAGTAGGGCGGCCATCGATCGATGAATTGAGAAAGATAGGACCGGGGATTCCATTTCAGTAGAGAAACCTATCGATGGTCACATTAGGATGGGAACAAATGGGAAGTGTGCCTCGAGTTCTATTCCTTTTTTTATTCGGATGAGACGACAGTGAGCAATCGATAAAGAGCAAGGGATGTTAGAGCTCTGATCCTAGTATTCCTCGCTTCAGTAGGTTCTGGAAGCTTTGGCATCGGGACGCATTACAATAGCTAGGCCGGGTGGGATTATCTATCGGATGGTTATTCATCAAGTGGATCCTTTGCCCCTTACCTCAGTAGCTGGGTCCGGAAGGTGGTAACCGGCTTTGGTGAAAACTCTTCTAACAATCAATCGCAAAGGATTTGAATGAAGTAGAACTGATTTCGAATCAATCGGTCAAATCACTCGACTGCAAAAATGAATCTATTAAAAGAGGCCCATTAGCCCGAACCTTTCGTCGGCTAAAACAAACTTCTATACTTGGCTCCGGCGGACACTTCTATTCAAATTCAAAAATGTCAGTATGCGGTCCCAAAATCCCCTCTAAGACTTCTGCTTGACTGCCTGCTGAAAGGCCTTTATGTCTTCAGTTGGCTACCTTCCACTTGGCCTCTTCTGCTCTTATATCTCGGATATCTCCAGCCTTGTGATGAATCTTCTTCCACTCTCAAACCTCTAAGGAGTTTTAGAGAAATTTCTTTATTGGCGGTTGCGCGACCTTCGATTGAAGCGACTTCTACGGATTGCGATTGCACCTTGTGTTGGATCAAGGCTCTCTATCGCTCAAGACGCCGATGCGCCACCGGGTTGACCAGCAACTGGTTCAACGCAACTTACCAGTGATAGTCGTTTCATCACCCGCTATGGAAACCAAAACAACGTCTGGTGCGCCCACCTCTACTCCTATTTCAGCTCTTATACATGCTGCTCCCTAGCTCGGTCTTTCTACCCCCAAGACCTCAAGACTCATTTTGATATGCGCATGTTGGAACCGATGAGTGATCAGAGCGACCCGCAACTTACAAGCATGGGGAGTTGCGATGGATGCCAAGATGAAGACTCTTCTGCACCAAGGATCTTAGGGGTACCACAAATAGTTGGATCGTAAGACTTTTTCTCACAAATAGTTGGAACCCTCGACTTTAAGCCGAGGGCTAATACACACGTTGTGGGGCCATGTTTCCCGAGAGCCGTCCTTCCCCCCTTTCCCTATAAAGTTCATATGGCCTAGCGATTTTCTAGTTATTCTACTTCTTAGAATTATAGGGCGAGGAGCCGACCCATAAGAAGGCTCCAAGCCAACTATAATACTAAGAGTTTAACTCTAAGAAAGATTATAATCACGATAATGGATAATGAAAAAGGCCTAAAAGCAATAGAGAGAGATATCAAGATTTCAGGATTTAAAGCTGTAAGGATGGCTATCTAATCTTAAACAAGCATCTAAGTCTAAGTATAAAAAGGAGGTCAATAAAGTGAAGATAAGAATCTTAAGATCATAATTTCTATCAGAAAGGGGCTAAATAGAATCCATATGAATAAATAGATGGCAATGCCACTAAAGAATACCTATAGCACTACTGGGGTGGCGTGGGATGAGTTTAGACGTGGAAGCAGCTCAATTTCCCTCCCTCCTTATACAGTAGAAAAAGGTAGGGTAGACACTACTCCTATTAAGGCTTGTATAAGCCCCAGCAATCAAACTAAAGTGCTAACGCACCTTATCGTATTAGTAAAGCAACCTTTCGCCTTTATTGAGGAGATAAAAAACAAGTAACCAACCTAATAAAGCGGTAGCAAGCACCTTCTTTCTCAAAGTCAACTTTCTTGCTTCTTGCTTTAGTTTGATTGTAGCTAGCGTGCTTTACTAAGAAGATAGAAAGGGCTTTTCTCATTTAGTATTTCTTTTCATTTTGATAGAAGTAGGTGCTTGCAGGGTATAGGAAGATCTTACGGAGGGGCGTCATGCACATCCATCGGCAAATGTGGATGGAGTAGCTGACCCAAATCTGGAAGCAGGAGTAGGAGGATCATCTGACCCTAGCATGATCCTCTACCGGACTAAGCTAATAGAGAAGGTTGGACCCATCGAGGGAGGGAGTGAGGCTTTCAACCAGACCAGGGAGGGTCGGGTAGAGCTGTATTTTCCGAGGCAAGGATGGGCCAAAATCAACAGAGATTGGTGCTACGAGGGCGAAGCTAAAATCACTTTGTACCGCTTGCTGCGCGAAGTCAAACTACGCGACAGAAGCAAGAAAGAAATTACGACTTCACCAACCACTTCGGCCTAATTATCCCACTTCTTTCCTCAATCCTGGATATCGATTTCTGATAACCACTTTCACCCGATCCAATTCACCTCCATCGAGCCAGCGAACTAGTAGATCATCTTTTTTGAGGAATGGAAGGATGTAGCGGTATTCAAATTATCTGGCTACACAATGAGAAAAAAGCATCCGTGAACTCCTTACTAATAGTTTCTTCTATCTGGTACTTAATTAAGATGAAAGCCAGTAATAAGTGCATCTTGCTTGGAAAGACCGTTACCAAAGAAACGGCTATTTGATGGGCGATTCCCCCCTTTCCATTGAAGTAGGGAATGCGGGGTGCGCTTACGGAGGAGCACGCATGCAAGAAGGAAGTTTGAGCTTGAGGCAAATGGCTAAAAGATCTTCCCCTTAAAATGCCCTTTATATGAATATGATTCTCAATCCAATGAAAATATGTCTATCCATTCTTACAGCTACTACTCTCTAGTTGTGGGGTGACGGCTAGTTTTTCAATCTTGGGGAGATATCATTCTTGCCGAACCCAATGCCTATAATTGCATTTTAGGGTAAAAAAGGAATTGAAGAAAATAGATTAGATTGAATAAGACAGTACCTGAAGGTTCACAAGTAGTTGAATAGGGAAGACTTAGCGCATCGATTCCATAAGGATAATGAAGGATTTCTTCAGACAGGACAGCTATAAGAGCTTCCTGACTAGAGGACAGGGACGAAGTAATAAGATTAGATAGAAACTTAGACTGCATTTGGTGAGAGAACTAGCTTTGGACCATCCTGTGAGTAAGGGGACACCTACGCTAGGAGTTGTGTTCCTAAGTTTAGGCTATGCGACTAGAACATTCTCCGTCATGAGCTGTAGATGTCCACTTTGCTTAGAGAGTGAACATGACTATGTCCGGGACCTGATGCAGATCCACCAGCAAGATGAAATACCACCTGATCTTGTCCCTGCATCAGAGGATCCAGCTACATAAGTAACGGCTGAAGAACCACAAAAGGACCCCTCCATATAGGACTCCCTATAGAGTAATACCGATGTCGTTCTCTAGTTTTAATGCTAGAGTGGTGCGGAAGTCTCATTTACGGTATGGCACATTAGGATATCAAACTAATGGAAATCCCGAGAAAGACCTGTGACTTGTAACTGGATAAAAAGTTTTTCCATGTCGATCTCCAGCTGCATGTACTCGCTATTTACTTAATGAGAACCTCTTAGAGCAGGAGGTAAATGAGATGTGCCAGGGTAGCGACACCTGGATTTATAAACAGAAAGCGCCAGGGAAATCCCATGTATTTACTCATAAGGATCCAATTTGGTTATGGATCAATTTGCGTGGTTAAAATTATTGAGTGATATCGAGAACCAGCAAGATTTTGCACTATGTAAGGCCTTCAACGACTTTTCTTTGTTGCTCTTCATTAGCCCTTGAAAAGAAAGAGAATAGCAGGCATGAGTTGTATTTTCACCTTTGTTTAAAAGCATGGTCCCACTCATTGATCAGTATGTCCTTGACCTTTCCATTCTATCGTATCTCGATTCAGTTCCAGTAGTGCGAACGATTCTGTACCATCGTACTTTAAGTGTCTGTCGGTAGTATCTACTATGGATCTTCAACGCTTTACTTAGCGTTACTCTTGTTCTTCATCTTCTTCCTACAGTGACTTGTACCCTTCTTCATCTGCTTCTTACTATGACCCGCACCCTTCAACTTCTTATCCTCTATCTTATGAATCATAGCCTCGGTCTTTTGGTCCGGAGTTGGTAGCTCTAATAACTGCGCTTCAGTCTTTTGGTCCAGAGTCGGTAGCTCTAATAACTGCGCTTCAGTCTTTTGGTCTGGAGTCGATAGCTCTAATAACTACGCTTTGGATTCCGTTGGTATCAAACTTTCTTGTTCAGGTCACAATCACGGTTCATATGCATCTATAATTAGCAATCGTTCATTCATCTCTCCTTCAGAAACTTGCAACAACCACAGGTCTTCATCTTCCGTTGGCATCAACTCTTGTTTTATCCCCTTGGCATTTTTCTCATCATCCAGTTTAGCCTTAATATTATCAAGAGCTTTCTGAAGAGGAATAACCAAGGTATGATCTTTTTGGTTTTTCATTTTTTCAATATCTTCCTCCAAGACGCTAATATCTAATTTGAGATGATATCTATCATTTACCTCGTAATCAAAGACATACTTTGGTTTCGTACCAATCCATTCCCCTTGCACATAGACAACATCCCTTTTACACTCTGGGTTGAGTTGAAGCTTGAGATCATATACTTTTTTTTATAATTTTAAGCTTTTTCCAATTTCTATCGAACTCTGCTTCATGCTTTATCTTCGTTACTAGTGACGGATCTCGGCATTGATTAACAAACCATTTGTAACAAACATAGTTTTTAGCCTTACCTTTTCGCTTTGTAATATCTTTGCCATCTTTCGTAAAAAAGGAATAAGTCTTCGGAGCTATGAAGTAACCTTTCGTGATTTCATGCTCCAACTTCCACTTACCTAATTCAGTGGAAGATACATTATCAGTAGGAAGAGGATTTCCTAGAATAATGGAGTCTGTATTTATGTAGTAACAATCATCTCTGGAAATAAAAGGGTACATGTGGATTCGAGAACAAGCTGTAATTGCAGCAGACAATCGAACTATGGATATAGTCGGGGGAATCCATTCTTCCAAGTTTTTTTGATTCATCACATATGATACCATGCAGACGACTTTCTTTTTCTTATTTGATCTCTTTATCTCTACACGATCAGACCGGACTAGTTTGATAACGTTCATACTATTGTCTGCTTGGGTTTGTAAATAAGCATGTCTTTCAGGGGTACAGATCTCGGTATTAGTACATTTAGGATTGATCCCAAATCGCCCGTAGAGAGAATTCATTATTAACTTGTAATAATAAGACATACCTTCATCACTGACCTTTTTAGCTTTCACTCTTCGGTCAGAGACTTCGTCCACAAACTTCTTGAAAGGACTAGGCTTCCTATCAAACAAGTACCCCCTTATTGGTAATATCTTGTAACCCAACTTCTTCGCAAACTTCAATCTCTCACTAAAATACACACCCTTGAACTCACCAGTCGGGAATAGTAAAAGATTGGAAGATTGACTCCTATACGGTAAGAAGGGGCGATTAAGACCTTCAGAAGATCGTACTAAGGCCTCAATAAAACCATACATATCAGACAAATCCATACCATCAAAACTCCAATACCATATAGGGTGACTGGCAGGCATATCAAAATTTTGCATGACATATGGATATAAAGAGTTCACATCATAATAATACAAATTAGTACCTTTAGGGATATAGGCTTCTGCATGTCCTCCATAGTAAGCACGTCGAATGAAACTATCCACATTATTACTAGCAAATCGAGGAATTGGAAAACTATCCGCATCAAAATACCTCATACGGAAGATCCTCAGAGAAAGCGATGAAGTGGTCATACAATCAACAATATCAATACCGTAGGTATTGAAAAAGAGCTTTTGAGCTGCTACTAAAATACCACCTAAGAGACGAATATCTTGTTTAAGATAAACCATCAAATCACCACGCTTTATTGTAGAATACTGACAACCACTTCCTTATGATTGATACCACCTTTCAAACCCAATTTCGGACATAAAGTCTTAGACAAAATCGGTAAACTCGCAAGGAGTAAAAGGTATGAATCCATTACATGAAACAGTAGTGTTCTTTTATCCCCCTTTTTCCTTTCCAGCGGATCTAGTTTAGGATACACCCTGATTTTGTATATTATCTTATCTCGGACAAGACTTTTGAAGGTGTAATTTTCAAGAGAAACTAGAAATTTCATCATTAGTAAACCATCGAATCGACCTAAGTTATTGAAGTAAACAATTTTCATCTTTTGTTCCCGCACTAAAACTTCTAAATGTTTTAGAAAGTGGGTCATTATAAGTTTACTGCAATCCTGAAAATCAGCAGTATTTATTTTATCTTCACTGAAATAGAGAGAAAATTCCCTATTAGTCTTGGACTCAACATCCTCACCAGGATGAACCGATAATAGACTGGCAGCAAAAGGAAAATGATAATCATCATCATTTTGACTTTCTACTAGAACTGTTTCCAGATCAGCTATATGAAAGGCTTCAGTTCCGTAGTATGAGGTTTCAATACCGTTATATAGAGCGATTTCGAATCCCTTTGCCTTAGCATAGATACTTCACCAGAAGTTTTTCCGATATCCCTCATAGAATTTTCTAATAGAACTAGTTTATTAATCTATCCACCTCATAGGCGTTAAAGGCATTTTTTCTTATTCGTCTTTATTCTTTTCTCTATATAGACTAGAAGAAAAACACCAAGGATCTCATTATCACGGTAAATCTCTCCTTCCTTAACTATTAATTCCCACATTTGATTGAAAACCTCCTTATTAGGAAGAGAATTCCCACTAGAATCGGATCAATTCAAGTGTATTATCGTACCTATAGTAAAGCTTACTTCCCCACTTTCAACTCGTATTTTATACCCTATAGTAAACATGGCCCTCTTCCAAGTAAAATTATTGTAAACATAGGTTATGAATAAATGCAAAATGAGGGAAGCTATCCGTTCATATGTGGTACATAGCGGGTAAGGTTCCTTGAAATCAGCTGAGACTGTAATCAATCCTTCATTGGGAGTCCTATTCTTTACCCCTTGTATATATTTCTTTAAGAAGGATGAATATTGGCATTTTCTACCCTTTTTACCTGTACTAGCCTCCTCATTGGATCTCCCCTCTCTTCTTTCTCATTCTTACTATCCTCACTATTCCGTTGCTCTTCCGACGTCCATTTCTTCCCATTAGCAAGTTCATCACTATCCATTTTATTAGAATAAGTTCTAACAGTCGTATATTTAGGAATACATGTTAGTAGCCAATTCATCTTCTTATAATACCCTCGCTTCTCTGCCATTGCCATGATAGAATATCTGTGTACTGTCAAATAGTGAAATATAGTAGCCTTACCATGACTGGCACCAACAGTATTCGTTGAATAGGAGCTGGTCAAGGTAGCTTTCATAGTAAGTAAAAGCCTTGAATTAAGGTCCTGCAACCGACTAGTAGTTTGACAGTAACTACCATAGAAATGGATCATAAATTTCATAGTTGACTTTAAGTTCTATTTTCTATTATTCGTCTCGATAAAAATTGAGATAATCCTGGCTGACGCCAATTGTCAACCTATCACGACCGTTGTGGGTTAAATAGAATAAATCCTATGTGTTTTTCCCTTCTCGGTTGGATTACCCCAATAGAGTTTATAGTATAGGGCCCTAGGGGTCATTTTTAATCCCAAGTGCTCAAGCCTCGAAAAAAAACAAAGCGTCATACTCTTTTTTAAGTAGCTAGGACACACTGAAGTATCACTTTACAATTTGATTTAACAGATATAGCACGGGAACCAAGAGTTTCCTCTTGGACACAGGTCACGCCCCTAATTTTCAAGTGGAGCTTTTTATCTCTGAGGACTCAAAGCTTTAGGACCTTCCAAGTAGAAGGCGCTTCCTGTACTAGTGGATCATGTTCCCAAACGCTAGAATTTCACTCCCTTCTCACTTTAAGACATGCCGAACCATTTCGGAGGGACTATTTTCCTACATTGGGGAAAACATTTAATCTTAAAATGAAGAGGAGCAAATTACAGAGGGAGGCATTAGTACATGTCTGTACAGGAACCGTGGAATGTATAAACTCCAATTGTACATCCCATCCTTCAACTTTTAATTTTGAGGTATTCTTTAGTTCCTAAACAGCCTTTTGGTACAGCTAAAGATCGGACCTGTTCCCTATTGGTTTTGCTTAACACATTATTCCTAAACAGCCTTTTGTAACAGCTAAAGATCGGACCCGTTCCGATTTTGAGGTATTCTTTAGTTCCTAAATAGCCTTTTGGTACAGCTAATGATTGGACCCGTTCCCTATTGGTTTTGCTTAACACATTATTCCTAAATAGCCTTTTGTAACAGCTAAAGATTGGGAATAATGTGTTAAGAAAAATCAATAGGGAACGGGTTCGATCTTTAGCTATTACAAAAGGATGTTTAGGAATAATATGTTAAGAAAAACCAATAGGGAATGAGTCCGATCTTTAGCTATACCAAAGGGCTGTTTAGGAACTAAAGAATACCTCAAAATCGGAACGGTCCGATCTTTAGCTGTTACAAAAGGCAGTTTAGGAATGATGTGTTAAGAAAAACCAATAGGGAACGGGTATGATCTTTAACTGTACCAAAAGGCTGTTTAGGAACTAAATAATACCTCAAAATCGAAAGTTGAAGGATGGGATGTACAATTGGAGTTTATACATTCCACGGTTCCTGTACAGACATGTACTAATGCCTCGCTCTGTAATTTTCTCCTCTTAATTTTAAGATTAAATGTTTTCCCCAATGTAAGAAAATAGCCCCTCTGAAATGGTTCGGCATGTCTTAAAGTGAGAAGGGAGTGAAATGCTAGGGTTTGGCAACGTGATCCACTAGTATAGGAAGCACCTTCTACTTGGAAGGTCCTAAATCTTTGAGTCCTCGGAGAGAAAAAGCTCCACTTGAAAATTAGGGGTGTGGCCTGTGTCGAAGAGGAAACTCCTAGTTCCCTTGCTATATCTGTTAAATCAGATTGTAAAGTTATACTTCAGTGTTTCCTAGCTACTTAAACAAGGGTATGACGCTTTGTTTTCTTTCGAGGCTTGAGCACTAAGGATTAAAAATGATCCCTAGGGCCCGATACTACAAACTCTATTGGGGTAGTCCAACTGAGAAGGGAAAAACACATAGGATTTATTCTATTTGACCCACAATGGTTGTGATAGGTTGACAATTGGTGTCAGCTAGGATTATCTCAATTTTTATCAAGACGAATAATAGAAAATAGAACTTAAAGTCAACCATGAAATTCATAATCCGTTTCTATGGTAGTTACAGTCAAACTACTGGTCAGTTGCCGGACCTTAATTAAAGGATTTTAACTACTATGAAAGCTACCTTGACCAGCTCCTATTAAATGAATATTGTTGGCACCGGTCATGGTAAGGCTACTATATTTCACTATTTGACAGTACGGAGGTATTCTATTATGGAAATGGCAGAGAAGCGAGGGTATTGTAAGAAGATGAATTGGCCTCTAACATGTATTCCTGAATATACGACTATTAAAACTTATTCTATGAAAGACGGTAGTGATGAACTTTCTAATGGGAAGAAATGGACGTCGGAAGAGTAACAGAATCGTGAGGATAGTAAGAACGAAAAAGAAGAGAGGGGGGATCCAATGAGGAGGATTTGGAAGAGGAAGAAAGTGATATGGATCATCTATTTGATCGTGAGAGAAGATATTTTGATGATCAATCAATTGAAAGAATCCCTACCGCTGATGATGTTGATTATAGTACATATAAAAACAAGACTATTATTGATGCTTTGTAGAATCAATTTTATAAAATACTGGAACATAGATCTAACCTGATGTATAGTAAGTCCTATAATTATAATGATGAGGTTTACACGATGTTAGAAAAAATACCTTTGTATAAATGTCAGAATTGTAACATAGAAAGGTTGAAAGATATGCTGGTAGAAATAGAAAGTTTGACTATCCGATATGATGAAAAGAACATCTTTAAATCTTATCCTGCAATGGTCAAACTATTGATGGGTAATGAGTCTGGTAGCCCATATATTTCTGTTAAGGATTATCTAAGATAGAAAAAGAAAAGCCTATCCGATGATGACCTTGATTTAATTAGTGAATTAGGTGAATTTACATTGGAGGCAATAATTATTAATGTCCTAAGTTTTTTTTTGGTAATTAATTGTAACATAAAAAAAGAAAAAATTACATGATTACAAGGGGCATGCCCCAGGAAATTACAAAAGTACCACTGGAAGCCTACTTCCTACATATTTTCAACAAGTAAAACTAAAAGCCCGCTCTAAGTGAGGGAAAGCTAACGACAAAGCATATCCCACGCACAACCCGCGTGGATAGGAAAAAAAACCTACATACAAGTCCGCGCACAACCCACACAGATAGGAAAGCATCATCATACAAACATAGGATAGAACCAATAATCATGCCAAAGAACTAAAAATCTCCTAATTCCTACCAAAGATTGGCTCCCACAAAGGGTAATATGCTCTAAAATTATGACAAGAACAAGAGAGTAAAAGAGATCAAGCAAGTAGAACTGATCATCCAAACCCAAAAATACGTAAGACCAGCTGAAGCTTAGCTCCTCGAGAGGCTCCAACCCTCGAACAACAAGGATCTGACTAAGGTGAGGAGCAAATCTCAAAACTTAAGCAAGCTTGGCTCCTAGGTTCTGTATTCAACAGTGTTAAAACCTCTAAACCGTCCATTAGGGTCGCTACTTTAGTAGATCAGCTTGATTCTAATGTGCAAGTTCATGCTATAGCTAGGAGATATGAGGTAGAAGTGCTAGAAAAAAAAACCAAAAGGGGTGCTAAATCTAGACCAAAGGGTTAATGGTGCCATAATAGAGGATAATAAGAAGCGTAAGATTGAAAGGCAGATGAGTGGTAAGGTCGAAAAAGATATCAAAAAGGCTAAAAAGGTCGATAATGAACGTATGACTATCGGTGCCAAATTTGTCGAATTATTAATTGAAAGAGAAGTGGTTCTTTTTCAAACTAAAGATAAGGATAGTGAGAAATTTGTAAAAGGTACTCGTACCGATGCCAATTCAGTCCCTGTTTCTAAGAAGGGTTATAAGAAGGCTGGTTTTGTGATAAACTTTGGATCTTACAGTAGTTTATGATGGACGCACTTAGTGTGTGCGAACTAAGGTGCGATAGTGCGTGCGACTTCAAACTCCTCGCCTAGGGTTTCTTCTTCTAATCCGATTCAAGATGGCAAGCGATGCGAATCCATCTGGGGCTTCATCTCCCAGCGAGGAGTTACGTTAGGCCCCTAGTGTGATTAAGAAAACCACCTTTGATGCTCATTCCTGTGGCTCTCCCACCCGAGTGGAACTGGTGGTTTCGAATGAAGATTGCACTTTGTCCTCCCCTTCCGGTCAAAGGACGCCGATGAAATTGAGTGAAATTTTCCACGAAGCTAGTAAAGTTCAAGCAGTCCTCACCAGTGTCGACGAACTGGTGGATAATGAAGTGTGAAATGCTCGCAAGGGGTTAAAGCCATTCAACTCCGAGATGCTTGAAGCCCTCGAAGGTCATTTCAAGCGGTTAAAAGGGATTAGTCCAGGCAAGCAACGTGTGGCTGTTCGGAACACACAACCTACTGGTGTTAGGACAACCCAATCTGCAGGTGATGGTAAGGACCCCTCTGATGTTGATGTTGATATTCACCAAGATGAGTTATTACTTAGGATGGCTCAACGAGATAAGGTTTTGGCTGAACAACAAATTGATCTGATTAAAGAAGTGATTGCTCACAAAGAGGGGAATAGTGAATATTCTCAACTTGACGTTCGAGTATCTAGTGCCGATACTGATGATGGAGCTAAGGCAAATCCGTACAAGTCTGTGGAAGCTACTCACCGTAAGTTTGGGTGGATATCTGATGAAAATAGGGAACCCATTTGGGACTCTAATTTTGTCTGACACAACGGAGGGATGAGAGGGAGAGGAGGTGGGTGTTACCCTTTTCGCGATAGGGGTGGCACCCGTCTCGGTGGCAGGAAAGCGTTTGGGCCACGCCTTTTCAACTCTGATGAGTCTCAATCCTGGGCAGAGGTGGTTGCTAACAAACCCTCCTCCCAGGCCGTGGAGAAGGGTACAACGGCTCAGGATACACACCAAGTGTTTGAGGTTAATCCCAAGTCAACTTCTTAGGCTTCCTTACTTACAAACTAATCTTCAGGCGCTCCTTTGGAATTTGTGGAAGGTCTTGAGTCGGATAGAATTGAGATTGAGACTTCACTAATGGATGAGAAATCATGGGAAGATTGTCTGGTAGGCTACTTCCTTGATTCTACATTAGCTTTTGGGCTTGTTTGAGCTACAGCTAGGACGCTGTGGGATCAAGAAGGTCTGATAGAGTTGTTAGGGAATGACAAGGGTTTCTTCATCTTTAAGTTCCAGTCCAAGGAAGCTATGGAAAATGTTCTGGACAGGGGTCATTGGCACTTTTTTGGTAAACTACTTATTCTGCATAGATGGAAGATGCGTTTCAAGTTTGCTAAAGAGGCCATCTCTCGAATTCCTGTTTGGGTCAAGCTACATGATCTGCTACTGGAATTTTGGAATTCCCAATGTTTGAGTAGAATTACTAGTGTACTAGGGGTCCCATTGTACTTGGATCGTGCTATGAAATCTCATCAAAGGATTTCCTATGCCAAAGTGTGTCGAACTTGATACGGCTTGCCCTATGAAGCATTCGGTTACTGTCAAGTGTGAAGGGGACAGTATTTTAGTTGGCATGGAATACCAAGGCATGCCTGCTATGTGTTCACAGCTCAAGGGTTTTGGTCATGACACTAGGAAATGCAAATTCCCTAAACTGGTTGAAGCTCCATCGGATTGGACTCAAGTTGGCAAGGGAAAGGCTGTCGTTGGGGGCTTATAGATTATAGAGATAGAGAAGTTGGCCCCATCCTCCCCTACTCTCATCCCATGTGAAATCCTTCCACCCAAGGTAACGGAGACACTCCCCGTAGATATAGACAAATACCAAAGGCTGGAGGAAGCTCATACTATAACAGAGAAGTCTCCAAAATAGCAACATGCTCTGGACAAACAAACTATTTTGCACGATGCTATGACTCCTTCGGTAGGATGGTCTCCTCTAACATGTAGCCAATTTGGTAAGGTTTTGGAACAAATTCAAGTTACGGGGGACGGCACTGAACAGGAACCCTTCACTCCGATAGAGGATAATGAGCTAGAGAAAGCCTCCTCTACTTCCCAAAACATGTCGGGTAGGAAGGTGAATGGAAGTAAGAAAAAGAAGAAAAGGTAACCTCGTTCATTTCTCTTATGTCCAAAATAATATCATGGAATATCCGTGGTTTGAATAGTCGGGTTAAGCAAAAAGAATTGCAATCTTTTGTTAGGAAACAGCAACCTAAACTCATGGCTCTTAATGAGACTAGGGTCAAAGCTAATAAAGCTAATGCTATTTTTGAACACATCTGGCCGGGTTGGAATTTTGTTCATAATTATAGTTTTGGGGAGTTGGGTAGGTTGTGGGTGTGCTAGGATCCTAGTTTTGTCAGTGTTCAGGTTCTAGATACTGGGGATCAATGGATACGTAGTAAGGTAGTTTATGTGGAGGAGAATGTCTCCTTTTGGGTCACTTTTGTTTACGGTTTTAACACACCAGGTGAAAGATGTAGGTTATGGAGTACAATTAAATCTTTGGTTGTTGGGCTTGGTACTTCTCGAAGGTTGTTGATTGGTGACTTTAACGCTGCAAGGTATCCTTTTGAACGTTTTGGTGGTTGTGCTAAGTGGCTGGCCCACATGGAGGATCTCAATAAATGTCTTTATGAGGCTAAACTTGATGATCTTAGGTACAGTGGTATTCAATTCACTTGGTCAAATAACCAGCAGGAGGAGCACCTTATTAACTCTAAGATTGACCGTGCTTTAATCAATGAGGCTTGGGTGACCACCATGCCCCAAGCAAATGCCATGTTTTGTCCACCCGGTATCTCAGACCATGCTAAAATTGAGATCCTTCTTTACTTGGATAGGTTTAAAGCTAGGAAACCGTTCAAATATTTTAACTTTTGGGCAAAGAGCCCTCAATTTATACCGTTGGTGTGAGAGGTTTGGCAGGAGCAAATTGTTGGCTTTGAGTTGTTTCAGGTTACTAGAAAGCTTAAGCAGCTGAAAGCTAAGTTGAAACAACTGAATAAAGAAACCTTTAGGGAGATATCAACTAGAGTTGTGGCTCAGCGCGCAATTCTGGAGGATCTTCAGGTGAGAGTGGATAAACATCCTGCTGATCGTTCCATAGCGGCTCAGGAGAGAGAGGCTTACAAGTCCTATATTGATTTAAGCCTGGCGGAGGAAAGTTTCCTCAAACAAAAGGATAGAATTCAATGGCTCAACTTCGGTGATCAGAATTCCAAATTCTTTTTCAAATCTATCAATTTTTTTTTCTGGCAGAATAGATCCCGTATATCTACGATCACTCACGACGATGGTACAATTTGCACTGATTGTCAGGATATATCTGACTATATTGTTGGATATTATTAGGACCTCTTGGGATCTGCTACATTTTCGCAAGGGAATGCCGTTGAGGAGGTCTGTGACCTTATCCAACACAAGTTGTCCTCTTAGAACGCGGCAACTATGGTTTGTGAGGTTACTTATGAGGAGATTAGGCAGATAATGTGGTCTTTGAAAGCTAATAAGGCCCCTGGTCCTGATGGGTTTTCTGCGGGGTTCTTTAAGGATGCCTGGGAGGTTGTGGGAGAAGACGTCACTCAAGCTATTAAGGGTTTTTTTTATTCTGGGCATATGCCGAGGGAAGCTAACACTACCCTCATTGCCCTCACACCCTAAGTTCCCAACCCTTCGTCCATCAAGGAATACTGTCCCATTTTGCTGCAATACAATCTATAAATGTATATCCAAGATCATTACCAATCAGATAAAGGGGTGTTTATCTGATATTATTTCTCCCTCCCAATCGGTCTTTGTCAAGGGAAGGCGTATAGCGGAAAATATTTTCCTATCCCAAGAATTACTTAGACTATCACAAACAGAGTAAAGGCCCTAAATGTGCGCTTAAAGTCGATCTTATGAAAGCATATGACAATGTTCGTTGGGACTTTATGGAAGTGGTTCTTAAATGCATGGACTTCCTTGATAAGATGGTTGGCTGGATTAGAGAATGTATTACAACCCCCAGTTTCTCTGTAAGCATTAATGGGGAACTTAATGGCTTCTTCCTGGGAAAGAAATGCCTTAGGCAGCGGGATCCCCTATCCCCTTATCTTTTTGTTATGGCTATGGAGGTTTTGTCTGGTCTCTTCCACAAGAATACATTGGAGATGCCTTTTAATTATCACTGGAGATGCAGCAAGGATAAGATTGTGCATCTGTGCTTTGTGGATGACCTTATGATTTTTTCAAGAGCCGATGTTCAGTCGGTTACGGTCATTAGGAAAGTGCTGGATGATTTTACTAGGCCGTCTGGTCTCTCTTCTAGCCCGCCTAAGAGTGATGTTTATTTTTCGGCGGTGGAGGATCTTGTGAAGAAGGCGATTCTTGATATCGTGGCTTTCGAGAGGGTCTGTTTCCTGTGAGGTATCTGGGGTTCCCCCTGATCTCTACGAAGCTTGCTTACAAGGATTGTAAACCCCTTATCGATAGGATTATTAAAAGGATTCAAGTTTGGATGAGCAAATTTTTATCCTACGCGGGTAGGCTCCAATTGATTGGATCTACTTTGTTCTCTATGCAAGTCTATTGGTCCTCCCTGTTTATTCTTCCCAAGAAGGTCTTTAAGGAAGTTGAAAGCCTCCTGCGGGCTTTTTTGTGGAGCGGCCCAGAGTTGAAATCCTCTGGGGCTAAAGGTCTCGTGGGAGGAGATTTGTGTCCCTAGAAAGGAATGATGGCTAGGTCTTAAATCCCTTGTTATGTGGAACAAAGCTGTAGTCTCCAAGCATATCTGGTTTCTTCTTACCGGAGGGGACATATCTCTATGGTGTATGTGGATTAAATCCAATATCCTCAGAGGTAACTCCTTTTGGTCGGTGAAGATCCCTTAATCAGCTTCATGGTGCGGGCGCAAGCTCCTTCAGCTCCGCCCTCTGATTAAGCCCTATATCAAATATGATGTAGGGGATAGTAAGGACACTTTCTTGTGGTTGGATCCCTGGCACCCCTGGGGTTCTATCACTAAGGCTAGGGGCCCCTGCATAATATGACTCGGGGCTTGATCGGTTGGCAAGAGTCCAAAGTATTGATAATGGTTGCCACTGGAGGTGGCCTTCTGCGGTCTCTATGGACCTTATTGAAATGGCTAGGGAGGTTTGGTTCCTTCCTAATTTTTCTATTCCTGACAACATTCGTTGGCTTCTCAATGGTGGGAAATTTTCTGTCGGTTCCCTAAGAGAGGCTATCCGTGATTCCTGACCCTGCCCTATTTGGAGGAATCTTGTTTGGTTTAAGAACCACATCCCTAGAGTTAGTTTTATCCTCTGGCCTGCTATTAGGGATTGCCTCAGTACGGGGGATAGGCTTCGGTTGTTTGGTATAAATTGTGATTATGATTGTATACCATGCTCGGGTTGTCCGGAGTCTCATGATCACCTTTTCTTTAACTGTAGCTTTGGCCGTCAAGTGTGGGCTAGTGCTTTAGGCAAGTGTCATCTTGTGTGTGCTAAGACGTCATGGAGGGATTGGTGGTATCGCTTTGCAAGTAGTGGTGGTGTGTCTGCCCTTAGTTCTATGGTCCGCAAGTTAGCCTTCTCTATTACTGTCTATTGCATCTGGAAAGAGCATAATTTATGCAAATTCCAGGGTAGGAGTCGTGGCCCTGAGGAGGTGCTCAACGAAATTTATGAGTTAATTAGGGGGAAGGTTTCCTCTAAACGTCGGGTTTCGGACACTCCCATCAATCGTGATATTCAAGAGAATTGGGGGGTACATCCGAATATCTTTAATACTAACCGCTAGCTAACATTTTCTCCCTGTGCAGTGACGGGCCAGCATTTCGTGTGAGATTTGGGAATAATTTTTTTGGAGTGTTGAGATATACACTTTTGAGAGAGTGAACGAGAGGTTTCTAGTTCTTATTACCCGTTAGTTCTCTTGTTTCTTGTGTAGACTAGCATGGAAGGTGTAATGGAGCTGTGAGTTTCAGGATATATTGTTTTGAGGGTTGAGTGATACACTGTCTTTGTGCAAGTGATGTTGAGGTTTATTAAATTTAACATCTGTTGTGTTTCTGTGCAGCTGTTATGAATAGCTTTTGTGAGCCTTACCTCTTTCCTTTTTTTTTTGGAGAGCAGAGTGATACACTTGAGTGGAGTGTGTGAGGTCTCTTTTTTTATTTTTATCTCATATGTCATTGTTCCTCAGGTCCAGTGTTGCAGCCTATCCTCGAAGGAAAAAGTCTCGGCTTGGTTAGCGGGTTAATGTCCTTGGGTGGTATCTTCATGTGTTTTGGTGTGCCTAGCTATGAGGGCTGTTCATAGCCATTATGTTTTATCCTTTGTCTTTATTGGTTTTAATTGTTGTTTGGCTTTAGGTTCTTCGGTATGTTTGCCGTGGATGGTTTTCTTTCTGGGTTGGAAATTGTTTTGTTTTCTGATTAGATCTCCATCTAGGTTTTAGCCTTCCCCTTACGGCTTGTGTAAGGGATTGTGTGCATGAGTGGGTGTGTGTGTTGGTGTAGTTATTGCATGCATGTTCCACAGGGTTGGTATTTGCCTCGATTTTGAGGCCGCTGCGGTGGGCCTGTTTGCTCTCAGTCCTGGGGTCTACTACCATTTTGGGGGCTGCTATGGTCTCATTGCTGGCTTATTTTGGTTCTGTTTGCCCTGCTAGCCTGAGAAAGTCAATCTATTGCAAATATGTCTGTAATGTTGCATTGCTAGCGTTAAGAGATTGGCATTCTCGGTCTCGATTTACTGTATTTGGAGGGAACGTAATCTTAGAAAATTCCAGGGTACTAAGAAGGGCTGGGAGGGAGTCCTGAAGGATATCTCTGTGATGGTGAGAGAGAGGCTTTCCACTCTAAGGAGAGTGTCTGTTTCTCAGACGAATATGGAGATCCAGGGTGAGTGGAGCCTTGGGATGGATATTTTTTCAACTAATGCCAATTATTTATTGCTTCTTGTTTGCTTCCACTTGGCAGCTTTGGTTTGATGACGGTGAGTTTAGTCTCTTTCTCCTCTTTGGAGTGCTGAGAGATACAGTCTTAATGAGTGAGTGTTTTGTGAGGTTTCTAACATTTATTCCCTGCAAGCTTTGTTGTTATGCATATTGGCGTGGAAGGTCTAGGTTTTGTGTTATCGCAGCGAGGAGCTTAGTGAGATTTGCTTCTTTTCCCTTTGGAGTTTGAGCTATACACTTATCTGGTTCCTTTGTGAGATTTACCCTCTTTTCTTTGGAGTGCCGAGTTTTCTATTGTCTATTAGCTATATATCCCCATTTGGGTGCTTATTTCTTTTCAGTACTTTTATTGGTTTATACTGTTTGATATGTCCAGGTCCTGTTGGTTGCCAGCTCCTCGAAGGAAGAAGCCTCGGTTGGGAGCGTAATGGTCTGGAGGCTTTGCCCTTTCCTTGAAGATAGCGGCCTGTTGTGCCCCAAATTATTGCTTTGCTTCAGATTTTGTTGGTGGCAACAGCTTGTTGAGCTCCTGGTTTTAATTTTGTTGCTGGCATTATATTTTACTCCAGGTTTTGATGTAGGGTAGCTGCCTCCTGAATTTTGGCTGTTCTGTTTTTCCACAGGTTTATATAGTTGCTTCATGTTTTGCTCCCTAGCTATGAGGGGTGTTTATAGCTCTTTACTTGCTTTCAGTGTTGTTTAGTATGGGTTGATTTTCCTTTGGTGGGGTTAGTTTGATATAAATTTATGTTTTTGGGAGCCTGTAGCAGTTTTTTTGGGTCTGTTTTGTTTTCTTTCTTGCAACAGTGGCTTTTTTGGTGATTGTGGGAACCTGTTATGTCTCTGTTTTTCTTTTTCTGTCTTATATGTGTGTTAAGTCTTCCCCTTACGGCTAGTGTAAGGGAATGTGTGGGTGTGTGGGTGTGTGTGTTTTGTTCTCTTGTCGTCTCGTGCATGCTATTTTAGGTTTGAGGCTAGTGCGGCTGGCTTATTTTCTGGACATTTTTTGTTCTTGATCCTGGTGCCTTCTACTATTCTTGGGATGTTATGGGCTGTTTCTTTATGGTTGATCAGTTTTTGTACTTTATCTGTGAGCCTGTGGCAGCTGGTTCCTTTGGCCAGCTTTGATGTTGATTTGTTCTTGGTGGGTTGTTAGTGCTTTCTCCTGTGGTTTTGTTTGGGGCTGAAAAGGCCTCCTGTTCTTGCTTAGTTTTGTTACGGCGGTTCAGTTGCTTGTTGATTGTTGCTCCGGTTTGGCTGCAATGTGTTTTTGCATTTAGGTGTTGGTTTGCTGCTGCGGTCCAGTTCTGCTCCATGATACCGTGATTTGCTGCTGCGTGCTGCGGTTGTAATTTGCTGCAGTTATGCTGCTTTTCCCATGCTTTTGATTGATGCTTCATTGTTCATACCTCGTTGTGGCCTTGTTGTCCTCTTTTGATTGGTTTTCTATCCCTTTTCTCTCCAAGGATTATGGTTTAGGCATCCAAGATGGGTTGTATAGTTTTTTTGAATTTTGTAAGGCCTTGTTTGCTTCTTGGTTAGTTTGGTTGGTTGTGACTCAGCCATAAAGCCTTTTTTTGATTGCTTTTGGCTTTGGTTTTGCGGTGGTTTGTAAGGCCTAAGGTATGCCTCTTGTATCCATGTTTCTTTTTTTTTTTCCGTTATACTACATTTAATTACCCAAAAAAAATGTTGCATTGCTGCGGTTTGTCGTACATATATAGCTTTAAGTTTTTTTGGCTGGTTTGTTGGTTGGATTTTGGCTAGATGTAGGGCCTGTTTTGCTCCTGGCTAACATAGATAGCAGGATCTTTGGGTAATTTGGATGGCAAGTTGTTCGGCTCTTCTAATGGGGTGGGTTTCATGCTCTGTTGGGTTTTGGGGCTAGCTGAGAAGTGTATTGGGCTGCCTCTCCTTTGGTTGCCAATATATAGGTTTATTTTAAGCTTGTTTTGTTTTGCTTTGTGACACCGATTCCTCGCCCATTACTCATGTTATGGCCGGGGCATTGTACTCTTGCCTCTTGCTGGTTGTTTTTTGGTCATTTTGATTGGTTCCTAGTTATGGCTTAGCCTAAAGCCTGTTTTATTTGCTTCTGGTTTTGTTTCTTGGGGTTGGTTTGTAAGGCCTGAGGAATGCCCCTTGTAAGCATGTATTTTTTTTATAATACTTTTAATTACCCAAAAAAGGGCTGGTTTTGTGTCGTGTAATTTTGACTACCGTTTTCTACTTATGAAATTCCATCTGCCTATGATTTGTCCTTCAGAACCTTGGGTTTAAAAAAAAATGAGGAGGATGAAAAGCTGCTGGCGAATGTTATGTTAGATGACATTAAAGGTGGTTACTTAAGTGAGATTTCTGGCGATATGTTAAATCGTTATCGTCTACTACCTTGTCATGACTATAGCCATTTCTATATCAATATTTATGAAAGAAATTCTTTTCTGGATGTAATGAATCAACTTCAGTGTCAAGCCTTTGAGATAAACACAGTCTTTTTGGATTTCATATTAGATCATAAAGCCTAATTAGAAGAGTTTGGTATTCTTATGAAAAGTGATCTAGCTAATCTAGATGTAGTCAAAGCTTTTGACGAAATGAGGCGTTGTTTTGTCGATGACGCTGTGAGGAAAGTGTGTACAGTGAATATTTTGTTACTGGAATTAGAAAAACAGGTTCAACGTGCTAGATATGAGAGTTTCACAAAATCTTGCGAGTGCCTACCGAGGTTTTAAGATCTATTTGCCCGCTTATATAGACTTTCGTGGTAGAATATACCGTGTGGGGGGTCCTCCATTTTTCACGAGCGTGATTTGTCAAAAAGCTTGATTCAATTTCACTCAGATATGGTTGTAGATATGTCAAGATAGCGAGTCTGAATTAGAATGTGCTACAGCCTTTAAGTATCAAAAATTCCAAACTCTAAAAGAAGCTAATTCTTGGTATAAGGATAATGAATGCTATATGAAAAATTCGAATGAATCTCTTTTTAAATTAGCACTGAAAGCTAGTGATGCCGATAAAAGTCAAAGACTTTCGCAGGTTCCCATGAGCCAAGATGCCTCTGCGAGTGCGTATCAAATCATGAGTTACGTCTTGCTTAATAAGGAAATGGGTGAACTAACTAATCTTCTTCCGTCTGGTACCGGTAAAATCAAGGATTTGTATTTGTCTTTGAGAGATGATCTTCAAAAATTCTTAAAAAAAGAAGTAATTAATGAGAATACCTTTTTTTATAATAAATAAATTTTTAACGAGAAAGCTCGTCAAAGGCCTCTTTATGCCCTTGATATATGGAAAGACGGAATATGGTATGCGAGATGTTATCCAATCTCATTATGGTTCATTGCTGAGTCACACGGATATCATAAACCTAACTAAACTTTGCCACAAATTTTGGATGGAAAAATATCCGGGGATAGCCAATTTAATGAAGTTGATTAACCTAATTGGTTGGTTTTGTTCCATGTTGGAGAAACCTGTAATCTATACTACAAGTTACTGCGATACAGTGTAGGATTATTTGAGTAGCAAAAAAGAGGTTATCTAGATTTATGATCGGAGTAAAAAGAAGAATAGCAAACATCAGGTTACTCTCAGAGTTTCTACGTCGGAAAGGGATAGTCGAAAGACTAAGACTGCTACCTGTGTCAACTTTATTCAACAGAAGGATGTTTATGTAGCCTTGAAAATGGTTGAAAAATTCACAAAAAAGTTTGGTAAGGGTCTTATTTACACGGTCCACGATAACTTCATAACAAGATCTCTCAATGTAAAGTTACTTCCTAATATTTATACGAATACCTTTTTAGATCTCCCTTCACCACTTACAATGATCAATCTTTTTATTTGTATGAATCTGAAGATCGAATATTTTGAGGGTATTGTGGATATGGAGTCTACTATTAAAGAACATTTAATAAAGCTGAAGTGTTCTAGTAATATGAAGCCTCATGACTCCGCCAAATGGGATGATAATATGAAGGTATTCTTGAATTATTACAATAACTATATCAAGACCGTGTGCTGTCAAGGTCCAATCGGTATTATGAGTCATGAGGAGAAGGTGAAAGAATATAAGGCATTTCTCAGTAAATGGAAAAAATTGAAATATAACTTCTGCTTGCACTATTAAAGATAGACCTATCGAGGAAGTTTGATTCCTGTAGCTTGATGTAGGATATTTTGAAAATGCTCATTTCTGGCTAGCCGCAAACTCTTTACGTTATGAGATGCCTTGCAAGTCTCCTAAGTAAGATCGAAATAGGATCATTGTGCCTTTCATATAATATAGATCGAGACTTGTAACTTGATTATGAAAAGAACTTCACGTTCGGTGGACCAGGCGATCAACTCTCTTTTCCCAGAGAAATGGTTCAATGGATGATTGGCCGGGGATTGAGATTTCACTATCCTATTGACCGACTCGCACAAGGGCAGCGCTCTAGAAGTGAGAAAGGGAATTGGCTCACCGGCAATGGCCGCTGCATCAACAAGGGTCTAGGGTAACATTTTAGGTCTCTCGAATGCCAATTTAGAGGGATAGAACAACTCGAAGTAAAGTGTTCTCCTTACACCAGTTGGATTACAAAAGTCAAAAACACGAATTCCAGTAAGGGCTTCCAATTTTGATTCTCAGTGGGTCTCAGGTATGCGATCCAATTTTCTTTGGCTATTAGGTGGTCAAAGGACCGAATTTTACCTTATCTCATGTACTTGCAACATAGAATGAATAGGGGCATTGATGTGACGTTAGGAATCCGCTCATTCCTGTGAGTACTTTAGCTTGCACTACTCAGATAACCTATTAAGTTTCACGATAACTCTCAGCTTATTAGAATACGTTGGGCGCGGGGAACCACCTATATCTTCCCCACCTCCGAACCTTTTTAAGGCATGTTGGAAGATATCTGTACTTCTTGTAGCAACTAGGGTAGCCAGAGGTACGCTTGGGCTGGATTGAATTCGGTATACCAATCAGTGAAACTCTAAGCTGTCATAGCTTCATCCACTCATAAATGCTTTGCAGCTCGGGGAGCACTCATTGCGAAGAAAGAGGGTAGGACCTTGAATGAAAGAAGAAGAGCCTTTTGGCGTCCGAGAGGTTCTCCACGCCTAAAGGCATGAAGAGAGGCATTCGTATCGGTAGAAAATATTTGAATCTAAAAGCACTCCCTAATCTACAAGCAACCGTCGAAGGGAAAGAGAGCTTCTCTTAGAAAGTTCTTACAGGTTTTTATTCCCATAGTTGATGGCTTGAACTGGCCTTACTCATCTACCAGTTAGTTAAATAAATAAAGCTACATACTAAAAGTAGGAGAAAGATTCATCCTATACTACTTAGGGACCAAAAAGAGCCCCATTCGCTTAGCTATAGGAAGTGGAGATTCTTTCTTTTTCCGGGTGGGACTGCAGTGAAGGCTTCGCCGTTTGAGAATACTTATATGTAGATGGAAGAGAGGGGTCCCCTAGTCGGGGAGCCCGAAAAGAACAGAGAGAACGAAAGCATGTAGAGTATGAAAGAACTGACTCCTGACAAAAGGAGTAAGAGAGAGCTACACGAGCATAACTTCTCAAGTCAGCCTTACAACAAAAAGAGAGGAACAAATCAGACAAGAAGGGAACAGAATGATACCTGGTCATCACTGACAGACTCGACCTGGAAACGAACTAAAATAAAGAGAATGTAAAAGGCTGCTCTCTGGCTTCTATCTACCACCTACTAGCTTGAGCTACAAACATCTCCAACAGTGGTCGAAGGGTAGAGCACAGGTAAGTACTCATGTGCCCAAAGCGGAAAGGGAAAGGTACAATCATTTGAGTAAAGCCTGTAAATGTTTCGCACCTTAAACTAGGCAATGGTCCAACAGGTCCCACCAGCCATGGAGGAATGATAGAATTGTTGATGTCACCGCACCGAGAGTGGAATTAATGATTTGAAAAGAGGGCTAGGTGTAGCCAAGGATTCAGTCCTTTTCTTTTTGATCTGCTACTCGACTCGTATTCTGTTATAGGTTTCCCTAGCGCTTCCATCAGAAGAAAGAAAAGGCTATACAACACATATCCTACTACAGACATGAAAGGAGGGGTACTCAAATGCTACCCTCTTATCTAGCTGTACTAGCTCGTCCTCCCAAGGAAAGAGATGGCCTAGCCCTTCTAATGTGTAAGAAGGAAAGAAAGTGGAGTCATCCAGTTCAGTGATCTATCCTAGGGGAAGATCCTGGCAATACCAAGACCTAGCCAAGTTAAGTAGGCGCATTCCACTCATGAATAATGAATATATAAGAAAAAAGGATGGGATGCTTCTGGAGTGCCCTAATCAAGAGGCCATTGGAATCGTTAGAAAGAAGAAAGAATCGCTACCTATTTCGACAGGACACGAGCGGTTGAGACAGCAGATAGAAGAGCGTTACCTACTAGTGGAGAAAGTGAAACGCTAAGAGTTGAGACCCTTTCCGACAGAGGGATATTGAATTCAAGGAGTACGGATTGGCTTAACTACTTCTTCTGCGAATCTTTCACTTTCCAAATTCCTTATTCTATTGTTGGAAGTGCTAACCAAGTTGTTATTTCACTTTCAAAGAGTAGGGCTTACACGACTAGCCGAAAGGAAAATAAAGAATGGTCTTTGCATAAACAAGCAAGAGTTGCAAGGCAAGGCAAGGGCCGGAGGAGCTAGTTAAAAATAGAAGGCTATTCGTGGACCCAGTATTCGTACCCTATTAAAGATCTCATTTGGGAAGGGTAACTCTTTCAACAAGGAAGGATTCTGTGGACGGATGAAGGCTAGCCTGTTACACCGGAATGCATAACCGAAGCTACTATCTGAGCAGACCTTTCTCTTACTTGCATGGAATTAGTAAGAGAGGCTCGTTTAATGAGCTGCAGCCTAATATATATCTATCCTACATTTGTCGGGATACCGGGATACTAGGCTAGAAGAGAGCTACTAGCTACTACCAGACTAGTTAACGGCTTAGTGAACAACGACCGAAAAGAACAAGAGCAACTCTTATCTTTCCTTCTCCTCTAGAACCTAAGCTTTAGAGATCTTATTCAATAGAATGACGACTAGCTTGTGCTAAACCTAAGGAACATCCAGTAAATAAGGAATAACCAACAACATCACATAATAAGTAACAGAGGAAAGTAGATAAGCAGCAGAAGATAGCTTGAAGCTGGTGAGACTATGGGGAGGAAGTCCTTCTCTAACAACACCAGCCTTTACCTAGAAGACACCTCTCTTCATGCAATAGATTCTACAAAGAGGAAGCGGCAATGCATAGGAAGATAGGTTGTTGCACACTCAAGTGTCAAAACTTGCGAGATACTTAGATTAAGTAGAAAAGAACTTCCCTCTTTCTCCCTATCTAGACGAAAACGGAGTTCCGTTTCCTTCTCCTATGGATCTGGTTTATTGCGATCCCAAAGCTTCCTGCCTTCCCTACCTTCCCGTGTAATAAGGGTATCTAATGCTGTGAAAGGCTGGCCTTCTCTCTTCCCTTGATTGCGAGCTAGGACGGAGGATGGGATTGTAGCTCTCTCTTATAGGTTTGAAGATAGGCTAGATTAGCACGAATTCTATCGATCAAGTTGGTTGTTCCTATAATCGAGTAATCGAATATGGTAGCCAGTTGACGAGCGTAGTATAAGAATATCTTTTCTTGTTAGGCTTGTACTAATGATTAGATTATGGATCTTGTCTTCCGCGGTCATCACAACCAATTTGATCGTAGACATTATAAGGATACAAGGAAAGGGTGGTTGTAGATTAGCATAGGACATAGATCTAGCACGTTTGGTAGCAAGGGCTTGAACTTTCTTTTGGGTCGCTATAAGGCACTAGCTTGAACGCTTTCTCCTATCTATCTTTTTCTATTTCGCAACTTGGTTCTTTGAGTTTGCTTCAATGACATGTGTTAGGCTCAGAAAATAGGTAATCTAGATACCTTGAGAGACTCTCACATATCGGAAACCATGTTCGATAGTAGTCTACTTAGAGTATAGGCAAAGTATCTACTATTTCACATATCTAGGTATAGGGCCACCTGTTATTCAAGAAAGAAAATGAAACCATTTGATTCAATCTATCCTACATGAGCCTAGCCTTTCTTTCTGAAACTCACAGCTAGCTCGATAGAATAGGTTTTCTTAGTAGTGCACGTTAAAGTACCCGCAGGAATGAGTAGATTCCTAAGGTCATATCAATGCCCCTATTCATTATATGTTGCAAGTACAGGAGATAAGGCAAGATCTGGTCCTTTGACCACCTAATAGCCAAAGAAAATCGGATCACATACCCAGGACCCACCGAGTATCGAAATTGGAACTCCTTACTGGAATTTGTGTTTTTGACTTTCATAATCCAACTGGTGTAAGTAGAACACTTTACTTCGAATTGTTCTGTCCCTCTGAATAGGTATTCGAGAGACCTGGAATGTTACCCTAGACTCTTGTTGATACAGCGGGCACTACCGATGAGCCAATCCCCTTTCTCGCTTCTGGAGCACTGCCCTTGTGCGAGTCGGTCAATAGGATAGTGAAATCTCAATCCTCGGCCAACCGCCCATTCAACTATTTCTCTGGGAAATGGTAGTTGATCACCTGGTATGCTGAACCTAAAGTTCTTTTGATAATCAAGGTACAAGTCTCGATCTATATTATATGAAAGGCACAAAGATCCTATTTCGATCTTACTTAGGAGACTTGCAATGCGTCTCGTAAAATAAAGAGTTTGTGGCTGGCCAGGAACGAGCATTTTCAAAATATCCTACATCTAGCTACAGGAATCAAACTACCTCGATAGGTCTATCTTTAATAGTGCAAGCAGAAGTTATATTTCAATTTTTTCCATTTACTGAGAAATGCCTTATACTCTTTCACCTTCTCCTAATGACTCATAATACCGCTTAGACCTTGACAGCACGCAGTCTTGATATAGTTATCGTAACAATTCAAGAATACCTTCATATTATCATCCCATTTGCTGGAGTGATGAGGCTTCATATTATTAGAACACTTCAGCTTTACTAAATGTTCTTTAATAGTAGACTCCATATCCACAATACCCTCAAAATATTCGATCTTTAGATTCATACAAATAAAAAGATTGATCATGGAAGTGGTGGCCAGCTTGGTGGCACAGCTGTCTCAGATGCCCCACTGCCCCAGGGTTCAAACCCTGGGGATTTCCATACCCCATCCCCACTTAACTAACCCAAAAAAAAGATGGATCATTGTAAGTGGTGAAGGGAGATCTAAAAAGGTATTCGTATAAATATTGGGAAGTAATTTCACATTGAGAGATGTTGTTATGAAGTTATCGTGGACCGTGTAGATAGGACCCTCACTAGATGTTTCTGTGAATTTTTCAACCACTTTCATGGCTATATAAGCATCCTTCTGATGAATAAAGTTGACGCAGGTAGCAGTCTTAGTCTTCTGACTATCCCTTTCCGACGTAGCAACTCTGAGAGTAACCTGATGTCTGTGATTCTTCTTTTACTCCGATCAAAAATCCAGATAACCTCTTTTTTGCTACTCAAATAATCCTGCACTGTACCATAGTAACTAGTAGTATAGATTACAGGTTTCTCCAAGATGGAACAAAACCAACCAATTAGGTTAATCAACTTCATTAAATTGGCTATCCCCGGATACTTTTCCATCCAAAATTTGTGGGAAAGTTTAGTTAGGTTTATGATATCCGTGTGACTTAGCAATGAACCATAATGAGATAGAATATCATCTCTCATACCACATTCCGTCTTTCCATATATCAAGGCCATAAAGAGGCCTTTGACGAGCTTTCTCGTTAAAAATTTATTTATTAAAAAAAATGTATTCTCATTAACTACTTCTTTTTTCAAGAATTTTTCAAGATCATCTCTCAAAGACAAATACAAATCCTAGATTTTACCGGTAGCAGACGGAAGAAGATTAGTTAGTTCATCCATTTCCGT
Source organism: Heliamphora exappendiculata (assembly GCA_034768845.1). Lineage (NCBI taxonomy): Eukaryota > Viridiplantae > Streptophyta > Magnoliopsida > Ericales > Sarraceniaceae > Heliamphora > Heliamphora exappendiculata. Next base: position 2,067,666 of record JAOTRH010000001.1, read on the forward strand.
ATTAAGCAAGAGGTAACTCATGATTTGATACGTACTCGCATAGGCATCTTGGCTCACGGGAACCTGCAAAAATCTAACTTTTATCAGCTTTCTGGTTAGATTTAACCCTGGATAGGAACTAAAAAGGATCACTACTTTTCAGTGCTAATTTAAAAAGAGATTCATTCGAATTTTCCATATAGCGTTCATCCTTATACCAGGAATTAGCTTATTTTAGAGTATGGAATTTTTTATACTTAAAGGCTACAGCACATTCTAATTTAGACTCGCTGTCTTTTGACATATCTACAACCCTATCCGAGTGAAATTGAATCAAGCTTTTCGACAAATCACGCCTGTGAAAATGGAGGACCCCAGCACATCATATTCTACCGTGGAAGTCTATATAAGCGGGCAAATAGATCTTAAAACCTCGGTAGGCACTCGCATGTTGGAATATGAAACTCTCATATCAAGCACGTTGAACCCATTTTTCTAATTCCAGTAACAAAATATTGACTGTACACACTTGCCTTACAGCGTCATCAACGTAACAATGCCTTAATTCGTCAGAAGCTTTGACTACATCTAAATTAGCTATATCACTTTTCATAAGAATACCAAATTCTTCAAATTGGGCTTCATGATCCAATATGAAATCCAAAAAGACTGTGTTTATCTCAAAGGCTTGACACTGAAGTTGATTCATTACATCCAAAAAAGATTTTCTTTCATAGATATTGATATAGAAGTGGCTATAGTCATGAGAAGTTAGTAGATAAATACGGTTAAACATATTGCTAGAGATATCACTTAAGTAACCACCTTTAATGTCATCTAACGCTACATTCACCAGCAGCTTTTCATCCTCATTTTTTTAAAACCCAAGGTTCTGGAGGACAAATCATTGGCAGATGGAATTTTATAGGAAGAAGACGGTAGTCAAAATTACACGACACAAAACTAGCCTTCTTATTACACTTCTTAGAAACAGGGACTGAATTGGCATCGGTACAAGTATCTTTTACAAATTTCTCACTATCCTTATCTTTAGTATAAAAAAGAACCACTTCTCTTTCAATTAATAATTCCACACATTTGGCACCGACAGTCATACGTTCATTACTGACCTTTTTAGCCTTTTTGATATCTTTTCTGACCTTACCACTCATCTGCTTTTTCAATCTTACGCTTCTTATTATCCTCTATTAAGGCACTATTAACCCTTTGGTCTAGATTTAGTACCCCATTAGGTTTTTTTTTCTAGCACTACTACCTCATACCTCCTAGCTGTAGCATGAACTCGCACATTAGAATCAAGCTGATCTACTAAAGTAGCGACCCTAACAGACTGTCTAGAGGATTCAACACTATTGAATAGAGAACCTAGGACATGAATAATTATTGCCTCCAGTGTAAATTGACCTAAATCACTAATTAAATCAAGGTCATCATCGGATAGGCTTTTCTTTTTCTGTTTTAGATAATCCTTAATAGAAATATATGGGCTATCAGACTCTTTACCCATCAATAGTTTAACCATTGCAAGATAAGATTTAAAGATGTTCTTTTCTTCATATCGGATATTCATACTTTCTATTTCTATCTGCATATTTTTCAACCTTTCTATGTTATTATCCTGACGTTTATACAAAGGTATTTTTTCCAACATCGTGTAAACCTCATTATTATAATTATAGGCCTAACTATACATCAGGTCAAATCTATGCTCCAGTATTTTATAAAATTGATTTCAGAAAGCATCAATAATAGTCTTGTTTTTATATGTACTGTAATCAGCATCATCAGTATCATCAGCGGTAGGGATTCTTTCAATTGATTGGTCATCAAAATATCTTCTATCACGATCAAATAGATGATCCATATCACTTTCTTCCTCTTCCAAATCCTCCTCATTGGATGGGTCTCTTCTTTCTCGTTCTTACTATCCTCATGATTTCGTTGCTCTTCCGACGTCCATTTCTTCCCATTAGCAAGTTCATCACTATCCACTTTCTTAGAATAAGTTCTAACAGTCGTATATTCAGGAATACATGTTAGTGGCCAATTCATCTTTTTATAATACCCTCGCTTTTCTACCATTGCAATTATAGAATACCTCTAAACTGTCAAATAGTGAAATATAGTAGCCTTACCATGACCGACGCCAACAGTATTCGTTGAATTGGAGCTGGTCAAGGTAGCATTCATAGTAGGTAAAATCCTTGAATTAAGGTCCGACAGCCGACTAGTAGTTTGACTATAACTACCAGAGAAATGGATCATGAATTTCATGGTTGACTTTAAGTTCTGTATTCTATTATTCGTCTCGATAAAAGTTGAAATAATCCTAGCTGACGCAAATCGTCAACCTATCACGACCGTTGTGGGTCAAATAGAATAAATTCTATGTGTTTTTCCCTTCTCTTGAATTCTCAAGACTTCTGTCGCTCCATCCCCATTGGGGTAGAGAACCCATCACTGTCTCGGCTGTGCTACCGGAGGCTCTAGGGAAGTCGAAAGGAATACGAGGTAAATGATAGATATCATCTCAAATTAGATGTTAGCATCTTAGAGGAAGATATTGAGAAACTGAAAAACCCAAAAGACCCTACCTTGGTTTTTTCTCTTCAGAAAGCTCTTGGTAATATTAAGGTTAAATTGGATGATGAGAAAAAAGATGAGGGCATAAAACAAGAGTTGATGCCAACGAAAGATGAAGACCCGTGGTTGTTGCGAGTTTTTGAAGGAGAGATGAATGAACAATTGCTAATTATAGATGCATATGAACCGTGGTTGGGACCTGAACAAGAAAGTTTGATACCAACGGAATCCAAAGCGCAGTTATTAGAGCTACCGACTTCGAACCAAAAGACCGAGTAACGCTAAGTAAAGCGTTGAAGATCCATAGTAGATACTACCGACACACACTTCAAGTACGATGGTACAAAATCGTTGGCACTACTGGAACTAAATCGAGATGCGATAGAATGAAAATGTCAAGGACAGACTGATCAATGAGTGGAACCATGCTTTTAGACAAAGGTGAAAATACAACTCCTGCCTGCTATTCTCTTTCTTTTCAAGGGCTAATGAAGAGCAACAAAGAAAGGTCGTTGAAGGCCTTACATAGAGCAAAATCTTGCTGGTTCTCGATATCACTCAATAATTTTAACCGCGCAAATTAATTCATAACCAAAATGGATCCTTATGAGTATATACATGGGATTTCCCCAGCGCTTTCTGTTTATAAATCCAGGTGTCGCTACCATGGCACATCTCATTTACCTCTTGCTCTGAGAGGTTCTCGTTATGTAAATGGTGAGTACATGCAGCTGGAGACCGGCATGGAAAGACTTTATCCAGTGACAAGTCAAAGGCCTTTCTTGGGATTGCCTTAGTTTGATATCCTAATGTGCCTAATGTGCCTTACCATAAATGAGACTTCTGTACCACTCTAGCACTAAAACTAGAGAACGACATCAGTATTACTCTATAGGGAGTCCTATATGGAGGGGTCCTTTTTTTGGTTCTTCAGCCGTTACTTATATAGCTGGGTCCTATGATGTAGGGACTAGATCAGGTGGTATTTCATCTTGCTGGTGGATCTGCACCGAGTCCCGGACATAGCCATGTTCACTCTCTAAGAAAAGTGGACATCTACAACTCATGACAGAGTATGTTCTAGTCGCATAGCCTAAACTTAGGAGCACAACTCCTAGCGTGGGTGTCTCCTTACTCACAAAACGGTCCAAAGCTAGTTCTCTCACCAAACGCAGTCTCACTTTCTATCTAATCTTATTACTTTGTCCCTATCCTCTAGTTAGCAAGCTCTTATAGCTGTCCTGTCTGAAGAAATCCATCCTTATCCTTATGGAATCGATGTACTAAGTCTTCCCTATTCAGCTGCTTGTGAACCTTCAGGTATTGTCTTATTCAATTGAATCTATCTTTCTTCAATTCCTCTTTTACCCTGAAATTCAATTATAGGCATTGGGTTCGGCAAGAATGATATCCCCCTAAGATAGAAAAACTGCCGTCACCCCACAACTAGTAGAGTAGTAGCTGTAAAAATGGATAGACAGATTTTGATTTGATTGAGAATCATATTCACATAAAGGGCATTTCAAGGGGAAGATCTTTTAGCCATTTGCATCAAGCTCAAACTTCCTTCTTGCATGCGTGCTCCTCCGTAAACACATACTAGAATAAGAGGTCAAAATGGATTGGTAGCATACTCGATCAAAGGGGTGTGATTTAATCGCCTACTTCAGATCTCATACTACCCCCATAAGAAAATTGACAATCCACAAGCCGAATCAATTGCTATGGGAATAGCCTTTGCCTTTCGTTGACCTGTCCCTGTTTGAACAGCCTCAATGAATCTAATCATTGATACGAATGAATCAGTATGACCTTTATAAGGTTCTTCTTCCGATTGAAATTCAATGGGATCAAGAGAGACCTTGTCTTCATCCATAGCCATAGGATCCCAAGTACCCAGATCAATCGAGAGTTCTATTCTATCTGATTTATCTGAACTACTCATTTAAAAATTATATCCACATTCATTGTTCACAAATCTTCCTTTTTGACTTCATACTTCTAATCTGACTTCCGAAATTGCTTCTAATTCGAATTGGAAAGGAATGGAGTCAAGGGGAGAGCTTCTAGTAGCCCTTGGTGTGCTCTTTTTTATCTTAAGAAAATAGGGCAACCTTCCTCGTCTGCCTTTCAAAAGCTCTCTTGTGCCTGATTTCCTAACTCTCTTTCCCTAGAAGATATCCACTACCCGAAAAAGAAAAATAGCAGAGGACTTCCCCTCTCTGAGAAATTCTCTCCTCCAACTGACGACTCCCCTCCCAGGGTATGCAGCGTCAACGTATAACTATGCATCCTAGGGCATGGCTGCCTTCTTTCTCTAATTTAACCTCTTATCAGCGACGGATTAGGAAGAAGCTGTAGTGTCGTCAGTTGCACCCCATTCTAAAGGATTCTAAAGGATCTTCCTTCATCAAAGAATTGGCATTGTGCTTTGTCTTTTCTATAGTGAACAGAGCAGCAACTCTTGCTATAACTGACTTTCTAGTGATTAGGCGAGGACAGTATTCGAACCTGCAGCCTTCAGATCATGAGTCTGATGAGATGACCAATTCCTCTACCCTGCATGCTTCCCTCGACTTTACTTACTATATTAGTGGAACTCAAAACCACAAGCATCCTATATCAAGGGAAACCAACATAGGGAAGCCTACGTCTAGCTTGAGTCTTCTCTCGGTCGGCTCGATCATTCGAAGAAGTTGGGTGATCTTCAGGAGGAGCGTTTACGAACCCTTACACTCTTTCAACAAGCATCTAACTTGGAATGCAAAGCCAGATTCAAAATCTTTTTCTTTTCCACCTATTTGCCTTTCCCGATTGTTCTAGACTTGTGCTAGGAAGAATGTTTTAAGCATATAGCTTTAACGTTCTGAACCTAAGGCACGTACCAATTTAATTGGCTAACAGCCCAACCCTTGGAACATACTACTCGTACGGGGAACTTTTCTCCATTTAGGAAAGAATTGGAATAGTCCAAGAAAGCCATCGAAAGAGAAAGATTAAAGCAAATAGAACAAATAGAGTGGAACCAATTGCGAAGGCCTCTTTCTTTCCTATCATCTGGGAACTCCATGAAGACGAGACTCATATCGATCTTTACACGGCGGCTCACCTTAGACCGGAAGACGTCACACCAATGCAAAATAATAGCATGCGCTCGAACAACAGGGATCAATTCCATACCTTTCTTATTTCGATTCTGAATGAGCCTATCCTGCTTCTTCGATTCTTGACTTCGAGATTAGTGATCACCTTGGTACACTGCGGCATTACTGATGCTTACCATTCCATTATTGACATAAATCCTTCTCTTTCGACTGCCTTGCTTAAGGAAGACTTTCCAGAAAAAAGACTAGACTGAGGGGAACTACTTGTTGTAGAGCTTACTTACAAGAAGGTAAATCCACAGCAGACTAAACTACCCGATGCCCAGGACTGAGAGCTGCCTTAGAAGATGTCACTCCCCTTGGAAGCTGACGCTCGTAACTATTAGTTCTAGGAAAATTAGCTAGACGGCAACTAACCAAAGCAGGAACTCTCCTTATAAGAGGGGAACTTACCATTTGGTCAACTTTAGTGTAGTTTCTGATTTGACGGGTCCGATCTTTAGCTGTACCAAAAGGTTGTTTAAGAACTAAAGAATACCTAAAAATTGGAAGTTGAAGGATGGGACGTACAATTGGAGTTTATACATTCCACGATTCCTGTACAAACATGTACTAATGCCTCCCTTTGTAATTTGCTCCTCTTACTTTTAAGATTAAATGTTTTTCCCAATGTAGGAAAACAGCCCCTTCGAAATGGTTCGGTATGTGTTAAAGTTAAAAGGGAGTGAAATGCCAGGGTTTGGCAACATGATACACTAGTACAGGAAGCGCCTTCTACTTGGAAGGTCCTAAAGCTTTGAGTCCTTGGAGAGAAAAAGCTCCACTTGAAAATTAGGGGCGTGGCCTGTGTTCAAGAGGAAACTCCTGGTTCCCGTGCTATTTATGTTAAATCAGATTGTGAAGTGATACTTAAGTGTGTCCTAGCTACTTAAAAAAGGGTATGACGCTTTGTTTTTTTTCGAGGCTTGAGCACTAGGGATTAAAGTGATACTTCAGTGTGTCCTAGCTACTACAAACTCTATTGGTGTAATCCAATCGAGAAAGGAATAACACATAGGATTTATTCTATTTGACCCACAACAGTCGTGATAGGTTGACAATTGGCGTCAGCTAGGATTATCTCAAATTTTATTGAGACGAATAATAGAAAATAGAACTTAAAGTCAACCATAAAATTCATGACCCATTTCTTTGGTAGTTACAATCTAGCTACCTTGACCAGCTCCTATTAAATGAATACTGTTTGCGCCAGTCATGGTAAGGCTACTATATTTCACTATTTCACAGTACAGAGGTATTCTATCATGGCAATGGCAGAGAAGCGAGGGTATTGCAAGAAGATGAATTGGCCACTAACATATATTCCTGAATATATGATTGTTAGAACTTATTCTAAGAAAGCGGATAGTGATGAACTTGCTAATGGGAAGAAATGGACGTTGGAAGATCAACAGAATCGTGAGGATAGTAAGAACGAGAAAGAAGAGAGGGGGGATCCAATGAGGAGGATTTGAAAGAGGAAGAAAGTGATATGGATCATCTATTTGATCGTGAGAGAAGATATTTTGATGATCAATCAATTGAAAGAATCCCTACCGCTGACGATATTGATGATGCTGATTATAATACATATAAAAACAAGATTATTATTGGTGCTTTCTGGAATCAGTTTTATAAAATACTGGAACATAGATATGACCTGATGTATAGTAAGGCCTATAATTATAAGAATGAGGTTTACACGATTTTGGAAAAAATACCTTTGTATAAACGTCCGAATTGTAACATAGAAAGGTTGAAAGATATGCAGATAGAAATAGAAAGTAAGTATATAAAGTATTTAATTACCCAAAAAAAAGGAAATAGAAAGTATGACTATCCGATATGATAAAAAGAACATCTTTAAATCTTATCCTGCAATGGTCAAACTATTGATGGGTAAAGTGTCTGATAGCCCATATCCGATTATGACATCGATTTAATTAGTGATTTAGGTCAATTTACACTAGAGGCTATAATTATTCATGTCCTAGGTTCTGTATTCAACAATGTTGAAACCTCTAGACCGTCCGTTAGGGTCGCTACTTTAGTAGATCAACTTGATTCTAATGTGCGAGTTCATGCTACAGCTAGGAGATATGAGGTAGAAGTGCTAGAAAAAAAACCTAAAGGGGTGCTAAATCTAGACCAAAGTGTTAATAGTGCCATCATAGAGGATAATAAGAAGCGTAAGATTGAAAAGAAGATGAGTGGTAAGGTCGAAAAAGATATCAAAAAGGCTAAAAAGGTTAGTAATGAACGTATGACTATCGGTGCCAAATGTGTGGAATTATTAATTGAAAGAGAAGTGGTTCTTTTTTATACTAAAGATAAGGATAGTGAGAAATTTGTAAAAGATACCTGTACCGATGACAATTCAGTCCCTGTTTCTAAGAAGGGTTATAAGAAGGCTGGTTTTGTGTCATGTAGGATTGACTAACGTCTTCTTCCTATGAAATTCCATCTGCCTATGATTTGTCCTCCAAAACCTTGGGTTTTAAAAAAAATGAGGAGGATGAAAAGCTGCTGGCGAATGTTACGTTAGATGACATTAAAGGTGGTTACTTAAGTGAGTTCTCTGGCGATATATTAAATCGTTATCGTCTACTAACTTCTCATGACTATAGCCATTTCTATATCAATATCTGTGAAAGAAATTCATTTCTGGATGTAATGAATCAACTTCAGTATCAAGCCTTTGAGATAAACACAGTCTTTTTGGATTTCATATTGGATCATAATGCCCAATTAGAAGAGTTTGGTATTCTTATGAAAAGTGATCTAGCTAATCTAGATGTAGGCAAAGCTTCTGATGAATTGAGGAGTTATGTCAATGACGCTGTGAGGCATGTGTGTATAGTGAATATTTTGTTACTGAAATTAGAAAAACGGGTTCAGCGTGCTAGAAATGGGAGTTTCATATTGCATCTTGCAAGTGCCTACCGAGGTTTTAAGATCTATTTTCCCACTTATATGGACTTCCGTGGTAGAATCTACCGCAGTGGTATCTTGCATTTTCATGAGCGTGATTTAGCTAGAAGTTTAATAGTCTTTGCCAACAATCATCAAGAAGGAAGCAACCAGTCGGCAAAGGACATAGTAGCCTCTTCAGCTGCCTTTAAGTATAAGAAATTCTATCTTTATGATGATGCTCTTAAATGGTATAAGGAAAACCAGAGTTTGATCTATGCTTCTGATGAGAGTTTAATAAGCTTCGCTAAGGGTGCTAGTGATCCATTTCAGTTCATAGCCAAGGTCCTGTGTAACGATAGAGTTCAAGAATATAATAGGATACCAATAACTCAAGATGCTGCTGCCAGTGCTTATCAGGTACCAAGGCCCCCTTCGCCTGACAGCAAGAAGCTGATAGTTTGCTCTCATAATACGGAGTTGGGTAGGAGTTCTGAAAGGTAGCTTGCATCGTTTGCAGGAATGCTTGGCCTATGTGCTGGTCAAGGTTCACCGGGAGGTGGCGTCCAGCAGTGCAAACGAGATTAGTTCCATGCTGCTATCGGGAGCCTTCTCTTCGGAGGTCATTCCTGCAGCTCTGCAGGCGGCAGGTCCTGCTGCGGACGGCGCCCAGGCCATGATTATCTCTGTTGCCTCAAAAGCCACCAGTTCAGGCAAGGCAGTCCATGCTATAGCCTTTTGTCAAATTTTACTCTTAAGGTCAACTCCCTGCTGCTCAGGATTTTGTTTCTCAGTAGTGTGCTTTGTGCAGGTGAGGCATCGCTTTCTGGGCTGGTGCTCGGCAGTATAGGCGCCGCAGTTAGAAAAGCCGTGCAGGCTGCTCTGCAGGGGGAGAAAGCCACTGCCCCCACCTTCAGACGTGCAGCCATGCTCTTGTCACAGCTAGCACCTCACCTAGATAAGGCAAACCCTTCTCAATGTAAATCGGCCGCAATGTGATCCTATCAACCACGTATTTGTGCAGTGGTGAGTGGTGAGGTGGTGCAGGAAATGTTGGCGAAGGTGGTGCAAGGGGACATCCTTCCAGCTGTCATGCCGGCGATTACAGCTGGCACGGCGCCTCCAGAGGCCTCTGCCATGGTGGCCTCGCTGCTGCGTGAGTTTGGGGGCTCCTTAAAGGACAGTGAGGTCCTGGCTGTAAACCAGTCGCTCCCTGCTGAGACTGTGGAAGCTTCAGGTACAACAACACCCTTCCCTAGAGGTTCCTCCCTTTTCAGACTCAAGACTGGTGTTTTATAGTAAGTGTTCACAGATCTGTACAGTGTCATGCATACAACGGCATGTATGGAGGTAATGATCAGGGTCTTATGACATCAGTGAACGCTTCTGCATCCGTGTATGGGAGTAACCTGGTCTTACAGAGGGGTGTGATGCAGAGGGCACTCTGAAGCACAGCCCATCGTCGACCATCGAGGTCCTGCTGGAGAGGTTAGCACTGGACGATGCCTCAGATGCATCAGTCACTCTTGCGAATGCAGACCTGGTGCTGTCCTACGTGCAGCTGGCTTCTAACCCCTCGCGGCAGTTTGCCTCTGTGCTATCTCAGCTTGCAGAGACGTCGCACGCGGCAGCAACTTTGCTGGTGGAACGGCTACCTGCCTCAGTGAAACCAGAAAATGACCTGTCAGGTAATGCAAAACCTGCTTGTGGTCTAGCATCATTGCAAGATCATCCACTGGTGTGCTGAGTACAGTTGTGTGGTGACAGAATGGCAGAGCCAGGAGCTAGACAGCTTTACTCAAAGGTTGGCATCAGTGGGAAGCTTGGAGGGGGGCCAGCCCAAATTGCTGGAAGCGCTATTGCTGCTTGGCGTATCCATGAGCTTGCTGTCAGATGACATGCTGCAGGCTCTCTTGCAAGAGCTGCTTGCTGTCTTAGCAAATGATCCGCCAGTCGCAGGCAAGATGCTCGCCT
>JAOTRH010000001.1:2078375-2091034 GCA_034768845.1 Heliamphora exappendiculata
GCATAAAGGAAATACCATACATAAACAAAGGTCACTAAAAGGACCTCTACAAAGCTTAGCCACTGACAGGGATTCTATAAACTTTACCACATCGAAAATAGAAAGTGAATCTCTCTCAGATAGCCTCTATATAGTGTTTCAAAAAAAAAGATAGCCTCTATATAGATTACTGATGAGAACACCCTTCAACCGGCAACTCTACCCCATTAAAAGACCTATTCAGTTCCACCCAAACCAGCCACATCACGCACACGGCCCAAACGCCATGCCCTCCTTTGCTCCTCGGGCCTCTACCCCCCCTGGTCAACATCTCGTCCACATCCTTCTCAAAAACCCAATTGACCCCTAATAAGAGCAAAACAAGCCCCACAATTCCCTCTCAAAGTCACATGGATAAAGAGGTGAGCAACAAATTCCCCTCTTTACACAAACAACACTAATTAGTTCCTGCAAAGTTTGAGATCACTCAGGGCATGTCTTCTTGTTCCAGCACTAGATGTTGAACCAATATCAGTGAACATTATTGAATTAATTGTAGTTATAACCTGTTCTTGGCTAATGTGTTTTATTTTTCTGTCTGTGAATGGCCATGTATTCAGTTAAAAGTGTTTCCTTAAGAGTGCTTGAAAGTGTTTCATTAAGTATTTCTTTGGGTAGTTCTTTCTTACAAATCAAAAAGGAAGTTCAGGTCAATATCTTCGCAGCATTCATGTGAGGAAGAATAAAAAGGTCCCCATCGTACGGAAATGCTAGGGAAGGGGATGACCAAATCGTTGTTCGAAGTAGGAGGGGAAGTTATGGTAGCATGTGCAGAGCTGAGTTGTAAATTAGTAATTATGTAGCTGATTCGAATAGCTGGGACAAGGCTGTCTCAAGTTGAATTTAGTTCTTTTTTGCTTGTGATTGGCATTTGGCCTTTTTTCTTCTGAAAAATTTCTGAGCAGAAAATGTGGACATCTATCGTATGACTTTGTTAGAATTATTGAAAAAAGTGGGAGAGAAAAAGAGGAAAAGATAGAATGAGAAGAACAATGAATGAGATCATGAAATTTAGGGTTTATACCCTATTCCTTGTTATTTATAATAAGATCAAGAAAATACTAAAAGTACAATAATACCCTTAACTTAACTCTCCCCCTCAAGTTGATGTATAGATATTTCTCATGCCCAACTTGCATACAATGGGTTGAAACATTTTACTACTAAGCCATTTAGTAAAAATATCTGCTAATTGATCTGCAGATTTCACAAAGAGCATATATATTAATCCATGACCCATTTTTTCCTTGATGAAGTGTCGATCAATCTCTATATGTTTCGTTCTGTCATGCTGGACAGGGTTATGAGCAATATTAATGGCAGTCTTATTGTCACAGTACAACGGTATAGGTTTGTCGCACTAAATACCCAAATCCTTTAATAGGACTTTGAGTCAAATGAGTTCGCAGATACCATGTGCCATAGCCCTATATTTAGCTTCTGCACTTGATCGAGCTACCACTGTTTGCTTTTTACTGCGCTAAGTAACCAGGTTACCCCCTACAAATGTGTAATACCCAGATATAGATCGTCTGTCATCAACTGAACCAGCCCAATCTGCATCTATGAAAGCTTCTAATGTCAAATGGCCGTGACGAGAGAATATAAGCCATTTGCCAGGGGCAGACTTAAAATATCGCAAAATACGATAAGCAGCGTCAAGATGTACACTACGAGGATCATGCGTGAACTGATTGACAACCCCCACGGCATATACAATATCAAGTCTGGTGTGAGACATGCATATTAATTTTCCTACAAGCTGCTGAAATTGGCCCTTGTCGATAGGTTCTCCATCACCACTATGGAGACGATGATTAGCCTCAATAGGTGAATCTGCAGGTCGACAACCAATCATACCAACTTCATCTAGAAGGTCAAGAATATACTGTTTTTGGGAAATGAAGATCCCATTATCTGATCTAGCCACCTCAATCCCAAGAAAATATCTTAGTACTCCCAGATCTTTCATCTCAAATTCTTTTGCTAAGTTTACCTTAAGACGAGATGCCTCCTCAGAATCATTACCTGTCACAACTTTATCTTCAACATAGACAATAAGAACAATGATCTTATTATTGCCTTGCTTGATAAACATAGTATGGTTTACTTGATTCTATCGGTACCCAAATCTTAGCATGACCTTGAAGAAACGCTCAAACCACGCTCGAAGAGACTGTTTTAGTACATATAAGGTTTTCTTCAATTTACACACCTTCCTTTTAGTTTCACGAGATGAGAATCTAGGTGGTACATCTATATATACTTCTTTTTTTAGATCTCCATAAAGAAATGCATTCTTCACATCCAACAGCTAGAAAGGCCAACCCATATTAGCGGCACAAGATAAGAGTACCCGAACTGAGTTCATTTTGGCTACTGGAGCAAAAGTCTCCTGATAGCCAATTCCATAAGTTTGGGTAAAGCTTTTAGCAACTAGCCTTGCTTTGAATCTCTCAACTAATCCATCTGCCTTGTGTTTTACTGTAAAAATTCATTTCTACCCAACTGCCTTATTCTCTTTTGGAAGAGAGACTAATTCCCAAGTACCGTTCTTTTTCAAGGCTGTCATCTCCTCAATCATAGTTTTCTTCCAATTAGGATCCTCAATAGCTTCCTTCCAATACTGTGAAATTGATATAGAGGACAAGGAGGAGACAAAAGCACGATATGGGGCTGATAAAGAATTATATGAGACAAAATGAGAAATTGGGTGTGGAGTACATGTCCTAACGCCTTTGCAAAGAGCGATAGGTAAATTAGAAGTGTTAAGATCAACAACAGATGACTCATTACCAGGTGGTTCAGCGTGAGAATTTGAACTGAAGGATGGAGGTAATGACTGGCAAGATGATAGTGGGCACGAGCTGTTTGATCTTTCGAACGTCGAGCATCGGTATGCAGATCCTTTCTGTCTAAGCGTCCACCAACATTCTGTTCAGTTCCATCCTTACCGGGTTCCGTCTCCCCTTCACCAGGAGTAAGAATTGGCGAAATAAGATTCGGAAAAACCAAAACTTGAGACTCCTGAGTCTGTGTATCCAATAGTAATATATCTTCTAGGCTAGAGATCTCCCCCTGAAGAGATGGCGATGGAGAGTGAAAAAAAGGCATGGACTCCCAAAAAGTAACATCCATATTGACAAAACTTTTGTGGGTGACCGGATCATAGTATTTATATCCTTTTTGGTTAGTAGAATAGCCAATGAAAACATATTTGATGGCCCTAGAGTCCAAGTTACCACCGGGGTGCTTTGGTGCATGAACAAATCAAGTACAACCAAAAATTCGGGGTGAAAGAGAGGAGACAAGAGAAGACTCGGGAAGAAGCTCCAAAGGTGTTTTGAACTGAAGAACACTAGAAGGAAAACGATTGATAAGATAAGCCGCAGTAAGAACTGCCTCACTCCAAAAAGACTTGGGAACATGCATAGAAATAAGAAGGGAACGAGCAAACTCAAGAAGATGACGATTTTTTCGATCAGCAACGCCATTTTGTTCAGGAGTGCAAACACAACTGGTCTGGAAAAGAATACCATGAGTCACAAGATAGGCACTAAAACTACCATCAAGAAACTCAGTCCCATTATCAGTCCGGAGAATCTGGATGTTGGCATCAAACTGGTTGCGGACCATGCGGTGAAAATTTTGAAAACAGGGAAAGACTTCATTTTTAGTCCGATGCAAATAAATCCAAGTAACACGAGAATGATAGTCAATAAATGTCACAAACCACCGATAACCAAAAATAGAAATAATAGGTGAGGGACTCCACACATTAGAATGAATAATAGTGAAAGAGGAAACACTGCATTTATTAACTGAAGGATAAACAGAACGTTTATGTTTTGCAAGTTCACAAGCCTCACACAAAAAATCATTTCTAGAACAATGTTTAACTAAAGAGGGAAAAAGTCTCTCTAAAATGCCGAAAGAAGGATGTCCCAAACGGCGAAGCCACTGAAGTAGTTGTAGATGGAAGTTGCCAGTATCAGTATAGAGAGCCTGATCAGACGGTGAAGTCGGAATAGAGGCAGAGGACGGAAGATCTAGTAAGTACATGCCACAATGTGCATACCACTGCTAATCATTCTCCCCGTCTCCAATTCCTAAAAAACACAATGAGTGAAAAAAAAGGTTACAGAACAATTTAAGGAACTGGTAAGACGACTAACAGATAAAAGGTTAGTAGAAAAATTGAGAACATGAAGGACAGAGGATGGAAATAGAACATTTGCCAGAAATAGATGATAAAGAACTATCGGCTATTCTAATCTTATCCTTACCAGAACAAGTGGAATAAGAAGAAAATAAAGTAGAAGAGCCAGTCATATGATCAGTGGCACCGAGAGTCAATGATCCAAGGAGTAGGAGATGCAATTGCACTAAGTGCAATAAAGGATATACTTGAATGAGCATAGTTGGAGGAGGAAGTAGAGGCAGTGGAAGAGGAAATATCAATCTGAGTCATCAGACGCCTGAGAGTAGTCAACTCCGCCTTAGAAAGAGGGCCGGTTTCACCGGATGTACTAGTAGGGAGCTCAGAGAGATGAGCATGGGAGCGAACAGGTCCACTACGCCCACCACCGCGTCCACTGCCACGTCCTGGAGTAGGACAACCATGTAACTTCCAACAATGATTAATAGTATGACGAGATTTACCATAATAGTCACAATGCAGCTGATCACGGGCGACAGAGCCATTCTTCTCCCCAAACTTAATATGACTAGGCTGGCCGGTGCGACGAAGATATGTGATAGTTAACACAGAACGTTCCTGACCGGAAATAAGAACCATAACATGACGACGACTCTCTTTTTGCTGAACAAAGGCGTATGCTTGTCGCAAAGTGGGAAATGAATCGCGACCCAAAATCTGAACATGGATCGGATCATAGTCAACATGGAGACCGGCAAGAAAGTTATATTCTCGCTCTTTCTCCACCATCTTCTGAAAAGCAACAACATCAGTAGTACAAACAGTATGGAAGTCTTGATGATAATCAATCTAACCCCACAGGCTAGTCAACTCAGCGTAATACTGAGCCAATGAGTGGTCTATGTTCTAACCCACGGAGTTTCTTCCCCCACTCATACAACTGGGTATCATTGTCAGTCTGTGAGTAAGTCTGAGCAGCAACGGACCAAATCTGATGTGCAGTATCCAGAAGTAAGAAACTGCGACTAATAGAGAGCTGCATAGAGTGTAACAACCAGGACATAACAGGGGCATTTTTCTCTATCCAGCGTGTGCGAGAAGAACCAATGACTGTGGGCTGTTTGGTTTCACTAGTGATATACCCCAAACATACAGTGAGTGGCGATGGCTAAACTGCAGGAACGTGACCAAATTAAATAATTGTTACCATCCAGCTTGGCAGGACTAATATGAAGGGACGGATTATTAGTAGAAGTCCCTGAACGAGTCAATCCAGTGTTTTCATAACTACTAAAAAGCTTTTTTGTATCAGACGTGGCGAAGGAACCCAAAAACAAGCAGACCGAAACGGATGGGAGTAATAGACTAAAACAGATGCAAATCAAGTAGACTTGATCCAGCAGAGTATCAATAAGATCTAGAATATCATACCAATCGCAGCAAAACCAAACAAAAGGAGCCTAAGATACGGTTGGAAACTTCATTTGAACATCCAAGAACTTGAATCAATGTTGGTGAACCCTTACAGAACCGAAAGCATCTGAAATCGATTGAAACAAAGCAGGGAAGGCAAGATAGCCGTAAAAGTCACGCGAAAACAGTCGCGACATCGACGAAAAAATCCAATCCGAGCTTAAAATCAATTCCTAACATCAAATAAGGTTGATTCGAATCTCATAAACTCCTAGTCGGCACCCATAAAGGAGGAACAGACCATCAATTGAAGAAAACGACGCCGCAATCATGATTTGTATGAACAAACCCTAGCGGCGCCGAAAGTTTGAAAATTTGGGAAAAACTATGAAACAATTATGAAAAAAATTGGAAAAAATTACAAATCGAGTTTTGGAACCCAGACGAGCATCAAGGAAGTTTTTTTTTTTGTTTTTATTTTTTGTTACAATTTCAAAATTAGACAATTGAGAGGAAACAAAAAACGAAAAAAGGAAGAAGGATTGCTAAGAAGTTTACGTAGGATCGGGCTTTGATACTATGTTAGAATTATTGAAAAGAGTGGGAGAGAAAAGGAGGAAGAGACAGAATGAGAAGAACAATAAATGAGAGCACGAAACTAAGGGTTTACACCCTATTCCTTGTTATTTATAATAAGATCAAGAAAATACTAAAAATACAATAATACCCTAAACTTAACAGACTTATTTTTATGGTATAATAGAATGGTTGCAGCGAGTGAGTTTGGTTTTGTGCATTTGCAAGCCACCACCTTTCACTCGAGTCATATATGTATCCTCATAATCTATCATTGCTTTTATGTATAGCTAATGAATGTTTCTTTGGTGTATCTTTACTGTCACAATAATATACAATGATGTTCCTATTATAACATTCTAATAATAAGTTTATATCTAGGAGGAAGTTGCCAAAGAGTTTGGTATACCAGTACATTTTCAACGATTCTGGCTGTGGGCAAAGCGTCAAAACCACACGTACCGTCCAAATCGCCCCTTGACACCACAAGAGGAAGCTCAATCTGTAAATACCTTTTGATTTTGCATCTTTTAACATGTTACAGTTTTCATTTGTGTGCATGTTGTTTTTCTTGGGAGTTATGACAGCTTCATCTGGCATTGATTATGCTTTAATCCACCTCATTTAGCGTTTGCCAGAATTATGATTTAATCCACTTACACTGCATGAAAGTGTGTAATTACACACATTTAGAATTGCATGAATAAAAGAATAATAAAAATAATATGTGTGTGTGTGTGTGTGTGTTTTTAAGATTAATTTGTAATGAGTGTTTCCCGACCCCTGTCCAAGTTGACAGGATACAAGATGGGTATGAGAATGGATGTGTGTCAAACATGAATCCAGGGGATGGAGACAAGTGTATTTCTTGCTTCTCACATGGATAGATTGCTAAAAACCCCTGCTATTCAAATAAAAAATCTGAATCATAGACTCCCTCACCAGGTACTTTGTATGTCTAAATTAACACAAAATTTTTGTACTTCTCTTCGCTTCCCTCTTAATTCTATTTCTTTTATTTTCCTGAGCAGTAAAAACATTAAGTATTAAAATATATAAATATTAATTTACTATTTAAGTTCTATGAGTGATGTTAATATTTTTTATTTATTAATATAATAATATAAATAATGTGCATATAAATTTTGAGCCTTGGTCATGCATACTTGGGCCTTTGGAAGGTGGACACACCTCACTCTCTTCTGCTTGTCCTTGTCTAAATTAATGTCATCCACTAGTAAATTTTGAGAAGGAAAATAACCAAATTGTTAATAGGTATTAACTTATGGATGAAGTTCAAACCGTGTTCCTGTATCCATGTTTTGGGGTTCATGAAGATCTGAGTACTGACACCTAGACACACGCCATTCCCATTGTACTTACATGCCGACCATTTACTTTAAATGGTTTATTTTCCAGAACATGTTTGGTGTAACTGAAAATTGGAGCTGTCATTTTTTATTATCTCATGTTTTCTGTTCTTGATGCTTCAAATTAGAGGGAATAAAAGAGAGACACTTTGATCTCCAGTTCTCACAGAAAGTCTATATATCTTCAATTAATCTTGTGTAACACCTAAAATATCATGCCCTATCTGACACTTGTCTTAAATGTTGCATTTTACTGGTTTTTGTATCAAGCTATGATTTTGGAACAGGAACCAGGGTTATCATTAGCTAATTTTTGATATTTGGAAGTCGGAGGCAACAGATGCCACAGGTCATGATTAAATCATTGAGGGTGAATGGCGTTTTCAGAAACCCGCTAGTTGAGAAAATGAAATCCAATGTTATGCTGGGGAACAATAAAGTAGACGACTATCCATTGTCATGCAGTGGGACGTTGAAGTACAATATTGGGTTGTGGTTAAATCAGGGTTTTAAATATTAGCCATTACATACTGGGATTTTGGCTGATACATGGCTGTATCGCTGATACCGATATCTTCCAATACCATGATTTAGAGCCTGGGTTAAATATGATACAAAATATAAAAGACAGCCCCCAATAGGTGAAGTGTGCCTTTCTTATAATAGGCTGATAGCAAGGCAAAAAAAGTTGTTTGTATCACCTGTTTGTGGTATAAGTGCTTTCTGAGTTCTCTTGTTCATGGCACAAGTGCTTTCTGAATGGGCAACAAATGGATAATTGAGTAAACAGATCTTATTGCACACAGTTTGATGTTATGGCAGATTTGTTTGGGTGGTAGTGCAGATGGCAAGCTTCCACTAAACATCAGGAACAGGCAGCACGGTTCAAAGTTCTTCTTTCTTTTGCTGAGAGTGGCATGATGGAGGTGGGAAAAGAAAGTCCAATAATAGTTTCTCAAAATTTATAGAAACCAAGTTCTTTATGTATAACATCCTATTGTTCCTCTTATAAAATCGAAAATTATAGCGGAACTCCTGGAGAATATTTGTATGTTGACATCGCCTCATAAAAATTGTAGTTCTATGGAGAGCTAAATACGTTTTGATTGCTCCCTGTTAAGTTAAAGCCTAGGTTTGGCTAGTAGTTTTGTGAGGTTATAGCGGCTTTGACTTTCCAAAGCCTTGAAGCCAGGCATGTCTTATGTGCTTGAGAGCAGTGACGCTTCCAGCCATTTCTCCATTCATTGGCTGGCCCTTGGTTTGCCAAAGATTATTTATTTTGATTGTGTTGTTTGTTCATAGGGACAGTAGCTATTTGCTTGTTACTTATTTGAAGGGCTTTTGGTTTGGTGGTTTTAGATTGGCTATCCTCTGTTCTCTGGCTATTTGAGGAAAAACAACATTTTTTAAAGGCATGCATTCATCTGAAGAGGATATTTGTGCAGGGTTCACTTGCTATCATCCTTAGGAACATCTATTTTGTAGGTTGGATGTGAGCAGTGAGCACCACACTAGGTGATTTTATTACTGTCTTCATCTTGCTCAAGAAGTAATGTTATCTGTGCTATTTGGGATCTTGGATGGCTCTGCTTGCGGGGAAAATTAAACTTGTCTTCGCTTGTTGCTCTTTTGGAGGTTCTGCCTCTGGAGGAACTAGATGACTTCTCGAAATGCATTTGGAGCATGATTCTTGATTTTTCCATGCTGGTTAGCATTGGACTCGCAATCAATAGTCAACACTCGAACTATAGCTTTCGCAGAAGGGTTCAGGTAAGGGTTCATCACTGTTTATTAGGATGAGTGTGAAGATTGATGAGAGGTGGTTAGTGGACTTGTCGGTGGGATTGGGGTATATGAAAGTATGAATGAATGAGATTGATTTTCACTACTTAGAGATTAGAGATTGAAATTAGATGGTCTCAAGCTATGTAAAATGAACTCAAGTATGAGTGTTAGATGCAGATATGTATCTAGGGGACTTGAACCTGTCAATTGGGACTCGAACCTGTCAATTGTTTAATTGAAGGGTACACAGACTCAGCAAAAAAGGATTATATGTTTACATATATTAATCTAGGCTGTAGAATAAATTGTGTTTTATATGACATAGTGTTAAGAAAGGCATTTTACTCATTTTATAGCAATATGATGGCAATGTTAACTGCAAACAGCAACATCCAATAGAAAGTATCGGATACATATCTCACACTTTTGTCGTGGTGTCTAGTGTCTTACACAAATACTTGGTTTATTTTAAAGATTCCATGTAAGATACGTCTGATGGTCTGGCTAATGGTCAAAGCTCATGTGATTTCTTAGTTGGTAGCTTCCCCTCCTCACGTCTAAAATAGGCTAGGTGAAGGTATGTATTCATTTTGGGATTCAGTTGTCGGTTTATATTTTATCTTTTGTTCATGAGCTGTGGGTTGTGCTTGAAGTGTTTTTTTGGGGTGGATTTTTGTGCTTGCTGCTCACTTGTTTTTGAGGGATGTCCCTAGCAGAAAGAGCCTGCGAGCAAGCTTGTCAATGGGAAAGTAAAGAAAAAAGAAACTCGCTCACAACATCCACCTGAGTATCAACAGTTCTCCCTTTTGCTGCAGAGGACATAAGAAAAGGCTTGATGGGCTGTCTTATTTTCTTTACAAGTAATTGTATTCTATTGCAAGGCATAAAGAGAATGCCACGCAAAAAGAGGAAAGCTCATACATCAAGGGGGTATCTCAAGGGAGACAAACCAAAACTCCCAACAAAGGAAAAACAATAACAACTGTACATAAATCAAAGGGACGGAGAATCTATAAAATCCACTATTTCATCAACTGATGGGGAGCCACGCTCAGAAACCCAAGTATAGATATATCCTCTCTGGTAGCAATTTGTATATGCATTTCTTGGTTACAACACGGTAATGTTTTGAGTCCACGTGGAAAGATTATACATTCCCATTGAGCTGACTATAGACTTGGTAGCTCTGGCTTGTTTGTTAAGGAATAATTGCATTCTGGTTCTTGAATGTACATCGTCTTTGTCTGGACATGTCAATTTTTTTACCAGTTCTCTCTGTGGTTGCATAGTGTCTGTGGTGTCACTGGTGTGCATGTTGACTAGTCATCCAAGTTCATCTGTATGTTTCTTAATGAGAAAGATAATTACCTTTACTGCTCAGCCAGCTGGGAATTTCCATTTTTCGAGTCCAAGTCTCCATAAATAATTCAATTTTTAAGTCAGCTAAATTCCTTGACCAAGGGAGGATATATCTATGCTTCGGTCGATCTTTTGCTCTCTCTATAAAATTGATGATGATTCCCTTGTGGGCCAGAACAGTTGCTTGATGCTGGTCGTATCTTCTCCCAGCATGCCACGATCTCATCTTTCATGCTTTCTGTTAAAAGTGTCTGGTGTGGTTGAGCTTTAACCAAACTGAAGTGGCTTTTTGTATCCCTTCAACGCATTGTAGGTTGGACAATTGAGAGAGGTATCCAATAAGGCAAGTAATGCAGAGCTAAAATTGTTTTTGGAAGTGGAACATGGACAGGTAAAGACTATTTAACTTGATCTCATCTTTTTAACCTTCTGGTTGCTCAAGTTGAATTAAGGATTTTGTTTGGGGTAAGTTATAGTAGTTTTGGTAGCATTATGGAGCTCAATGTGGTGAACTTTATGTGCACAACTATGCAGGATTTGCGGCCGATTCCTCCACCTGTGAAGAGTAAAGAAGATATTCTTCTTTTTTTCAAACTTTATGACCCTTTGAAAGAGGAGCTTCGGTACTTCAAACATGCATTTCCTTGGGTTGGAGTTTTATGTAGTTAGAAAGTTTTTCCACCTTTTTCGGTTGGTTAGGCTGTTTTTCTATTTTGTCAGCTATGTTGGACGGCTGTTTGTGAAGGCCAATGGAAAACCAGTGGAAATATTGACAAAGCTAAATGAGTTGGCTGGATTTGCTCCTGATGAAGAAATTGAACTATTTGAGGTCTGTTGTGCTGCTTTTAATGGTTTTACTGCAATTTTTTTCTTTTTTGCCTGCTCATAGTTTCGGATTTAATTTGGGAAGTCATTACACAACCTTTTTGATGTTCAGGAAATAAAATTTGAACCTAATGTCATGTGTGAACACATCGACAAGAAGCTAACTTTTCGAGGATGTCAGGTATGAAAATGATCAACTGCAATTAGTTTCTGTTGTTTTTGCTTGTACATTGGTGTGAAATGTGTATAGCCATTTTCTAATTTTTCTTCTTTTGTTTTTTGGATATGTATGAATTTATTATGTGTGACTGGTTGAGAGGAAAAATATTTACCATTTTTTATCCTCCTCCTGCAGCTTGAAGATGGCGACATTATTTGCTTTCAGAAGTCCCCTCAAGTTGAAGCTAACCAATGCCGCTTTCCTGACGTTCCTTCATTTTTGGAATATGTGCATAATCGTCAGGTATTTCATGAGCCTTTGCAATTTGACCGCAATATATCTTAGAACTTATATGCGGCATGTTATGTTATCACTGTTTTTGGTTACTCTGTTCCTGTGGATTGGTGGTTGTCTTTGAGCTCAGTGTTACCCAGGTATATAGCGGGATGTCGAATTTGTGAGTTGTTTCAGGTGTTTGAAATGTTGACCTCCAAAAAATGGCACCAAAAACATCATTTTGAGTATAAATTAGCAAAAGGTTCACAAAAAATGTATTTAAAAAATTGGGCAATTTAACAAGTTAGGTAGTAACTAGTAAGTTCAGAAAATGTGCTAATTGTTGGATAATGGTTTTGAAACCAAGATTTTACCAAATTTGAGACAAAATAAAAGTGGGATCCCCTCGTTTTTTAAGACAGGTCTACATTGAAACGTATTCACCTTTGTGAGGAGATTAACCTCGTGTGATTACTTGATCAAAATCATTAAGGAGTCTATGAGAAATTGACTCCCAATAGCGCCATTTGAACATTGGTTGAATAATGGTAACTAGCCTATTTCCACATTGGTTATTTATAAGAAGCTTAGTGGGTTTATATAGTTCCTCCTTAGGCATGGGGTTGGGCCCCAAGGAGCACCCATGTTTTGTGAAGGAGGGAGGACCTACCAAGTGTGGATCCACCATTTGGGTGCC
>JAOTRH010000001.1:2092350-2102982 GCA_034768845.1 Heliamphora exappendiculata
CCCTCCCCGTGGTCAAATTCTCCTTCATAAGTCGGCTAAACACATGCAAACATTTTATAATTATCTGATGGACAATGAGACTTGAACACAGGATACTCATCTAAAAGCTTAAGATGTTAGAAAGCGGGATAATTTCATTATTTATATCCTCAACAACAACAAAGTGATAGAGAATACCTTGAAAAGGTTGAAAGGTATCTGTTTCTGAATACGAAAACTGCGGACTTTGTCATGATCCACAAGATCAAAATATATATCCCTTCCAATCTGCTCAAGAAGGTCCTCATCGCGAGCAACCTGAACTTCAAACAACCGATTCAGCAAAAAATGGTACAGAAGAATATATATTCAAAAAGTAACACCTTTAAGGGAGAGTAAGAATGTTATAACCTTTATGATGGTATAAAGATGAGCTTCTGCTTTTTCCTTTCTCTTTTGTTCCTTTTCTTCTTGTTCTTTCTTCAACCTTATCTGAAAGTTGATGTACAAAGAACCCAGAATAATTGTTTTGACAGAACAATATCAGAACTCAAGTTGACGAGAACTTTAAAATCTTACCCTAAGATGTTCAGCTATGTCCTTTTCATCCACATTACATATTATTTTCTCCTTGTCACTTTCACGTATATACACAAGCATATATGCATTAGAGTATTTTGTAAATTTAAATGGAGAGTTGTTGAACCCAGGGTTTGTCTGCGGTAGCTGTTGCATACAAGCAAAGAACAGAAAAGACAGTAGTTAAAATGAGAATTAAGATAAAACTCACATATCATAGTCGCACAAAGGATTACCTCTTCCTCACCACCATACTGCTCCTCCAATGCCCTCTTCATATCTTCTTTTGTTACACGTTCATCATCAAATTTAAACCTACAAGCAAGCAGCATGCAATGAATTCTCACATTAAACCAAAAGATAAAAACCAAAAAGATGATGCACAATAACACTACTTTGAAAGAAAACCTCAAAACACAATCTAACTACTTGCTAAACAACAATCAAGCAGTTAGAAAAAAATAAGTTTCAACAATGTCGATGATTGTTAGATCAACAAGAAAAGGATTGAATAGCACAAAATAATGTCGTTATGGTGAAATTGAAAAACACCACAAACATTGTTATGATTACTATTTCCACATTTTCCTTCAGAGCATTGCTGAACATCATTAATCAGCATAAATAAACTGAGCACACAAGCCAATAAGAAAAAATAAAAAATTATTAGGTATTTCCGGAGTACAATGTGGCATATGTTCCCGCCTCCCGGCAAATAAGAAATTTTGATACACACTAACTAGGTCAACTCTCACCTATCCAACAAAGGTGGGTCAACATTGTCCCACCGGAGTGTTTTTCGCTACGTTAATGGATGGGAACACCATGTACGCAATGCCACATAGTACTCCAAAACTACGGAATAATTGGCAAAATAAACAATCATATAGAGAATAATTATGATACCACTGATCAGAGAGGATTGGCCTAATATAAGCATAATAATGTCCACCGTGCACCCCACCACTGTGAACCAAAACACTGCAAGCAAGCAATATCGTCATAAATAATTTGCTAAAAGAGGGCCAGTTATATGCGAGATCCAGCAATTGAAATTACTACAACAAAATAGAACAAGAAAAAGTATTATAGAAATTGACAATGTACTTTTGCTGTAAAATATGAATTTCTTGGACATGGTATTAACCAATCATGCTAGACCAAAATGAAACATAATCACAAAAGAGAAAAAGATCCAAGAAATGGTGATATCAATAAGTAAGCAACAGCAGTGTACCAGTGACAAAACTAACTGATACAGTGCAGGACAATACCATCTATCTGAAGAGTTGGATTATATACAACACAAATGATCATAATATATCTCCATTCATATCATGGGAAGAAAATGTAAAACCACATAAGAAAACTACGATATGTAATATATTTCCCAAAGGCAAAAAGTAAGTTTGGCCACTTCGGCTCCTTTGGGAGAATTCCTGTTTTTTTAGAGGGGAAAAAGAGGGTGGGGGCGAGGAAGTCGGTGCATAGGCTAAAAAAAGTGCAGAATAGTTATTAAAATCTAACTTTCCATTTGTGTTGTCCTCTGTTTTCTTTTCTTATTCTTTTGTTTTTCCCTCCATGTGGGGTTGGATGTCAATGGCCCATAGAGGCCACCTTCCTTTTAAGGCTTGAACCCATAACATTAAGGTTGAAATGTTGAATCCATCCCAATAGCCAACCATGAAGCAGGATGGAAAGAGGGCTCCCCCCCCCCCCCCTAAAATTGGTAAACATGAGATGCGGATTATGTTAGAAATCTGCGGATGTTAACTGGTGTGCTGACTCAAAACCTTTGGACCTATGTCATTTTGGGTATGGCTTGGTTGTCTTCCAACTATGCTTCCACTGACTGTGTTTGTGAACGAGTTGTATTCCAGATTCTATCCAGCCGGAATTTATTTTAGAAGGATAGTATCACCACCTTATCTCATTTCATCTATGCAAGCTTGTTGACTTCTTAGGAAGGCATGTCATGGGTTCATATGTAGTGTCCTTGAGATTCAGCATAAAGACCTTGTATTAGATAACATTCCAGATGTGAGAGAGTTTCCTGATGTCTTTCATGAAGATTTGCGTAGTACCATTGTGGATCGTGAAAATGGCTACAAGCGCATGCCTACTTTTTTAAGTCACAGATTATTACCAAGATATTGGAAGAACAGCATTAGACAGTGAAGTTAGGAAACTTGCACAGCCTGACATTTACAAAATAAATTATCACACCTTACAAGAAAGCACAAGGAAGTAGGGTAAGATAAGAAAATACCTGTGAAGGGTATATAAGTTGCGAACGCTCTTATCTGCATCAGGCGACAAATATTTGCCATTCTCTTTGTCAAGATCCAGTTGTAGAGGGAATTCATAGCGGTCATTTATCTGTTTATAAGTAAAGAAATTGTTTCAGTATCTAGTGTTGAAAGCAGAAGATTATATCTATGAGATGACCAAGTTTCTATAACCTTTAAAAAAGGAAAAGAAAACGGACAAATTCATGATCCATTAGACAAACCAGGTAGAGTGGGGTGGGTCCCTATAACACTAGGCATGCTTCCTTTGATGTAGCACCAATAGAGAAGAAGAAGAAGAACAGAGATTAGGAGAAAAAATCACACAATTCTCAGTTGTCAATTCAAATTATTCTACATCCAAGTCTCCCCAATACATTAAGAAGACTCTTTATTTATTACCCTAAATTCTAATGAAAAAGGAAATGAAAATCCCTAATCAACTGGAAACAAATAATATCCTAATACTATAAGGAAATAAAATATAAGATAACAAAATACATTCCCAAATTGAGAAAAAGAACTCGTCTTTGAGTTCGGCTTGAAGTATTGAATGCGACCATACCAAATAATCAAGTAGTGCAAATATGTCAATGGCTTCAGGTTCTTCTTGTGTCAACAAATCTTGATCGTGAGTCTATTGACAAGATCCACAAAATATGATAACCCAAAAAAATCCTCAATACCAACAAAATCAATTTGGTCGGGTTTGATGAAAGAAGTGGTTGGTGGAGAAGATAAAGTGACTGTATGCTCATTTTGGAGTGATTTCACAGTTGATGGAAGCATTTTCTATAAAGGAACGTCGTGCCATGCCATAGCTGGAGGAGAAGAAACATGAGCATTTGACTCAAGAGTTCTAAGAGATTCCTCGTTAGAGGGAACGTTTGTTGCAAAGGAACATCTTGGTTTGTCATGGCTAGAGGAGGAAGAGGAGGAGGAGGAGGAGGAGGAACATGGTCATGCGACACAATAGCCCAATTAGAAGATAATGGATTTGAAGTCATAGCTCAGTTGGCATGGGGATGGGAGACACCTCACTTGACATCCTATCTTGTTTGGGACACGCAGGCAATAACAAGGTAGTTCTTCCATTATATTTGAAGGTAAGGATATTAGTGTTCTCATGATAAACAATATGAAACTCGTTCATCTATAGATGACCAAGTAGCCCATGCGTGCAAGTCTTGGGAAGGACATCATACCAAATTGCATCAAAATAATCGCCCATCTCGATAGAATTCAAACACCTTTGGGTAACGAAAAAAGAAGTGTCATCAGGCCAAAACAAAAGGTAAGGCTATGGGTGTGATCCAGGCTTAAATTTCAGCCGGCAGACACTTTTTTTAGATACCACATTCATGGTATAGCCTCATTAATGATGATTTTACAAACTTTATTGGCTCACCTAAGAAATGTATAAAAATTGTTGGTCCGCGTCCACTTCATCAAGAGCATGCGAGAAGTGCAAGAACAAAGACCTAAGAAAGAAAAGAGATTTTTTTTCCTTTTGTTATCCTCCTATTTTTTTCCTTTTCTATTTCTCATTTTTTCACTCTATTTTTTTTTTCGTTTGCCTCTTTTTCTTCACCCTTTTTTTTTTGTTCGGCTTTCTTTTCTTCTTTTTTTTTTCCAAATACTTGAGTGGCTCAAAGTCGTGCTCGTAGTAGCTCCTTAGGTTGTGCAGAGGTCATAGCAACGAATTTCTAAGGCTGATGGGAGGTGGCAAAAATTTCGTGTGACAAAAGAAATTGTTTTCAGCTAATGGCAAAGATTTCGTGAGACAAGAGGCAACAGTGAGAAAGTTTCAATGGTTTGATGGAGGGTGAAGAAGGTATATGCATCATAGGAATAGATCGTAAAGAAAAGGACTTTTTCTTTTCTTTTTTTCATTTTTGTTGGCTAGAAAGGGTAGGGTGGTAGGCTGATTTGTGGGCTAGAGGTTGATTTTTGGGCTAGGATTTGGGATTAAAATAGGTGTTGGACCGAGTCAAAAAATAGAGGTCAAAATTTTTGGCTATGGGCTTAGGTGTGAAAAGAAGGGTTATGGAATTGGGGAAGGATATCTTTTTCGGGGAATGGTAAAGAATTCGATAGGGTTTCATGCCAAAAATGGGTTCACGAGTTGAAGAAGAAACCTCTTTTCTCGCAATATGGGTCGTGCGTGACCTACGGTTTCGAGCGAAAGGTGAAGAGGGAAGAGAGGTTTCAACGGAGGAAGGTGGAGGCACAAATCGAGGGCAGCCACGCTAGTGAAGGCAGTGGCAGCATTGCGAAGCAAGGAGACAATGTTGCTACCTTGGATGGCGACTGATTGACAACGGTGCAAAGCAAGGGCCAGTGTCGCTACCTTGGATGGCGATTGATCGACAATGGTGCTGATGGTGGTCATAGCAACCTTATAAGTCATCGGCATTGATGGTGGCAGTGGCGACCTTGGAGGTCGGCAGCACTGGTGGTGGTGCGCCGAAGGAAAGCGGCGGCGCCAATGGATAGCGGTGGTGGAGGTGCGAGAGGACAGAGGCACGAGCGATAGCGATGGTGGTGCAAGGTCTATGGTCGATGTTGACGGAGAGAATGCTTCAACTCAGTTGATGGTGAGAATGCTTCAACTCAGTTGACGGCTTGGTCGACGTTGATGGATGCCGACAATGGCTTCAGTGCAGATTGGAAGTTGTTGTGACGTCGACGATGCAAGGTAACATTGGATTGTGTTTTTTGCTCTAATACCAAATGATGACGATGTAGCACCAATAAAGAAAAAGAAGAAGAACAAAGATTAGAGATTAGGAGAAAAAGAACAAATATTAGGAGAAGACAGGAAAGAGAAAAGAAATCACATGATTCTCAACTCTCAATTCAAATTATTCTTCATCCAAGTCTCCTCAATACATTAAGAAAACTCTTTATTTAATTACCCTAAAACCTAATGAAAAAGAAAACGAAAATTTCTAATTAACTGGCAACAAATAACATCTTAAGTGGAAACAACTAATATCTTAATACTATAAGAAAATAAAATATAAAATAATAAAATAGACTCCCAGATTGTTCTTTACTTCTATCTATTGTTCGCGTCATCCTTCCAACAAACGCACATTGGGTTTCTAATATGACGAATACCAAAGGAACAATATGGATCGGTGTTGACTATTGATACATAAATGATCCATTAGAAAGAATAGGCTGGGGTGGGATTCCTTTAGAGTAGGCACGTTTTCTTTCATAATCAAAGAAAAGTATCTCATGCCAACTGACATTTAATACGAATAATGATACATTTAGCTTTGTGCCGATATCAGACAAAATTTGCTTTTTGGCATGAGAACAACTTTTTGCTTAGAGCTAGGTTGCCAAACGAGGATATAAACATATTGAAGAAGTGCCCTCATGCCAAAACATTCCTCATAGCTCATTAGAAGATTTACAAGATTAAGCCCCTGTTTGGCATCTTCAAAAGATGGCTTTCTAATAAAAATAAAATTAAAATTAAAAAAACAGCTTTTAAGCTAATAAGTGTTTGGTTACTCTAAATAGCCAACTAATTTTTTTTTCATTTCTTTTTCTAAAAAAAAAAGCCTATACATATTCCAATCACTCATCATAACTTTTTTTGGAAAATGAAATAACTATAACACCCTTAAATAAAAAGTCAACTCTACTCCAAAAAATAAAAAATGTGTGTCATTATTCCAAACACTACAACTTCAAAGAAAAAAAATAAGTGCATGTTAGACATTTCAACAAAAAGCAATAAAGTAAAAAAGCTATTGTAAACAAATTCTCCCAAACAATCCAACTTTTTGTCCTCTTTTTTCTACAAAAACTAAACCTCTTAAAAGCCAAGCTTTTTATACATCCCAAACAGGGACCAAGTGTGCTGACTGAAATAATCTAGACTACCAAAAAGGTTCAAGTTAATACCAGGAACCAAGGTCTACAACAGCTTTAAAGATTCCGTTTACTTTCAGTGTGCAATTCATTATTGCAACTTGGCTGAAAAGAAAAGATTAGAACTGTGTTGGGTGGACTAGGTTCCAAATCAGAAAGAAACAGAAGCTGAAAATCATTTGTAAAATCATGGTCCACCCACCTTCCACCCATGTTGAAAGTTCAGTAACGTTTTACTGAAAGAAAAACTAATCAAATATAAATAGTACATAGGGATCAACTTCTGACACATGGTGATGTCCATGGTTGATCGGGATCCTACGTAGGACCGGTGAGAGGTACTCGTGGATCGGATCGTAGAATCGGATTGAGAATCATAAGATTCTACAAATAATGGTATATTTAAGAATATAAGTAATCTTCAAATAATGCGAAAAATTTAATAATACCAAGTACCTAATCAAACCAATACATGAGAAAAGAACAATTTTCTTCAAAATTCTAACACCCCAAATTTCATTTGTCTAGCATTTTCACTACTCTTAACTCTAATACAGTTAACAAATCCAAGATACCGACACAAAAACATTGAGCAGGAAATAATAATACAAATTCTAACATCATAATCCTCAGTTCGCCAAAAACACTGCTCTCCGAGTCGTGTAAAGAAATCTGATGGAATAGGGATTTTTGTCCTTATAGAACATTCAACCTTTTATTTAATATTAATTAGCTATGTTCCATATTCTTATATAAAACAAATACAACCTATTACACAATTAGCGGTGTGGATTTGTGGCTTCAGTGCATGTCATAGTTTCCTTTCCACCAAGAGGTGGCCTGTTCAATTCTTTTTAGGCATAACTTTAGCTTTGTTTTTTAGCTTGAATTGGAATCGTTCATAATCTATGTGGGATCGCGATCCCATGCGATCCTAGAATCCAGCACTCGATTCTACACAATTTTACATGTATGATCAATCCTAGAACAATCTGAATCGTTGGATGAATGAAGGATCATAAAATCTTGCGATCCTACGATCTGGGTCGCAATTTTGATTACCCTGGCGAAGTGTGGACAAATCTTTTTAATTTAATCCAGTTTCAGGAACCAGGTTAACCAAGCTTACCCCCGACAAATCTGGCGATGCTTTGCTGCCCCAATAAAATTTGGCCGTGCCCTACCCTGTCAGGACACTGGTATTCATCATAGCAGACTAGGAAAGGTATGCCCTATCTAAAACCACCTAATACCATCCCTTGGCTCAGCCAATCACCGAGGCTTAAGGTGACTTAGCAGTGAGCCCAGCAAGCTAAAATTTGCAACCCCAGCAAGATGTACCAATTTATAAATAAAATGAACAAACAAAAAGATTGTACTCAATGCACAAGGCACATGCTTACAGAAGGGTCTAGGAGGGGTAGTAGGGTCTAGCCACACCCCCAATTTTTTGCGGAGAGGCTGATTCTCATTACTCGACCTATGTTATAACACAGGGCGGATGAGTACTTGTCATCACGCCAAGTCAAAAAAGGAATTGCTGAACAACCCAAAATACTAGTGCTGAACTTGAACAGAAAAGGACGCTCTTAGGGTATAAGGCAATATAAGCCAACTTTAGCTTATTAGCTAAGCACGTAATAAAAAAAACTCCCATGTGCAAAAGGACAAGAAACACAAACTGAAGCCCAATTACCAGTTTTCCAATAGTACAAGGAAACCTTATGTTCCAACTTCTTTCCTACATTTAACAGTGATTTTACAAACTTATCCTTCTAAATCTAATAACTCATAGGTCACCTTGACAATTCGGACCAAAAAAACAAATTAACTCAAACCAAATTAAGCCCATCAATAGGAGTTATGTGCATGCATCATTTTCGCCATTACGCCGGCTAAATATTCAATTAAAGTTCAAGAAATTCACATCATTATTTAGTACAAAATCTCTTGTCAATATAGGTCTTTCGCTACTCCTAACATTTCCAATAATAAAGATTCTATCACTCGTTTCGTATCATTGTTCTCTCTCACCTAATCCTCAATTGTTGCTACTCTTACCATTTAATGAATAGCTTCATTTCTAATTTATCTTTTCTGATCTTACTACACATCCATCTAAACATCCTCATACCAGTAATACTCATTTTATAAGACTTGTTTATTAGTTGACTCATATTTTGTCTCGCAAAGCATCGTTGGCCTTGGAATTTGTTTTACATAATTTTGTTTTCAATTTTGTTGGTATTTGTCGAATGCATAATTGCAACTCTCCCCTTACTTCAACCTACTTTGATTCTATAGGATCAAAGTAGGTTGATGTAAGAGGAGAGAGCTGCAATTATGCATTTGAGAGATACCAATCCCTTTGCAACCGCATCACTTCAATCCCTAGAAAAGACTTTGGGTCCCCTAAATCTTTCGTATCAAACTAGGTTCTTATGTCACTTTTTGGTATATCTTGATTTGTAGTCTTCACTTTCTCTACTTTGTCTACTTCTATTGTTACTTAAATCACATTTCATATATTCAGTTTGGGTCATACATGTTGAAGTTTTTTTATTAGTGTTTCTCTCCGAATTTCTAATTTATTATTAAACCCTCTCTTAGTTTCATCTCTTAAAAAATTATCATGTACGGATAACATACATTGGACATCATTCTAAATGTGTCTCGAGAATAATACTTCAAGGATAGTTTCTATTGAACATCAAGGAGAAAATTGGGTTTCTAAAGCAGCACTAACTCCATGGTTTAAAAGCAAGGAATTCGTCTATCGGTTCTGGCAAGGACATCCAATAAATCAAGAAATTTCAGGGAATTAAAGGATCTCAAAACCAAAAATCAAGCAGAAAATTGTAATGGTTATAACTAACCCTTTTCACCTACAAGTGGAAAGGATATGGGAAAGTTACCAGAAAGCCAAACAGGATTGAGTCAAGGACTCATCTATGGCTTCGCTCTGATCATATGCAACAAACATCAAGAATCCAAAAGTGTGAAATAAATCATAATATGCAAAATGGTGGCAGAAAGGGTGGGGCAGGGGGATGCCAGTTTCAAACGAACATAGAAAAGAAACAAGGTATAAGTTTGTTATCTGAATCGTACCATTCACAATACGCATCGTAAGATTCGGTTCGATACATCTAACAATTTATTTATATTGGCGGGGTGAATTGATAAAAGTAAAAATAGTATGGTTCACGATACGTATCATACAACTTTGTTCGATATACCAAGGAATTGATTCGACACCAAGCAACTTTTAATTCTTTTTTCTTCTAATTCATAATTTTACATTCTTGAGATTTGTCCTACATCACTTTTCTAAGCCACCCAACCTTGTTTACATATTCTAGTGGCCTCTCAACCTATTACAAATTGATTTTGGGTTGAATAGCTATAAGTTTTAACATAATATGATTGGTATCAAAGTTGGGTTTGGTAGTTTCACAATCTAAGTTATTGCACGGGGTCCGTTTCAATTCTTCTCGTTCATCTTTCTATTATCTTTACATGCAACTGAGCTGCACGTGCAGGGGAGTATTAGAGACATTTCCCACATCAGTAAATTTTCATTGATTTTTTACTAAACTTTTTATATTTATATTACATCTCTAATACATCTCTAATAGCTAACTATTTAGATATATTTTTTAAATGTATTTTAGAAATTATAACTGAATTTTTTATGATTCATGGTTCGATTCAATTAACGAAACGAGAAAAACGAAAAAAGGTAATTTCGATTCACGATTCGATTCTCGATTTAATAACTACATAGAAATCAATAGTTTATGTTTAACTACTTGCAAAATTTGCCACCCTACAATGGAATCCTGATGCTTCTCCAGTGTCCGGGGGGGGGGGGGGGGGGGGGGGCGGGGGGGGG
>JAOTRH010000001.1:2118447-2136805 GCA_034768845.1 Heliamphora exappendiculata
TTTCTTCTTTCAGAAAAATAAGTTTTTTTGCTTATCAAAAAAAACTTATTCTCTCTTTCAGTCCCTAAAACGAAGGAGTTCTTTGTTAGAAGATGATATTGGATCTGTTACTCCCATACGAAGACTTCGACAGAAAACAAATCTTTCGACTTCAAAAAGTTTGGGCTTGTCAGTATTTGGAAGTCCTCTTTCTAGTCGTGGAACTGGACTTGGTTCTGATGCTGCTCAACCCCCTATATCTTCGTCCCAGAAGCCATTTTCTTTGGATGAATCTAAGCATAGAACCTTTAAAACAGTGGGAGAACATGGGGATAACGGCAACTCTATTACAAATTATACCACTGTTCCTTCCAAGTCTACAGAGATGGCTACAAGGATATTGCAACAGCTTGAAAAGTCAGCTCCAAAGAAGAAGTTGTCAGAGGGTAAGATGGTTACTGTTAGGGAGAAATCTCCCAGTAAGTTGACACCGAATATGCTTCGTGGACAGGCTCTTAGAAGCCTAGAGGATGTAGATTCATCCAAGATTCTGCAGAATGCCCAAGATAGTCATAAGCTGGAGGATTCGCACAACACCTCTTTTCCTGGTGCTCGTGATACTACCACTAAACAGCAAGATAAAGTTGAAGAAAATGACCCTAAAAAGTTAGCTGTTTCTCGTGAGACATTGGCTCCTGCGGTGATCAGTGATATTATGCTTTCAGCGAAAGATTCAGTATCTGATGTTCACACTGCAGATTCATTCATCGCACCTCTTCTTACTCAACCTCCTCAAAAGAAATGGGCTTTTCAAATGAGTGCACATGAGGTTGGTGGTGGTGTCTTTTTTTGGGGTCCATGTAGTCTAGATGTTTTACTCGGTCAATCTGCTGGCTTCTTGTTTTTCTGATATCTTCTGTATCAATTTTTGTTTTATTGATTCTTGACCTAAGATATGGGAAGGCATGCCATGAGAGTCTTAGGTGATGCTCTACTATCCGTGCACATGTGCTATATTATACTGGGTTTGTGTGACTATATAGTTAGCCATTTCGAGAATTCATTACAATGTTTTCTGCGAGGAATCTTCAAAAGCATTGTTTCACCTCATCTATTAGTTAAATGGCTGCAATCGTCATAGTAGTTTAAGTTTTATTGTGTCCCAGAAAAATAAGTTCAGTGTCTGGTAATGATGACTCCAAGTTATGAAGATGCTCATCAGGACAACAACTGTATGATTAGCCTGGCTAGCCCTTTATAGACAGCTTGCAAGCCTGTCATTCCTTGCAGATAAATGATCTGTTCAAATAAATTCTTATTTTTGCTTTGTATTTCTGTGCTTGTTTCATTTATATCTCCTTTATATGTACCATGCAAGTATTAAAATCATATGGTTCTTTCATGAAGGAATTTCTGGAGCTGGATGATGAGAATCATTCTAGTGAAGCTACATTTGCACCATTGGCTGTGGGGAAAGAAAAATTGGAGACATCTATAGTGGATAGCAATGCTGCTTCTACTGAAGCAGTGATGGTGAACATAACTCCAACATTGTCTGAAATCAAGCCATCTGATGGTTCTGTAATGAAAAAATCAACCAATTTAGGAACTTCTGATGCATCTGTGGCTGGTGATAAAAACACTGGCTTTACTTTCCCAATTGCACCTGCTTCCAGCACTCCTTTTCAACCAGTTGTGGCTACTGTTCAATCAACCTCAGTGTTTGAAAAGATCATTCCACTTGAGGAATCAAATGCTCCTTCACCTTTATTTAGTTCCAGCTCAACAAACATTGATAAGGTTCCATCGCTCACATTTTCTTCCTCATCTTCTGTCAGTGAATCTTCAGGCCTAAAATCTAGTGCTCCTTTGGAATCAAAGCCAGAAAATTCAAAGAGGTCAGTATCTATGTGTTATAAAGCTATTGTTGGTGATGAAATCATGGCTATTAACAATTAGTATTATTATTTTTTGCTTTTGTTCAGTACTCGTCATGGGTAGTTCATTCTTCTTTTGTTTTGTTAAAGAGCTGTCACAAGTAGTGTAATTCATTGTGATATGGACAATATTTTTTGTTTGTTTGTTCTTTTTTGCTTATACATCATAGATAAGACAGGAAAAACCCTAGAAATGTATGAAAATTACACATCAAATTGCTGGAAACTACAAGAATGGGAATTATCCTAAAACAAAGATTCATTATTATATTCCAATCTTCAAGGTGTAAAATACAATCTATTGCTGTTGCATTTTCCTACTTGTCTCAAGCACACTACATGAGGTGAAGGGGGCCTTTCACCGAGTTTACCTTTTCTATTTAATAATTCTGATGCCTATCAGCATTCTCGCAAAAGTATAAGATTTTTCATAGATGGGCAATAGGGGATTATATGAACCTTTGGAGTAAATACCAAAATCCCTAGTTCCGGTTGCTCTAATAATTATATAAATAATGTTAGGATGGCATTGTTTGTTACGCTTTTCACTAAAAATATTGATTTCCCCCCTACGCCATGTTTAGGTTTCATGAATAGATTATTGAGTATAGCAGCAACATTTTTTGAAGCTAGGATCTCACAGAATATCTTCCCTCCTCCACATTTGGTTTATCACTTGTTCACTTTAGCTCTCTCATCCAACTTGGATGGTATGAATAATGAATGTAGTGCATTTCTTAGAGGTTTGTCCACGTGTGCTTTCTTGCTCTAAGATGGTACTGCATTACAATTTCTTGAACCCTTTGATATGTGGACATTTTATGGTGTGGGCATAAAATTTAAGTCACTGGGGGGTTGAGTGTGGAAAGCAAAAATGGTCATGAGTGAGTGTGAAACAGTAGGATGTTGGGGTTAGGATGCTGGGGGGCTGTTATTGACAGAGTGGACGTGCGTTTTTCACCTTTGGTATATTTGTTCTTACTTTTCTAGATAGTATCTTGGTCCTTGGTTGTTGATTAGTCTTTTATATAATTATCAAAATCCACAGCACAGTATCATTAGCTTCCACACTGTTATGGTGGACAAGTTGGACATAGCTTTTTGAGGTGTTTGTAAGGAATTAATGTGGTATATGGTTGTCGACGACTTGCTGCTACATGAACAATGCTTTATTGCTTCAAACATAGAAAAACATGTAACTTAGTAGGAGACATTTGTTGAGCTATATATAAGCGAATGATAGGATAGACTATATGTATATATGTATGTATGTATGTATGTATTATCTGATAGGATAGAGTTAGTAAAGTCTCAGTTAATTTATACGGTTGCATTACGTAAAGGCCACTAGCTTACATAAGACAAACATCTCTTATTTTTAATGAGAAATAAACTAATATCTCCAGTTTCTACTGTAAATAGGAAATGAATTGTTCAATCTCAGTACTCACTAGTGTACTTGATTTAATACAAACCCAACTACTATTAATGAAATGTAAATATTCAGTTTGTAGACTTAACAGATGAATTCTTCAGCATTTCACTCAATTCCAGTACAACGTGTCATTTCGGAAGGCAGAACCTATTTCAAGATTTCTTCCGTTAAGTCTAGAATGATTATGTAAGCCTTGTTATAATGGTAGATTCTTCGAAGAGGGAAGAGAGAGGGTTCAAAAGTTATAGGTGACGGTTGTTAACAATTATGGTTCCAAGTGTGTAAGCCTTGTTAGACTCTGACAAAAGGGAAGAGATGGTTCGAAAGTTATAGATGACAGTTGTTAACAAATAACAAGTATGGTAGACTCTGAGAAGAGGGAAGATAGGGACTTCAAAAGTTATGGATGACAGCTGTTAACAAGTATGTAAGCCTTGTGTGTATGACATGTAGTATTGGATGCTGTCCATTGTTCAACCAACTATACTATATAGATTTCCTAAAATGTGGCTGATTTGAAATTCTTTGACTGAGTAGTCTGGCAGTGGAATGATAAGTCCAAGTATGGTAAAAATAAAAAAGAAATGCTACAAAAAGTGGCAAAATGAAAGAAATGAGAAATTTTAAGAGCTATGAACGAGTTACCAAGGATGTTAATAAAATTTCTGCAGTAGCTTTTGATCTTATATTAACCAATACTTTCTTTAAAAAGAGAGAAGAACACTTTAATAATCTTTAAGAATGAGTCTCATAAAAGTTAAATAGATTATTTATTTACTAGGAACATATACTGCCTAATATGTAAAGATTGTAAAGTCATTCTTGGAGAGAGCTTAACATCACAACATAAACTTATGGTACTAGATATTCACATTTAGGGGCAACATAAAGTAAGAAGAGATATTTGAATCCCACGAACTAGATAGTGGAATCTTAAAGGTGAGAAATTGAAAATTTCTAAGAACAAAATGTGTAAAGAAGTAAGGTGAAATTTAAAAGAAGATACAAATATTATTTGGAGTACAATGGAAAAATATATTAACAGAATATCGAAAGAAGTTCTTGAAGAGTCGAAAGGAAAATGCCCTATAACTAAGGAAACTTGGTGGTGGAATGACGAGGTCCAAACCATATTAAAAGTAAAGAAGGAATGTTTTAAAATGTGGCAAAATGATAGAAATAAGGACAATTTTAGGAGTTATAAATAAGCTTGTAAGGACGTTAAGAGAATCATTAGAGATGCGAAATTGAAAATTTATGATAATTTTTTATGTTAAATTTGATAGTAAAGAGGGAGAGAAGAATATTTACAAACTCGCTAAGTGGAGAGAAAGGAAAACAAAATATCTTACTCAAGTTAAATGTATAAAAAACGAGGATTCAAGGGTGTTAGTGAAGAATGGGAAGATTAAGGTGAAAACCCTATTTTGAAAAATTATTAAACGAAAAACATGTGGAAAGATTTGAAGGAGAGGAATCTGATAACTCGGATGAAACTAAAGAATATAAGTTATATCGTAGAATAAGAAAATTTGAAGTGGAAATTGTAATGAAGAGAATAAAATTAGGAAAAGCTTTAGGATCAGATGGTATCCCTCTGGAGATGTGGGAATGCGTAGGCGAAGTAGGAGTGTCTTGATTAACAAAGTTATTTAATAAAATTATAATAACTAGGATAATGCCCGAAGAGTGGAGAAAAAGTATTCTTGTACCTATATATAAAAATAAAGGAGATATTTAAAATTGTAACAACTATAGAGGTATTAAGTTGATGAGTCATACGATGAAGTTATGGGAAATAGTAATTGAACATCGTTTAAGGCTAACAACAACAGTGCCACGGAATCAATTTGGTTTTATGCTTGGTAGATCAACTATGGAAGCAATCCACTTACTAAGGAGATTAATAGAGAAGTATAGGGAAAAGAAGAGAGATCTCTATATGGTTTTATAGACTTAGAAGAAACCTATGATAGAGTGCCTAGGGATATCATATGATGGGCGTTGGAGAGAAATGGAGTGACAAAGGGTTACATTGATGTGATAAGAGACATGTATGATGGAGCCGCCACGACAATTAGACCACTTGCAGGAGAAACAAGTAAATTCCTGGTTACTGTAGGATTATACCAAGGATCGACTTTGAGTTCTTAGCTCTTTGTCTTAATTATGGATGAATTGACTAAATATATTCATGACGAGGTCCCATGGTGTATGTTGTTTGCTGGTAATATTTTCTTAATTAATGAGACTATGAGTGGGGTCAACGCTAAGTTAGAAATGTGGATAAAAGCTTTGAAATCAAAAGAGTTTCAAGTAAATAGGAACAAAACTGAATATATAAAATATAATTTTAGCAATTATAGGAGTATTAATAGTAAAAAAGTAAAGATTCAAAACTAAGAGATATCTAAGAGTGAATATTTTCGTTATCTAGATTTGATTATTAGCAAAGTTGGAGGGATTGCAAATGATGTAACCCATAGAATCAAAGTTGGTTGGCTTAAGTGGAGGAGTGCTTCCAAAATTTTATATGATCGACGGATACCGTGATCGACGGATACTTACAAGATTAAAAGGAAAATTTTATAAGACTGTTATTAGACTAGTAATTTTATATGGGACAAAATGTTGGGCTGCTAAGAAATGTCACGTAAATAAGATGAATGTTGCGTAAATGAATGTTAAAGTAGATATGTGGTAAGATTATAAAATATAAAATTAGCAATGCAAAGATTCGCGGAATGGTAGTCAATTGAGGACAAGTTGAGAGAAAATAGATTAAGGTGGTTTGGACACATACAACGTAGACTAGCTGATGCAGTAGTAAAAAAAAGCGACAAGATCATGAGTAATAAAAATACTAGGGGAAATGGTAGACCTAAATTGACATGAGAAGTGGTATTAAGAAAATATATGAATCTATTAAAACTAACTAAAGATATGATTTTTAACAGAGTAGTATAGCGTAAAAAGATTCATGAAACCGACTTCAATTGATTGGGACAAAGGTTAGGTTAGGTTTGGTTTGGTAAACAAGAAAAATGGATGAAAGAATTCTATAGGAAAGATGGATAAAAGAATTCTATGGTGTTGGTGAATTTACTCAAGTCTGTATAAAGTGAGAGTTCGAAGGTGTTGGTGTTTGAGAACTAGTAAAATGAAAAACATTTAGAAATTTGAGAATAGGCAAATGGTATAGTCTTCTGAAAATTAGAGAATACAAGTCATATAGTAGAATAAGGAAGTTTGCGAAGAAAATCACATTGAAAAGGATGAAATCAAACAAGGCTTAGGGTTAAGATTGTATCTTTATTGAGGTGTGGAAATACTTGGGTGAAATAGGGGGTGTTGTAATTAACCAGGTTATTTAATAAGGTAAATTACATTGACCTTCCTTTCGGTTTGAAAGTATTACATCAAGCCCCACAGGTTTGGCTTAATTACACAAATGTCCCTTAAACTAACGGCGAACTTAGTGAAGTTAACGGATATTTCTAAATAACTTTTCTACCCTAGTGCAAATAATAAACGACACATTAGCCTTTTTTAACTCTAATCCTCCTCCCAATCATTCTTTTGTCATTGCTAACCTTCTCCACCATCAGCCACAGCCACTCCCTCCATGACCCATAGCCACTCCCACCACCACCCATGGCCTACCATCACCTAGAACCACCTTATGGTCTAACCATCAATCACCAGCACCACTTCAAGGCCAAACAATCAGTTGCTGCCACCGCCCAATCGCCGCTACCACCTGGGTCAACTATCAGGCACCTGATTGGCACCACATGATTGATCGCGAGCAAATGCTTACCCATTATTGCCCACCACCTGATACCCACCATCTAGCGCAAGCATCAACAACTGACATTACCTAATTGCCCAAGCATCAAGCATCACGGCCCCACCACTTGATAACCATCATCCACCCCCACTTACCTGGTCGATCAACCATCACCACCACCACAAGATCGCTCAACCATCGTTGATCCCTTTCGATCAGGCACCCATACCTCCACATATGAAAACATCGCTGCCACCTCTGTCGGCAAATACCGCTGCCCACACTCCCGTTGCCGAACACACTACCATCATTGAACACATCAGCCTATGCAAACCTTCTATCCCTTCTCCACGAACCCATCCATTGTGATCAGATCACCCCTTTTCCTGAAGAATCCGAAAACAGTCAGTGGGGACGGAGATGTGGGGTGGAGGAGGTTTGAGTGCGCCCAACAGTGGTCTTCTTTGTGGTGTCGGCCAGAAATTATAGGAGCGTTTCTGTAGTGGCCTTCATCCCTATTTGAGTGAGAGAGAGGGAGGGAAAAAGAGAGCATGGAGGAATTGGCACTGGTCTTCTTTGTGGTGGCTGAGATTATAGGAGTGTTTCTGTAGAGTGACCTTCATCGCTATTTGATTGAGAGAGAGGGAGCATGGAGGGATTGGCACTGGTCTTCTTTGTGGTGGCTGATGGAGGTCTTCATCCATATTATGGCTGCTGGAGGTTTGGGAGTTTGGTGGATGTGGATATGAGGTGTGTTTGTTGTGGAGAGAAACACTACTTAGATGAGGGATAAGTTGTTTTGGTGTGGATAGTGCGCTGTGCGCACGCACAGAGAAATTTAAGGTTAAAATGGGCATTTTGATGCTAAAAATAATGGTGACATCATTTTTTATCTGTATTTTAAAGGAACTCTATCTCTATGGGTTAAAGTGTAATGTGAACTAAACTTTTTGGGAGGTTGAAGTAAGCATGCATAAATTGTGGGGTTTGTTGTATTTCTTCCAAACCTCATGGGAGATTAGTGTAATTTACCATACTTAATAAGATTATAATGACATGGAAAATGTTTGAAGAGTTGAGTAAACTTATTTTAGCACCTTCATATATAAAAACAAGGAGATATCCAAAATTGCAATTAGATGTATTAAGTTGATGAGTTATACAATGAGATTGTGGGAGAGTGACTCACTGAAGAATGGTGACAATAGTGTCAGATAATCAGTTCGATTTTATTCTTGATAGATTAACTGTGAAGCAATATCTTTATATGATTTTTATTGACTCAGAAAAAGCTGGTAAGGTGCCTAGAGATATAATATGTTAGGCGTTGGAGGAAAAGGGAGTGAAGCCTTGCTTTCTTTTGGGAAAAAATAGGTGTCCATTCAACTTTTGAAGCCTTGCTTTCTTTTGTATTTTCATTTTCATTTGGAATTAATTTGAATGCTATTTGAAATTGTGTAAAATGATTCATGTAGTCGACCCCAATTGATTGGGACGGGGGCTTAGTTTGGTTTGTTTGGCTATTTGAAATGTGTCATTCTATGTATGTGCAGCTTGGCCAATATTGCCTGTGGTGCAACTGATGGTGTGCCAAAAATTCTCGAGTTGGACAAAATTGATAATAAGAACGTCTCAAGTTCTGCAGCTGTATCAGCTCCAGTATCAGCAAGCAGCATTTTCTCCTTTGGTTCCCCTGCCAACAACTCAAGTGCAAGTAATGGTTCACTTGCTTCAACCCATTCTGTATTTTCTCCCCCTGCTCCAGTTCTAGCTTCCAGTGATTTTGTAAATCAAACAATCCCAAATAGCTTTACCAATATTGCCTCTTCAACTACTGCTACCGTGACTACTGATGGCACCGCCACAGCCTCCACCTTGAATGGAGGTGTCTCTAGCTCTTCTGCAGCACCTTCGTTTCCAGCAGTCCCTATTTTCAAATTTGGCTCCACCTCTGTGGCTCCGTCAAATTCAGTTTCAACAGTATCGACCACTTCCAGTGCAGAAACTACAGATTTGAAGGCCAAAACTGAGAAGGAAACAACCTTTGGCAACTTAAGCAGTTCGCCTTTTGGTGGAAAAACGTTTGAAATGTCAAGCACAGGAAGTAGCATTTTTGGATTCAGTGCTTCAGCCACTTCTTCATCTGCCACGAATCTGTCTCAGGGTTCTCTTTTTGGCACCAGTAGTGGATCTTTGGTTGCAACACAGGCGTCGTCTCCTTCTGGAACTGGGGTTGCAGCTCTTACACAGAGCATGCCTATTCAGTTTGGCTCATCTGCCTCTTCTCCAGTGTTTGGGATTTCTGGGACTTCATCTTTCACCTCTAGCAGTTCTTTGTTTGGTTCTTCAACATCCAGCAGTTCTCTGTTTGGTTCTTCAACCTCAACCGGTTCTCTATTTGGTTCTTCAACCTCTAGCAGTTCTCTATTTGGTTCTTCGACATCTCCGAAAGTATTTGATTCAGGCACTAGTTTTGGTCTGAGTTCTTCAGCTTCCTCTTCACAGACCAACTCCATTCTTTCCAGTGGTACCACTTCAAGCTTATTTGGTTCCAGTTGGCAGCCCACCACATTTACATCTGTTTCTGCATCAACCGGGCTCGCCTTTGGAGCATCCTCTGGTTCTTTTGCTGCTACCACCAGTGCCCCCACGATGTTTGGATCATATACTAGTGCCCCGTCAGGTTCCATTTTCTCATTCACTTCAGCTGCTGCTACTGCAATTGTTCCTGCTGCTTCTTCCCAACCGCAGCCAATTTTTGGCGGCTCCATTCCTGTCTTCACAGCTGCCTCAGGTAATGGTGATCAGATGAACATGGAGGATAGTATGGCCGAGGATCCTGTACAAGCATCCACGCCAGCAGTTCCGATATTTGGTCAACCTCCCGTCTCGGCTCCTTCACCTGGCTTTGTGTTTGGTTCAACAGTTCCATCTCCAATTCAATTTGGTAGCCAACAGAATCCAAGCACTTCACAATTCCCATCTCCATTTCAGCCATCTGGTAGTCTCGAGTTTAGTGCTGGTGGAAGCTTCTCTTTGGGCTCGGGTGGCGGTGACCATTCTTCTCGAAGAATACTGAAAGTTAAACACAAGAACAAGAGAAGGCCATAAAAATATTAGAACAAACACCAGTAATTGGTTCCTCGGCAAATCCCTCTGGTTAGTGGGATGATCATTTTCCTACAGTTGGTGATAACTGGCCGGAGTTTGCCATTAT
The DNA here is from genome assembly GCA_034768845.1 of Heliamphora exappendiculata. Classification (NCBI taxonomy): domain Eukaryota; kingdom Viridiplantae; phylum Streptophyta; class Magnoliopsida; order Ericales; family Sarraceniaceae; genus Heliamphora; species Heliamphora exappendiculata. Next base: position 2,128,806 of record JAOTRH010000001.1, read on the forward strand.
TGTCCATCTTTCCATCTTTCAGAGTTTCTCGGTGTTGGAAAATGTTGATCATCTCCCTTGAGCATTGGATATTCTGGTGATTCTGTTGGGCACTCTTACAGTTTTTGTTTTGTTGCTTTGCGTGCATAAAATGTCACAGTTTTGGATGTCTCTTTAGGGAACCCAAGAATGAACGATGGTGCTGTATTTTTAGGGTTCACATTTCATAGGGTTTTTGGAATGCAAACTGAGCTGTCGACCTTGCGTTGTGTAGCCTGTTTTATGTAACAAAATGGGATAATTTCCGAGGAAAGTATTTCTTCCGATTTTCACCTGCTTCGTTCGAATCCGGAAAATGTGTTGTTTTGCTGGCGTCTTAACTTTCGTATGTGTGTTTCGACTGAAAGCTGGATCTTTGCCGAATGATTTGATTACGAATCGATCTATTCAACTCTGCCTGTCATAACTAGCAAAATACTCCAGGTTTGTTGATCATTCTTCCTTGTTACAGCTTGCATAGTCAATTGGTTTATGGACCTGTGTTGAATTTAGAAGTATATAGGGTTATATACATATATATATATATATATATATATATGTGTGTGTATGCTCGCACGAGTAAATATACTGGATCAGAAGTTTCTCTCAAACTCAAGTATTTACTTTTTGGGTTAGAGATCAACCTCTTTGGGGTGGGATGATGGGTGCGTGTTCTGCCTTAGGGACATCACCCTGTTGTGCTTTTATTAGGTTTGATCTTTAGATATATTTTTATAATTGATCGTTTAATATGTAGAGCTCTCTGAATTTGTCAACCATATTATTAAAAATAAAGTTTCTGTAGCTATGTAATTAGATTACATTTTTTTACAAATAAATGAACTATAAATATAATTTTTTTTAAAAATAGTTAAAACTAATGTTTTTCAATCACATAGCCACATATATCAGATTAAGATTAATTTTATTTTTTGTACGAATAACATGCTCAGCGAGTTCTACCTAATAAAAATGTTGAATTATTGGATTATAAAAATATATATGGGAACTAAACCCATTGAGAATAGAGATGCTGCTAATAATTATGTTAGTATTGGGCCCAGTATTGATTAAGATGGTGATTGGTGGGGTGGGACGATGGTGTGGCTGGCAATGGTGACGTGGTGGAATGATATACTGATGTGGCAGCAGTATTTTTCTTATTTTAAAAAAATAAAAATGCCATTAGGCAAAATTAACTTATTTCTCGTTGAGCAGCAAAATATTTTCTATTGACTTTTTAAGTTTTGTTGCATCAAATATAGAAAATATAAAAAGTATATTTTAAGAAATATTAAAAAAATAAAAAATATTTTTTGTCCAAACAAATAACTGACTGTTAGGTTAAAACTTAAGAAGCAAAACATCTCAACTTAAAACTATAGTTTGGTTTGGAATAATAATTTATTTGCTTAACCGATATTATTTATTTTTATTTTTAGTATTTTTTGATTTTTTCTTTGTTGATTCTTCTAAAATTATGTAAAATATAAAAAAGAATATCACGAATTAATTTTTTTCAAGAAGGCCAAAGAAGTTAATAGATCATTTTTTATTTTTGCCTTCAGTGTTTTTTAAGATATTTTGTTTTAATCTTCCTTTAAAAAAATCAGAAAATACGAAAATATGCTAATCTTATATAGATAGAATGTTTGATGTGATATTTATATAGGCGTTCAAAATTTAGATTGTGTTTGGATTAATTATTTTTTTAAATTTTTTAAATTTTTGAATTTTTTAATAAAAAATTAAATGTAAAAAGATATGAAAAAAGTCAATTTAGGCCAAACTAGTGGGCTTTTTAAAAAATTTTTAAACAAAAAACCTTTAAAAAAAATTAAGCCAAACATGTTACTCATGTTTTTTTCGTTTATCTTTTTTTACCTCTATAAATTAACAAATTAATAAAGTTAAAATTTTAATTGGATATCTTAAAATTGACTAAATAACTAACTATTAAATTATTAATATTTTATTTTAAAGTTAATTTAAATTAGTATTTTTAAGCACAGGTCATAATTAGTTTTAAAACAAAGAAGGCCGAGTTGTTAAACATCAGAATGCAATAGTGAGTCATGATCATTGAGGGTTTGTGCGTATACACCACAAACCCCATTATCATCACCACCGTAATAGCAATATTTTTTCTAACATGTATACAAAAAAAAACCCGTAATTGAAATTAACTTTTAAATTATGATTAAAAAAATATGTAATTATAATTTTGAATAAAAATTACAAATATTTATTACAATCATAAATGTATACCTTTAAACACTAGAATCCGTAGTTATTAATTTAGAATCAAAACCTACAAATAAAAAATTATATGCGCACTTAATTAAAATTTTAACTTTTTATTATGATATAAGCTATAAGTTTTTTAAAAAAAAATCTCTATATAACGGCATCAAATGTTAAAATCGCCACCAGGGTCAATGGAAAAGAGAACAGAAGAAAGATTTTTCAGTTCTAACAAAATCAAGCGTATTTACAGCCAACATGAAAATGCTTAAAAGTGTATCATATTCAAACTAACAGAATACCACAGAAAGAGAAATAAAATCGGTGTGGTGGTCCCAGCAATTTATATGGATTTTGGAGAGTTGTTTTATCAGTAATAGCGGGAACCGGCATTGTTATAAACACGGCCCTCCGGGAATGGAACCCTAGCTACACTTCCTTGGTTTTTCCTGCCACCGAGGGATTGAGCTCTCTCTCTATACGACTCGTCGAATTGACCGGTACCATAAGCCCGTTGTGCTTCAGCGGCCACAGCCCGGCCATAGTCATGAGGATCAACCGGACCTGCATTGGTCGGGTGGTGATTCAATCCGGCAAGTTGATACTGATGTAACCGAGCCTGTGCCTCCTTGAGAAGAAACTCTTCTCTTCGTTTGGCTTGTTGGGCTCGAAGGGCCGACAGTCTCTCCTGGTACTGAGCATTTATCTCTATTATTCTCTGAAACAGCACACAAATATAATGTCAAAACTACAAATAAGAAGCTCGGCCCATCACAAGATCCTTAGTTTGCTCCATCATCTATTGGTGACAAGAAAGTGGCAGTGTCATGTGTGTTGCTTCTCCTTTAAATAAAGTGTCTTTTCTTTATTAAAGAGTCTTCCTTCATTAAAGTGGAATTTACAAGGTCTCTCATGAAAATGATAAGAGCCGTGGAATCCTGTCCCAAAGGAAAATACTAGTTCTCCCACAAAGAGGAGCTTTCGTGACCAGCAAGGCATTTTTCACTCGTCTACGGACCAGTGGAACCCTAAAGTCACTCGCTCGTTCAGCTGCACGAGCTTTTCAGCTCGATCCACTCCCTCTATCATCATCCTCTGATGGAAAGCAGGAAGGAGGCAAGATATACTCGACTTGGTCAAGGAAACCCAAAGTTTTTTTAAATATGTCAGTGTGTGATAAGTGGGACTGTAATTGATCTGTCTGGTTTCGAGCCTCCTCATCTATGTAAGGAGCCTGTCATTTACGTTTTTTTGGTTGGTTTTTCCCTTTTTCTCAGGGTCGTGGGGAAGAGTTCGTAGGCCAAACAAGTACTGTGTATTCAACCTATCAATATTTCTCACCATTTGGAATATAAATGAAGTTGGTTTCATCATTGGGAATTATGTCCCCAGTGGGAATTTGAATTACCAGCAATAACAATGGTTGAATCACCACATATGATTGTGGCAATAAGCAGGAGGCAAAATAACTCTCCGGTCAAGAAAATCAACACTTTCTTCCAAAAACAAACTTAAATGAAGCAAAATTTCTATAAGAAATTAATGTAGGAAAAGAAAATTTCACTACATAGACTAACCTCCCTGTGCCTAGCATTTTCTGCATCCTCTGCATCACTATGTTCCTTGGCTAATTTCATAATTTCATCGAGGAACCTTTGCTCGAGACCTTCAAAAGTCAGCGTTGAAGGTTTGTCCTCATAACCAATTTCCATGTCCTGCTCATGGGCCTGAAGTCTGCATTCCTTGTAGGTTTGATTCTCTAATTCCACTTTTGGCTCGGGAATCTGTCCGCCATAAAGAGACTGAGCCGCATTTCCCCCTTGGCCTGGTTGACGACAACAACACAAAATATGAAGAAGCATACCTATCGTAATGAATTAATTCGTGCACTTTCTGTTCTATTTGCAAAAACCATGGTTAACGAAGCTTGCCTTCGGCGGCCAGTTGACGTGTGCTGTGCTCCTTGGCTAAAAACGATAATCCAAATAAATGTTTAATTAAAACTACATTCAAACAAACATGATCTTCTATCACCTAACCCGACATACCCATAGCCAACAGATGCTTCACTAGGGGAGGAAGTACTAACTGGAACAAGCAGTTTAATTGTGAGTCCTCTATGTGTACATTCTATATTTAAAATTTGTGCCTTCAGAAACTAAACCAACAATATCTATATATCAGGTGCAATTATAGGTCCTTCGCAGCTCATTTTCTATTTAATTACATTTATTTTAAATTGGGTAAGATACAAATACTTCCCTCTAGGTTTCCGTCAAATACAGTCTCCTCCCTCTAGTTCTGGAGAAAACAAATTCCCCGTTGTCAACTACTAGCGTTAATAAAGATAGTAAAATGACTAGTTTGACCTGATTCATTACCCATATTTCTCTTTCCTGTCAACTCATTCTACCTCCTTCTCCAATCCTCGCCTCTCTGTCTGTCTCTCTGTCTCTCTCTCTCTCTCTCTCTCTCTCTCTCTCTCTCAGTGACCTCCTCTCCAACCCTCGTCTCTATCTCTCTGTCTGTGCTTGTGAATAAACCACCATTTTCACCCTCTCCCTCTTCTCTAAACCACCACCATGATCAATCTCTCCATAAAATAGCCCACCACCATGACCCCTCCCTCCAGGTCCCCTTCTCTCTCCTTCAATCACTCTCGTCCCTCCAAGGCTCCACCCCTTCCTCTCTCCCTTCCACAAGAAAAAACAACATCCCCACCACCTCGCCCCTCCATCTTAGCTCAATAATTGTGTTTCAACAACCCTCCCACCATTGATGAACCAACACAAAACCCAAATCTCTAATTGAGTCAGATTTGAACATACAGATAGGATTCACTTCTGGACTTCAAGTTTCTGCACTGGGTGAACAAGCAATTTTTTCCCCCACCAGCTCCATCACCCACCGCCAGAACCCAACTAAATCCACCCCCCACTACCAATTAAACCCACCCCAATGCCACCTAATTCACCCCTTTGCCATTCATTGCTGCAATTACATCAAGCAGACTACCACTGGACCTACAATGTAAACCATAATTTTTAGGGTAAATTGCACTAACCTCCCTTGAGGTTTGAGTCAAATACAGTCAACTCCATACATTTGAACAAATTACATTGACCCACGCCATTAAATTTGATTTCGTATTACACATTAACCCACGCCATTAAATTTCCGTTAGTCAACTCACGTTTGACCGTGATGTCAATATATTTCTTCCATATTTACCCCTAACACACATTAACCCCCACACGTTTGACCATCCTTTAATTTCTAGAATTTTCCATGAATGTAAATAGGGAGAAAAATGGCTGACTTCGTATAGAAGCTTCTTGTAATGCTCCTCCGCTTGAGCCTCGTTTCTGTTGCCTTCTCTCCCAAACACTACTGGTGTAAAATCACTGTCGCCGCCACCACCACAACCACCTCCGCCATCAAAATCGACTTTGATACTGTCAACTCCAAGCCCTCTCGCAAGATACATCTCGTCCAATCCTATGCTATTAGGCACCTTCAAATAACTCATTGGATCGTTCAGATCCACGGTTTGATTATCCCAATTCACTTCTCCACCTCTCACATCCATGGCGTTTTCTTCTCCTCTCATGGAATTCTCAAAATCATTCCCCTCTAATTCTTCTTCTTTTTCACACCGATTTTTCGATCTATAAATCGAGAAAGACAAAATTGTCTCCAAGATGGAGCTGTTTGGTTTCCGAGAATTTCTTGATCAGGTTTGAAATACTGAAATTATCATCGGCTAATCCTAAATACTACAGCCCTTAACTATTTGAGAGCTGAACACATACACAAATAATCATATTACTCAGAAAAACACAAAAAGATCATCCAAAAAGCTTGTTCTGTGAAACATCAGAAGAAATTAATTTTGAAAGAACATTTAGAGAGCTGGAGAGCAATGGGTTGGTGGAAATGCCAATACTGGGAGCTGTACTACTAACACCATTGAAGGAAGTAAATGTCCATACCGGGAGCTGTACTAGTAACACCATTGAAGGAAGCAAATGGCATGGCAAAAGTTTGAGGGTGTACAGATTCAGCTCCAGCCATCAAGCCGGCTGTTGAGATGGTTGCTGCTGTTTGTTTCGCCTTGATTGCCACCACCACTTGCACCGGCTAATGCTGAAGAAGGGGTCATCAAAGCAAAATTCTGCCGGTGAATGGGCACAATCACAATACACGTGTCCACCTTATAATAAAAGTTCAGGCTTCCCCTACTTCATTACAATCGCTCTTTCAGGCTTCTCCAAATCAAGCTGAAGATCAAAGTTCCTCTCTTTACTCACAAAAAGTCTCTCCGAATCAGCTGCTTCTGAAGTTGGTTTCGCCCTTTTAAGCTCAGGCTCCACATTCACCGCCGCTCCTCTGCCACTTTTCTCAGGCTTCTCTTCTTCCTCCTTATCATTCGCCATCAATCTCGTCCCTTGCATGATCCAACCAACAGAGTGTAGGAAGCTTCCAGGGCTAATTTAGTCATTTAACTATTTTTATTAACGGCGTTAAAATTTAAGGGTGATAATGTAATTTGTCCAAACGTGTAGAGTTGACTGTATTTGATTCAAACCTCATAGGAGGTTAATGTAATTTACCCTAGTTTTTAAAACAAAAAACAAAAAAAAGAAAAGAAAAAGAAATAGGCCAACAGCATACACATACCTTGACTTCAACTAGATAGGCATAGATTCTCCCAATTTTGAAGGGGGAGAGATTTAGGAGAGAAGAAATTGATTTGAGAGAAAAATGAAATTAAGAGAGCGTGCCTTGAGGGTAAATTGAATATTTAGGAAAATAAAATACTGACATCATCATCTGTTAATTGATTTAATTGTTGACTAATAGAAAGGAATTTCTGTTATGCAATTATAAATTTTAACGAGATGTAATTTTTTAAACTTCCGGGATTCAATTGATTTCATCAGAAATCTCAAGGGGATATTTGTAATTTACCCTTTATAATTTAAGTTAACGACATTTACAAATACTAGCAATCAGATTAAAACTCAATTGATTACTTTGTCTCGGTTTTAATTAGGCTCCCACTAGTGGGTGGAAGAATTAGTCCCCACAAATTACTCGAGGTAGGCATTAATTGATTCAAACACCAAAGATATAAAAAAAATCATATTTTTAGAACACCAGATAATTTTTCCTCGAAAAGAAAAAGAACTCTTCTGACCTTACATCTAACAAATAAAAAAGGTCACATCACCCTTTATAATGTGCCTATGTGTTTCTTTTTTTTTTTCTTTCTTTCTTTCTTTCTTTTTTTTTTTTTGTGTGGATATCTCATGTGTTCAGGGATCCTTGACACCAAACTACTTAGGATGGCTAGAAGAATCCTTACCCACCATAGAACTTTATCAAGGCACCGAACCACATATTATGGTGTCATTACTATTCTATCAACCTAGATTCCAGTTAGCCTTCGGCATCCCTGTCGTGCCCTGTCATTGAACTAAGTGAGGTAATTCCCCCTTAAAAGCATACTATCTCGTGTACAAAGACATGGCAGAACCATCTTACATAATCTGATTTGCCTGGTGCTCAACTATACTAACGTTAGCTTCTCATAAATGCATTAATCTCCAATTTTCTTCTCCAGTATGAATCTGATTTTGGCAGTTTTTTGAAAAAACAATGTTACATCGGACTCGGTCCCTTGGTTGTAACATAGGTGCGCCTTAGGGAATAGGGATATGTGGCATTTCTCTTGT
>JAOTRH010000001.1:2144197-2154197 GCA_034768845.1 Heliamphora exappendiculata
TCCTTCTCTTCACGAATAATTTTACAAATAAAATTAATTAAAAATGAAAAAACGTATTTTGACAAGAAACTTATTTTATTATCTTTTGAAGATTTTTAATTTTAACTTTAATTTTAACTTTTAGTTTTCTTTTAGAATATCAAAATTAAAAAAAAAGACTAGAAATCCAAAAATGAAAAAAAAACTAAGAAAATATATACGATAAATAATCTAAAAATAAATTTGTTCACTCACAAGGTTTATTAGTTCAAATTACGAGCTTCATTACGAAGGCCCCTTTGGCAATCATTTTTAAGTCGATTTAAAATTGATTTTTTATTTTTTTACTTGAAGCTGAAAAATGCAAAAAAAAAAAATTATTTTTCAACTTAAAGGCTTCTAACTTTTTTACATAATTTTTTTAATATTTTTTAAAAATATCATAATTTTTATTATATATATCCATTTTTCATAAAAATATATTTTTAAAATCTACTAGTCAAATCTATCAAACAAAATCCATATTAAATACAAAATTACCTAAGAATAAATTTTAAAAAAATATAACAACTTTAAGTAAAATAACATTTACCTTTTGGCTTAAAGTTACTTTAAGCCTTGGGCTTAAAAACCACTTTATACGCTACCAAATAATTTTTTTGCTTTTTTGACTTAAAGTGACTTAAATTCAAAAAAATTGACTTAAACCGATTACCAAACAAGGCCTAAGTGTATGATTGACTCCATAATTTCAACTAAATATTGCTTTGTGGCTTAATAGGATTGGATCCATTCACTTATACTCATTTTGGGTTTAAAATAGGAATGAGTATATTTTACCATGTGATTTTTGTGCAATACATTAATTGAATAGTCATGTATTTATCTAATATATTATAGCAAAACATTATCTTCCCTTTGCATTCCAAAATCTCAATACTTTTTTCTCATATTTTTTGCTTTCTTTTTTCAAAAAAATATTAAGATAACATATTGTGATTGGTCCAAATTTTAATTTTACTTAATTAGAATTAATTATGAAAACCTAAAATTTTAAATTTTAAATTTTAAATTTTAAATTTGAATCAGTTATCAAAATAAGAATGTTCTATGTTTTTTTTAGAAATTGCTAACGCAATATAACAAAAGTTTTCAAAAAAATATTATATTCAAAGTTTATTATATACCAGATTTAATTTTATCTCCCACCGATGTGGAATGGAATGTCACAATATCCCCACTTAAAGACGCGACACTCTCGTCGCGTGGTCTAAATTCTTCTCCTGGTTGGGATGTGAATAGATGCTTACTAGCGGACACAAAATAATCAATTAGCGTGCACAAAGTATACAATTTTGGGGTCTTTACCCCTCTTCGAAACCTCTACTCATTTTCAAAACCTCTACTCTTTTACTCACATCTCCACGGAGCCCATCATAGAACCAGGATTGGATCTGATATCATTCTGTAATGACCTAAGTGAACCACTGACCTAATAATTTAAATAAAAAATCTACCTGGGTTAAAAGCTTAAGTTCAAGTTTTCAGTAGTAGCTTACAAATTTTATTATATACCAGATATAATTTTCATATCCCACCAATGAAAAATTGGATATCACAATTAAAAGTTTATTTACCTCAATGTTTATTACAGTGTGATTTAGGAACCAACACAAGTGTTTATTTCCCACCAGCATTGTCTTGATCATGATATTTTATAAGATTAAAAAAACATGACTTTTTGGGTTAGCTTTGAATATGACTTTTTAGTAATTTAGAAGAGGCTAGGGCAGCTCCACTGGCAAGGCAGATTAATGTACGACTGCCGCCAGAAGAAAACCCGAAAATGTGAAACTAGAGTTATTCTGGCGTGCAGCAGCCAGTTATGCTGTGGAGAAAGAAATGCCCTCCAAATCAAGAAATAAGAGGAAAAAAGACAAATTTTATCTCCCAATAAAACAGCTGCAAAGACTGAAACTAGAATTTCTAAAAGTAATAAAAAAAAATCATATGAAAACTATTACAAACAACATTGATCAGATATGTATTAATTTACATGTCTACTTGGCATGCATGGAAGCACATAGTGTTGGTCTAACACAAATTTTCTTTCCCCCATCCAATCAAAACAGAAAAGAAAAGAAAAGAAAAGAAAAGAAAGTTATTTCACAGCACGTGAATTTTTGAAAATGATTTGCTTATCCACCGAGTCCAATATTCCAATGTCAGCAACTGAGTGTTCGTCTCCACTGTCATATCCAGTGGCAATATTCAAATCCAGTGAAGCACATACTCTTCTCTCTGGATCATCTTCATCTTCATCTTCTTCTTCTTCTTCTTCTTCTTCTTCTTCTTTTTCTTCTTCTTCTTTTTTCTCCCCAGATTTTGACTTAACGGGAGGATAACAAGCTCTGGACATTGAGCTGAAGCTTTCCCCACTGAAAATAACAATGGCGTCCTTGAGAGGAGCTGATTCACCACCACCAGCGACTGTAATTCTTCCAGTTTCAATTGCTTTCTTGATACCCTTCTGAGAGAAGTAATCAACTTGCTCAAGGTCTTCCACGAAGAACACGCGGCTCGGATCATCCTTCACTGCCTCTGCAAACCTTTCGAGATAGCTGGAACCCGGCTCGTCCCTCGATCTTTTGTTGCTAAACTCTTGGCTCGAATCGGCTCTTGTTGATGAGAAGCTGCTAAGTCCAATGGTGACAAAGTTTCTGTATGATCCGAATACAATCTTTGCTAGCTCCTTTGCAATTGTCTCTTTGCCATCAACATCACCTCCCAGGAAGAACAACCAGGTTTCTTGCTTGTTTTCTTCTTCTCTGTGCTTCAATTTGGATTTCCTTTTTACCATTCCAGACCGGCATTCCAGAACCATGCTCGCGATATCTTGGATTATGTCTTCCTGCCATGGAACCTTTTTCTCCAATGCATTGGATAAAACCTTCAAGTTCTTAGAATTAAGCTCCTTGAATCTGTGGAAGCAACACTGCTCAGCATCCTCATTTGCCTCACTGGAAGAAGCCGAGTTAGGACTAGAGTTCGGATTGGATAAAAGGTCTGGTTTTCTTGGTTCATTTCTCTCTGGAATGTACCTTCTGAAACTGGGTTCAATGCCTTTGTTTCCATTTTCAGAAATGAAGAATTGATGGTCGATATGTGACCGTTTGGGTTCAAAGATCGTGGGCCAGTTCAACAGGGTCTGATGCAAGTTATGGCTGCCCTGGTCATGTGAAGAGACTGAAGTGGAGGAAGAAGGAGATGATGAAGAGAAATTAAGGGCTTTTTCAAGAAAATGAGGCTGTTTGTGGACTGAGCTGCAAATTGAGTTCCATTTCTTACAGAGTTCTCTAAGCCTATTGAATTCCTGCAAACCAAAACAAAGATAGAATGAGTGTTCGATGTCATCTGTGTGATCATGTATTGGCATCACAGACCGTATATCAACTGATACATAAACTAATATCAATATTGGAGACCGAAAATTTCGATACTTATCGACCGAAATGATAACTGTCGATGGTATTTAATACTCTCAACACTGACAATCAAGATTCAAGTTTGAAGTACTTTGAGCAAGGCCTTTTTGTGAAAGTTGGTACCTGATCATTGTTGATAGTTTTTCTTTTGCTCTCTTCCTTGTACTGTTGGAGCCATGAAGGCAAGCTTGAGCTTGTGGAAGTGGTGGTGGACTCTTTGTAATAAGTATTGGTTGCCATGCTTTGAGCTTCTTTATTGAAGTTAGACAAGCAATCTGTGCAGCAAGTGAGATTCTTCCCAACTCCAAATTTAATTTGTAACCAGCTGGATTCTTCTCCTGATTCCGTGCTTTGGAACTGACCTAGCAAATCTCTGAAAAAGGGGAAAAAAGAAGAAAGCATGAACTTAAATTTAGTCATTATTAGAATTCCAATTTTCTTTTTAAAAATATCAATATAAAAAAACATTAAATTACTTAAAAAATAATTAAATAGCCCAAAGATTTTCAAACATCATGTTGTTCTAGTTTAGCAGTAGTACCTGTCAAGGTTGAGACTAAGCCCCAAGCTACCAACAGGAATTGTGAGAGGGTGAAGTTGCCAAAGAGTCTCTAAAGAAGGCTGGCCAGTCTTGCATCTCATGTAAGTCTGGAAATTTGCAACTCCCATGAGCCATAGCTTTCCATTTCCACTTTCCCACATTCCAAACACCAATTTACTGAGCTCCATGATCATGTGGCTCAATGGGCAGGAATAGTTTCTGCTTTGCCTTCCATGATTTGACCAAAACTCAGAGACCCATTTGAGATCACCCAAATATAAAACCACCCCTCTGCTCACACAGCTTTTCACAAGGCACCTGAGCTCGCCTAGCTTCTGTTCAGCTTCATCAATGGGAATACTTTTTAAAGTGAGAAGAGGAAGGCTTATGAACTGCACACTCCTCATGTCGGCCGGCACATCTCCTCCGTCGAACCTATCGATCACTCCCTGGACCACCGCCTCTGCAGCTGCCGGAGACTCTCCCACCACCACAGTGTTCCTCATCTTCTTGCTCATCAGAGAGTCTAAAACGCTCGTTACATCTCCGGTTCGAGCTCGATCATTCTTTGGGGGGTTGAGTGTTACTCTAGACTGAGTCATGGATTGAAATTGGAACACATTCGAACCGAGAACTGATGGTTTGGTGGTTTCCTTGGACTGCAAGCTACCAGGAAGAGGACTTTGGGAACAAACCTCCAGAGAGACAGCTTTCTCTACATTGTTTTTCACTTGTGTGCTTGAAAAACCAGCTTCTCTCATCACTCTGCTGACACTTGGGTCGTCCAAGATGGAGATCACCAGCTGTTCTAGCTCCACTTTCAGAGCTAAAATGGGTTGCTGCTGGTTTTCGATGGAGCCACGGCGCTGGTGGGCCTGCGCGCGCTTGAAGGCGGCGACCAAGGCGTTGGAAAGGGAAGGGTGGTGGTTGTGGTGGGGGGAGGGAAGGCCAAGAATGGGGCCGGAGGAGGCGGCGGTAGGGAGGCGGTTCAAGGCGACGTTGAAGCAAAGCTCGAGGGCTTTGCATTGGAGAGGATGAGAATGGGATTGAAGACAGGCAGTTCGAAGAAGCCCGGCCGAGGAAGCGAGCATGGCGGTCGCGACGTGGAGAGGGGTCACCTGAGCATGGCCACGCCGCCTTGCGATGCATATAGATTGTTTGACGACGGCCACGGCATCAGAAGTTAGAGTCTGGTGGACAGTGTATCCTCCTCCAGTTCTCATCTTCTTTAGTAATTAGTATAGTAGTGGAAGAGGAAGAAGAATAAGAAGAGGAAGAAGAAGAAGGTGGAGAAGAGATCAAGGAAGGAGAACAAGAAGAATTGGTTTTGTGGGTTTCATTTCATGTGGTGTGGGTAGGAGAGAGAAATGTGGAGCAGAGCTGAAACTGTACTTTGGTAGATATAGGACTTGTCTCTAGTATGGTTTGGTGGTGAAGGGTTAATAATAATGAAGTAAATATAGGAAGTGGGTTTGTGCTTTTCTTGTATAGGAGGAAAATTTTGGTTTTTGTTATGCAAAGTGAAATGCATGTGAGGCAAAGCTATGTTTGCCCCTCTCTTTCTCCCACTTTCTCTTTCTAATTATAAAGGTTGATGGATATTGGATATTGGATATTGGACTCTTAATTGGAAAACTTTATGTAATAAAAAAAATTAGTTAGAATTTTGTATTAAAAGTGATATGTAGGATATAGATCCATATTTAATGCGAAAAATTATTGAATAGTTTAATTTATAAGTTGTTTATTATTTTTTATCTAGTATAAAAAAATTTAACAAGTAAAATCTATTCGCATAAAAGTTTTAACGCGCAAAATTCTTTTAGAATAAAAATATATTAGAATAAATAAATTTATCCATATATTTTTAAAATATGTATAACGAATACAGATAAATTTATTTATCTTTTATTGAAAGTACATGTAAAAAATATAGATAAATTTATCTGTATTATTGAAAGTACGTATAAATAACACAAATAAATTTATATGTGTCTTTTCAAAAATGTATAAATACACAGATAAATTTATCTGTATTTTATTGAAAGTATGTATAAAAAATATAGATAAATTTATCTATACATTTTCAAAACATGTATAAATAACACAAATAAATTTATCTGTTTGTATTATTTGTGTTCATATATAAACAAATAAATTTATCTGTATGCCATAAATATGGTTAACAGATAAATTTATTTATTTGTATTATTTGTATTCATGTACTTAACAGATAAATTTATCTGTTTACATATTAAACAGATGAATATCAAACAGATAAATTTATCTGTTTGAATGGTATTTTCGAGAAAAATCGCGCAATTGGATCTTGAGCGTTAAAATTTTTGTTGATAGACTATGCGTGTTAAAACTTATTTTTTAGAACTTAGGCAGAAAGTCCCTATTTAATATGATGTGGAATATACTTTCAAGTGAATCTTAACCGCCTACTTTAAATTTTAGGTATTTTTTGGATATTATTTTTGGGTGCATATATAGCACTGCTACTCTTATTTTAAGTTAATCTATTTGGCTAATTAATTGGTATGATTTTGGCTTATTTTTATTTATTTGAAGTTTTTTATTTTTTGGTTAATTTTTTATCTACTTTTTTAAAATTGTTTCAATGAAAGAAATTAAAAAAATAAAAATATTTGATCAAAAGATAAAAAAATTTCACTAAAGATAAAAATATAAAATAGAAAATCTAACTCATTGACTTTATTTAGGTTATTTTTTATTTTTTATTTGTTATTGTGATAGCTTACCGCATATCGATAGAAGATAAAAAATAAATACGGTATATAAAAAAACTTGTCTGCTATTACTAAAACTTATGTTTAAATTTTTAAACTGTATTGCTAAATTTTGGGTAAATTACATTTACCTCATTTGAAATTTAAACTTGTTACATGAATTTTCTCTGAAATCTCTAAAATTACACTGTTTTCTCTTCTATTTTATTTTTGTATTTTACTTTAACACTTCTGTTAGCTGATTGTTAGTTGACCGAACAAAAACTGATTTTATGATTAAATATTTTATAAATTTTTTTATTTTATCCTTATTTTTTATTTTCTTTCCATCACCAACAAATCAAATCCTAGAAGTATAATTGACGCCGATCGGCAAACCAGACACAGTTCGACGGGTAATACAACACCGATCATCGTGATCGCCGCTCCGAACAAATTTCAATCCACATTAATCATAAATCTCAAAATAAAAACTTAATACACAAAATATCTAATTTCAAATTGCAATCCCAATCGATTTTTGTTTCCGTTGATCACCGAAACAGGTGGGTGATAACTTTATCAACGAGGGTAGTGAAGGAGAAGATTTCGTCGATCACCGAGCAGAATTGAGCGGCTCGGGTGGGAAACCAGGAAGTAGAAGAAGGGGAAGGAGAAGAGGAGGATGTGGCGGAGGTGGATGCGGAGGCGACGGAGGTTGTGGAAGCGGCGAAGGAGGTGGAAGGCGGCGAATTTCGTCGTCAAGTGGTTCAGAATTCGCTCAGAACGCCATTGGAGACACCAAACAGAGAGAGAGAGAGAGAGAGAGAGAGAGAGAGGGGAGGGCTGCGAATTATGAGCAAGAGAGGGAGAGAGAGAGAGAGGGCTTGCGATTTCTCAAACTATAATTTTAGTTTTTAGTTTTTAGTTTTTGGAAGAGAAGAAAATAAAAAAGTTATGGTAAGACTTTTGCTACTTCAAATAGAGTTTTTTGATTATATATATATATAAATTAATTTTTGATTATATATATATAAATTAAAAAGACCAATATTCAAAGTAAGATGTAGGAGTAATTGGAATCAATAGCCTTTAAAAATCTTCAAACAGGGTTCTGTTATGAATTTTTGCTACTTTAAATAGAGCTCTTTTGATTTTATATATATATATATATATATATATATATAAATAGATCTCTGTATATATGTTTATAATCATAAATAAAACCAACAAGGGTAAGTACTTTGTGATTGTATCGACATCTTTGATTCGAATTTTGTGGCTGTCAATATTCGATTCGCAAAGTGTTCTTGTGGTTGTAGCATTCTGAGATATGCGCACAAGGTGGTAGAAGTGAAGAATAATTTTTATTTAAAAAAAAAATAAAAATAGAGTATAAAAGTTATTATTTAATTGAAGAGTAAAAATGTAAAAAAATATTTTCTGTTAACGGCATTCGCTTGAGAAGACTGACAGAGGTCATCAGTGTAATTTCAGAAACCACAGAAGAGGTCCCTGTAATAAACTTAAAGCTCAAGAGAAATAAGTGTAATTTACTCTTAGATTTTTTATTCAAGTTATTAGGTCAGTGATTTACTTGGATCATTATAATTATATTTTTATCAAAAAAATTTATTTTTTCAAATTTACCTCGATGAAAAAAATCAAAAAAATATAATAATTTGAACAAATGATAAAAAAGTCACTAAAGACGAACATAAAAAAATAAGTCATTATCCCAGGCAAGACCTAATATTTTCAAATTATCAAAAACTTATTAATATTATTTTGTTGTGTTTAATATTATTTTCAATATTAATCTAAACATATATACTTTTTACATTACTCTCATTTATTATAATTTAAAAAATAAATAGATAAACCAAAAAAGGTTACTTAAAACCTTTACATGACTTTTTTAAGTGATTTATTTTTGTTTTTAGTAATTTTTTTAATTTTAGTACAAATGGCTGTACTATTAAGATTTCTCTCACGGCAAGAAATCAAATAAATTAAAATAAAATAAAAAATAAAGCAAAATTAAGAAAAACAAGAAAATCATTTAAATATAAACCATCCCAAGCATAGACTTAATTAGGTAGGAAGAAATATTGTGAATTAGACAATATGAACGCATGAAACAAAATTATCTACTAAGTTTGCCTCAAAATCCATCATTTAAGCACAAGATATATGATCATTCAAAAATATATAATAATTTTTTATACGCACGTATTATTTGAATTTTAGTCACAAATCTATAAAATAAGATTTGGTTAGACAACAGAAAAATCCATGTAAGTTACGATTCACACAAAATAAATAAAGAATAAAAATAACTACAAGAAGAACACAAAATATACGTTGTTCGGCCGACTGTCTGTTTCTACAGGAGAACATGAAAAATAATTCACTATTATCAATAAATATTACAAAAACTAGATCTACACTATTTGATTTTTAAATCTAAACCTCGTATATAAGTCTCTCGTTACACCAAGAAATGGAAGATAACTTTTGGCTTGCTTATTTATTGGATGAAACAAATATTTTTGTTTTCTTGGTAACGTGTCTGTTAGGAATAATTGCAAAAAATAAAAAATAAAAAACCCAAACTTGCTGACTTAATCTCCACTAAATACTTGAACTTTAAATTTTATCAATTGAGTAGTCGACTAATTTATTTTTGATTAATTTTAAATTATTTAGGTTCAGTTGGTAAAAATAAAGATTTAAGTATTTAAGTACACATATTTTTTATTAAAAAATATTAGAAGACTTATAAAGTGTTGTAAAAGTACGATATAAAATCAATCAAAGAGATATAGGATACAACAAAACACATAAGCCACAACGTAGAGTGAAGAAAAGTTTTAGAAAAGAGTAATAGTCAATAGAAAAAAGAAAAACCTCAATGTAGAAAAAAAAATAAAAGTCTAAAAAGAAATAAATCAAACCTCTACCTAGAGAGGACAACGAACCTCTAAAAACTACAAACTTTCACATAGTAAGACATTATTTAAACACACTAAAAAATTTGACAAACAAACCAAAAAAAAAAAAAATTGATCATCATGAACCGCACATCATTGTCTTTATTTCACAACTAGCTAAATTGACATTATACTTTTCATTCCACTATGTGTCGCAGACATACTTATTGAATGTCAATAGTCGTTGTTAAACCCCAATTTTAATATTGCTAGTATCAATATATTTGTACCGATTTAATAAACGTCTAATTCTAAAATACTATTTCG
>JAOTRH010000001.1:2155473-2174884 GCA_034768845.1 Heliamphora exappendiculata
TTCTCACAAGGAAAGGTTCAAGGCTAACCGCTACCTATCTTATGCAGGGACTTTCAGTTGTCTATCTCTCTTGCAGTTAATCTAGATTTTGTACTCCCGCCAATTTCATTCATAGGGGGATTGTTGAAATTTTGTGAATTCATTGGCCATTGAATTCCAGAATTCAATAGCAGAACTCAATTGCAATTGAATTGGTTATTCAATTGGCAATTGAATCCTGAAAATCAATACTTTTCATGGTTATTGATTCTCTTGTAACCCCCTCCATGATGGAATGTCTATATATGATGTCATCCTATTTAGTTTTCAGTAGCAGAGAAAAAGAGACAAAGAAAGAGAAAAAATCACAAAGAACAGCAGCAGAAAGTACAGAGGAAAAAAAATACAGCATAGGTGAAAAAGGAGAGATACAATTCTGAGATTATATTGCAAGCTGTAAAAGAGAGAAAGACAGATGAAGTACGCTCGTAGCCGATCCGTAGTGGTGTTCCAACGATCGTGTAGTCGTTTTATCCTGTGAGAATGACGCCAGTAGAAAACCTACAACACTCTCAGTATGCGGTGAATCATTCTTAAGGAAACTGCGATTGCAGGACTCAGTTTGCATATTCTATTCCTGTTATTTCTGTTGTTTCATCTTCCTGTAATTTTAGTTTATTGTAATTGTTGAAAGTTAAAAAAGATGTATTTTCTGGATCACTGAGCATGTATAATTTTTATTATGGCGTTAGATTTCTCTCAACAATCTTAAGAATAAAATTGCCCTCCAACAAGTTGCAATTAAAGTAATTGTGGTAGATCATTTGTTTTAAAATGATAAGTTCAAACTCAATCCTATCATTTTGTATTCAATTCCTATTTACCTTATGTGCATGTTTAACATCACTAATGTTATAATAAAAAAATATTTTCTAAAACTAACACATTTATGTTATCTTATTAAGTAAAGAAATTACTCCAATTAAGCAGAACTCAACCACCACCTCTTCAATGCCATTATCAAATTTGTACTTAATAAAAGGAACATAATTAAACCACTTCATTAAATTATGGTTATGAAATTAATGACAGAGGGCGTTAATTGGCAAAGCTAATCATTAAACGATTGCATGCACCCATGTACCAACAAAAATTTATCATACAACGCCTTGACCGGTAACTGGCTTTAAAAAAAAAATTTAGCCAAAAAGTTTGTTTGGACATAAAGTAAATCATTGGATAAATTAGTTTTTAAGATAGGTTTTTTTTTCTTGAAATTGATTGATTGGTTAAAAGATAGTTTTTTTTATTATTTGTTGAAATTGGGTGTATTACTATCATATATAGTTGATTATAGCGATTATATAGGGCTAACATTAATAACAAGTAAATTATTAATTAGGGGTATTTATTATTTGTTTTTTAAAATGGGATGAGAGTTCGAATATGCTATCATGGGGATTGTTTTTTTTTATTTGAGTTTTTAGTTTTTTAGCCTCTTTGTCAAATAGATTATGTTAATTTTTTACTTTTTAGCTAATTAAATAAGCCAAAAAACTTGGTAGCCAATCAAGCCATGTCCAAAGGCACAATCCACAAGCATTTTAATAGCTAGAACTGTAGTACATATATAAAAGTTCATATCCCAAATTCAAAAGCACAATCAAGAAACATTTTAATAGATAGGAAGTACTGCATGAGAGTACTAACTTAAAAGCACAATACTCCATAAACACTTGATGAAAAAGGCAACTTGCTAGCTAGTTCTTCCTTGCTTTCTTCATCGGGTGGCCGAGGTTGAAGCTTGAGACATCAATCAGATCAATGCTCTTGCAATTTGGACATTTAGGGGAACTCTCAGACACCATGATGTACATGTGGCAATGCTTGCAGCCCATGCAAACCAATGATGGAACTTCCTCCAGGGTACCAAATCCTCCAGCTAGGGTTTCATCAATATCTTTTTGGTTCATGAACATGTGAGGGTGCAGAGGTGGGAATGATGAAGATAGTGATGAATCATTGACACCTTTTGTGTTTGGTGTTAGTTTGAGGATAAAGCATGTATTTGAATCTTCCCCATTGGAATTCATGTCTAATCCCCAAAGGCATCTCTTTCTTGTATCCTTCATTACACAGAAACTTGGTTTAATCTACAAAATATACACAAAACATGAATATTTAATACCTTGTAATTCCCACCTACAAGTATAACATTAATTAAATAAATGTAATTGCTTAATTAGATGGCTAAATTAGTGATATAAGTAAAGAAACTAGCAAAGAAATATGGAAAAAAATATAAGTTAATAAATTGATAACCAACCCAAAGAATAGGTAAACAAATATATTTGTGGGAGTTGCTATAAACTGTCATCAAGTACAAAATATCCTTTTTTGTATAATTCAGGGTGCTCGATCGAGCCAGTTTACAACCACATCGACTAGTTTTTGATGGATTATTTCTACCGTCCACTAACGGAGAACGTATTTAAAGCTTAAAACAAAACCTTGTATAGATTAGACTCAAAAAATTAATAACAATTAAAAAGTTTTGAACAGTGGAAGCAAACTTTTAAGTCCCAAACCTTCCATATACCATTTGATGACCACTAATCCAAGCCTTAGAGGTTAAATAATTAATATAAAATATCTCTCTTGGTCGCTCATAAGTATCTCTTGTAGCTCAAATTTTACTAGCTTTCTACGTATTTTCAATTTTGTGAAAGTCACTATTCATATATTTTCTCTTTGTAGAAGTTAACCTATAAAACATTCATAGTCTAAAGTTTATTCATTCTCTTGTTTTGCCAACTAAATTATATTATCTGCAAATAATATACGAAAAAAGTAAGTTATGGCACCTTCGTATGTCTTTTACAACCTTAATATATCTAGTTGATTCTAATTTCTTTTACAAAATTATTCATTTTATCTCTTTAGTAACCCTACAACATGTTTTTTAAGTTATGGAAGTGTTTTATTTGACCTATATTTTTTAGAACTTTTAAAAAATAAGTTATTTTTTAGTAACCCTACAACAAAAAGTAAGTGTTTTATCTCCCACACATTAAGCCAAATTAATTTTGATAAAGTTGTTGTCTCATGTTTTCGTTTTTTCATAGCCTCTGTTACATTTTATTTTTTTAATAAACAACTTTATCAAAACAAGACTCTTCTTAACCCCTAAAGAGTAAACTATGCATACCTGCAATCACTTATAAATCACAGTGTTATAAATTAAACTTGAAAAATATCAGCAAGTTTTGAATCCAGAATGTGCAAATTTACGGTTCATCCACCTTGACTATTGGGCTCCCCCACTCACGTTTAGTCTATCGTTTTCAATTTCCTAGCCAAACCCTAATCCTAAAAATAGAAAGGAAAAAATAAATTGCGTGCAACACAAAATGGTGCACATAATGAAATGTGCTGTTGGCTCACTCTACGTACACTTCACAAACCTTGTTATTGCAAAAAATTATTCCTTTTTATAGAGACATCTAAACTTTCCCTAGAATCATAACACAAATTGGAAGTCCTACTATTGATTGAAAATGATCAGTTCGCAAAACTTGAATATAAAGATCTAATAATCAATTATAAATACATTTAAAAACAAAAGAAAATTAAATTTTAATAAAAACTTCACAACAAGATTGAAAAATGTAAAATGTTTGATTTAAAGTACTCCCCCTTGGGCCTTCATAGCCGGCCAGTCCAATTAAGATTTCTTAACTCAAATTTTATTTGCAATACTATTTATTGAATAGGATTTATAACAACAAAGCTCAAATATAAAAATATAATAAGTAACTCTGCATCTCAAAAGGAATGGAAAATAAATTCTAAAAAAAGCTCACAACAATTGAACGTCGATTTAAAGTCCTCGCCTTACACATCAAAATTATATGGAGCCGTCTCGTTCTAAAATTAGATTTCTAGCTCAATTACTAGATACCCCAATTTGGTAAAACAAAGATATCGACACAAAACGATGACATTGATGACATTAAATTATCAGCCATCTCGTTCTAAAATTAGATTTCTAGCTCAATTACTAGATATCCTAATTTGGGAAAACGAAGATATCGACACAAAACAATGACAACGATGACATTAAAATTATCGAAGATAAAAAAAACTTGACAATATTACCTCGCCATCGACACCATTCTTCATGCCTATAATGTGATTGCCCATATCAAATGGAGGAAGATTAAGATCAGGAGTTTTGGGGAGCCCTTCACTTGAAGAACCACTGAGGTGGTCCTCCATTAGAGCTTCTGCAAAATACAATTGGATCTTTTGACCATTTTGCAGCAAGTTTGAGGCCATTTTCTTCAAGAATTAGATGTGTTTAATGAACAATGGCTTGCTAAAAAACTCATTAATTTATAGGGAAACTAGGGTTAAGAAAGTAGAGACCTCAGTTTCAGCTGTTGCCAACTGTTCAAACACATTTGAATTCATCAATTAGGGGGATCTAAACATATTGTGTAAATATCTACAAAAGACAAAATAACTTCTCTTTTTCTTTTTTCTCAAATTTGAAAAACAAATTAATTATATAAATGAAAGCTTTTTCGAACAAAAGTAACTTTAGTTTGCTTCGAAAAATTTATATTTCTTTGTCCTAATGCACTGAATGTTGTTAGATTATGTCTCGAACTTCTCGCGTCTCAAAATTATCTCATGATACGATATTGAATTCATAACAAAAAATCAATAAAAAAAGATTCTCACATGGGGTGTTTAAAAAAGCGTAATTTGAAAATTAGTCATTTTTCTAAACATCGTAAAAGTTTTAATTCCATCATATTTATTTTACTAATTTTAGTCCCATTATAAATCATGATAAAATTTTACGACTGATTTACCACTATTTAAAAAATTTGATAATTTTCCTTTTCTATCATATTTAGAATTTTAATTTGAGAAATTTAAACCATAACAACGTAAATCCTAACTGTCATCTCTATATTTTTCATTTTCTATCCTAACAGCATCGTCTCTCTTCTCTACAAAATTGAACCTTTGCCAGCCTCTTGCCACCACCCTACCCTTTTGCCGTCGACACGAGCCACCTCCGTCATAGTCAGATCTCGCCGCAACCACGATGGCCTGATCTCACCGTTGTCGCCCCTCGTCGTCGCCCCTCGCCACCGCCTGCATGCAAACCTTCACCGCCATTATGTTCGTCCTTCTCCACCATCACCGCTTACCCTCCGTTGCAATCCAAACATTCCCAAGCTTCATCCCCATCCTCCTCACATGTGAACACTTTACAGAGAAAGAAATGCGTCGTCCTCCCTCGTCGTCGTCCTCCCTCACTGACTTTCAACTAATACATGTATCAGTTATGTTTGTGATCAATGCAGAATCAAAAAAAAATACAAAACAGACTATCAACTGATATATTTATCAGTGGTATTTCTGTTATAGTGATCAAGAAAATATAACGTAGACCAAAAACGAATACATCTATCAATTGTGTTTATGATGCAATATTAGAAAAAAAAATATAAGGCAAACTACCAATTAATATATCCATTAGTAGTATTTGCGCTGCAGCGATAACAGCGATGAAGAATGGAGATAGCGACGGAACCAGGGTTGTAGTGATTGCAGCGCGAGATTTTGAGAGAGAGTTTTGGGCCGAGATTTTTTATTCCTGTTTAGGAATGGATTTGATCAATGTTATCTTCTGAAAATGTAGTTTAAGGGTATTTTCGGTGAATATTAATATTGTGGGATTAATTTTATTAAAAAAAGTTAGGTATGACCAATCATTAAATATCAACTAATAGTTGAATCTTTGCTAAAATTTCTCTTTAAAAAAAAGAATAACTATTTATTAGTATTTTTTACAAGATGTATAAAAGATCTAATCTCACTACTAATTTTCTTAAAGCCCTAATCCTATAAATAAATTTATTTCTAAAATATAATAATTTTATCCCACATTAAAAATACTTAATGGTACAAGACACCCTAGCTGCCTCTGCAATGGAACAAAACCCTAGCTGCCTCCCGCCATTGACCATCGCCAGTGACCGTTACCTCGTGCCGCCTTCGCACCACCGCCTCCGTCTAGCCATGCTCAGCCATTCGTTTTCTTTTTTTTCTTCTAGTTCTTAAAAATTTAATTGAGAAATTTTTTAGTACAAGATTTTTTTATCAAGACTCATAAATTTTTTTTTTAATTGAGAAATTTTTCAGTACACTCATGAATTTAAATAAGAAATTTCTCAGTATAAGATTTTTTGTCTAAATAAGATAATGATTGATAAATTTCTCTTTTAAATGAAAAAATTCTCAATTAAGTAGACGAAGACTTTGCCAGAGAAAAAAGAGTTTGCTGTTGGTGAAAAGAAGAAGAAGAAGAAGAAGACGGTGAAGAGAAGACGTTCATTGTCGATAAAGAGAGGAAGACGACAAGGACGGTGCCAGAGGAAGGAGTCGATGGTGTCGACGTTGGCACCGGAGAAGAAAAAGAAAGAGATTGTCATCGGCGCCGAAAAAGAAAAAAGAGATCGACGGGAGTTAGGATTTTGATGTTGGTTGTTGCTTAAAATGAGATTTAAGAGCATATTACATATAACAATATAAAATGGGACCTGATTCAAAAAAAAAACTAGGATATGATTAATCCTTCTACATATCTTACATATAAAACCCTATTTAAAACCCCCTTAAAAAATCTAAACAATTTTCGGAAAAATGTTCGATAAATAATTTTTTATGCTTTTTTTTAAAGAAAAAAAGAAGATAAAGCAATAAAAAAAATGATGCCAAAGGAAGTTAATTGATATGTTCCGAAGAGAATTAATTGCATTCCGTCACTTTTTTAAAGAAAAAAAAATTATGGGAGTATTATGTTTAATTAATTTTTGGGATGAGGAGGGAGTTAATGTAACGGAAGAAGAAACAGACGAAGCAGATAGAATCAGCTGTGAAGTTGTTCAACATGTGTCTCTCGTATCCTGAAACATCATTAAATGCAAACATCCTATATATCTCGACAATGCAAATTTTAGTAACCGTCATAAATTATGAAAGGTAATCAAAAACAATAATGGGTTCAAATTTAAAATAGATAATTCGATTCGTTTATTTTATTTTTTTAGCATTGTATATTAAGGTATTCATTCAAAAATAAACATTTGTCTTTGCTAACACAATTGTGATTTATTCGTGCAGTTAGGCTCCGTTTGTTTCGACGTAAAATATTTTATCGTGAAAAATATTTTATATGTAAAATAATTTTATAAAAATAATTTTTTTTACTTGTATTTTTTGACGTTTGGTTAACATTTGAAAAATATCTTCAATGAAAGAAATTTAGTAAAGAAATTGGGTGAAAGTGTGCAATGGCTCAATTTCAAAATTAACTTACAAGTTAATTTTTTGTTAGTTAAATTTGGTCCAATGAGGTAAAATATTTTACTAAAAAAATATTTTTTATAAGTATTATCAATCATACAATGAAAGATAAATAAAATATTTTATCCAAAAATATTTTACGTCAAAACAAACGAAACCTTAATGCTATTTGACAAATTTAATTTTTTTGCATGTATGATCTATGCGGTAATGACAATAAAATAAATGTCTCTAATGATCAAAGTGGACCTATTTTAAACTTAAAATGGTTCAACTAGGTCGATTCAGTACATTCTTGGATTAGAAAGAAGCTGGTTCATATCTCTTTTGTTTTACTACTACTTATTTATTATATGTTGTAAAACTAATGGCCGGACTATGTTGGGACAAGGGGGCCATGGTCCCCTTCAACTATGATAGAAATATTAAGTATTGGCCCCGTTTGGATAACTTACTTATTTATTTATTTGCTTACTGACAAATAAGCAAAAACAAAAATAAGTTAGTTTGTTTGGTTCAATTGGCTTATTTATTTATTTTGACTTATTTGACTTATAATTTTTGACTTATTAATTTATTTATTTATTGGCTTAAATCTTGTTTATTTGGCAAACTAAGCGAAATTTCTTATTTGGCTGCTTATAAGCTAAATAAGCCAATAAGCTATTTATCCAAACGGGGCCATTATATAACATTTCAACTAATAAGTTACATCTTTGTTTAGAAGAGTTGTCCCCCCACTGTGGTACAAATTTTAAGTATTATAATATTTCACTTATATTTATCTAAAATTGTTTAGTTTCGTAACAGTATGGAGATGCCTTTCTAAACAAACTCTTTAATTTTGCATATGGAAAGGAAAGTTGTAGAGAAGTTAATTCTATCATAAATAAATTTCATTATAAGAAAGAACATCGATCACATTTTTATGGATGACTCAGTGGGCTGGTTATTTTGTAAGGAAATTATGTTTTTATACAATCATTTTTTTTTGTAATATCTTCATAATAGTCTTTTATTTTGTCTTTTTGGTATTTAAATTGATTGTGAACTCTTTTTTTTAATTTATGAAACCTATATCTATATACATTTGTGCATCCAATTTATGTCTTAAAATAACAATATTTACTCTATGTATAGTGGATAAAACAACATAGTTGTATTAACAACTATGGGGTCTCTTTTGTATTACTCTGCTGGTTATTTTCCTGTCAACCATGGGATCTCTTTTGTACATCTGGTTGTTGGAGGATGTTTGTTGCATCTTTGTAAGGGTGTCAATTCCTTTAGATGCCTTTCATTCTGCTTTTATATAATATTTTTCTTCTCTTTGCCGTTTAAAAAAAAAAACAATATAGTTCATCATCTGCATACGTATCGCCAATATCAATAACCAACTATATCTCACTTATTTCATTTACAAATAAAAGACAACCATATATTAATGTAGTGTTTGATGTATTGTATCGAGACTTGTTGTAAAAAATATAAAACTATTGTAATTAGGTTTTTTTTTTTTTGTTTACATAAAATGGGACCCCTCCCTCGTATTAAAGATTCTTGCTCCACCCAGTGTGGAACACTTTTACTTTTTGATATAATAGTTTTCATATAAACTCAATTAATATTTAACACATGTAAACTCACTCTACTAATGTGTAATAATTGTAACTCCTTTTATGCTATTTAAAAAGGTTCCGGTAATTCTAAGTCCACACAACTAATTGTAGAACTAATCATAGACATTACATGAATGGATAAGATTTTTACAGGTGGAACTTCTAAAAAAATCATGACCATCAATCACCGAATATTGTTATCACATTGTCACTAAACCTCAAGGGGTTGGCCTGGTTGGGACTTAAGAGTTTGCTCTATTTTAAGTCTCAAGTTCATAATATCTTAAATGTTATTAATTTTTTAAGATAAGTACATACGAGATTTTGTCTCGATTTTAATTGGGATATATTCTTACAAGTGGGCAATGAGATTGGTTTCTCAAGAATTAGTCAAAATGCGCTTAAACTGGCTCAAATACTCTGAGTTATCAATATATATATATATTGATAACTCAGACATCTCCATGGTAGGATTTACTATGTTGGTATGACGATTTATTATTGAAAAGTCGTACCACATAATTGAAAGATATTTATATCATTTATACTTAGTTTGGTAATTTTATATTTTTTTATTTTTTATTTGTAATAAATAAAAATTATATTGTATTTATTTAAAAAGCACGTTTGGCAAAAACATATGTTTATAAAAAAAAATTTAAAAGAACTAAGAGGTGATTAGAGTGAGCTAATAGTAAGATAAGAGTCAACCAAGAGCATTGTTGGAGGTGGAGATTGATACTTATTTTGATCAAATGTGGTAACAAGCAACAGTGACTAGAGGTAATCTAATGAAAGCAAATGATTGTGGATCGGGCACTCAGAGGTAGAAGAACTGATAAAAATAATTGTCAACAGTTGGAGGTGATAAATGGGAGTAGTGAAATTGCAAAAAATGATGTCCACACGTGATGATGATGCAGCCAACAATGGTGGGTGGAGATAGCTGTCTTGTGGGAGGAAATAGTGGATAGAGGAGATTAATTAGATGGAGATTGTGGCCGGAACTATATAAGAGTGGTGGTGACAATGGTGGCATGGTCAACAACGGTGAGTGGAGACGGCGGTAAATGGAAGAGGTGGTTGATAGATGTGGCAGTTATTGGAGAGGAAGTTAATAGAGGTGGTGGCCATTAGGGGAGGTGCTGACTAAAAATGATGGTCAAAGATGGTGGCATGTAATGATAGTAAGAGGTATGAATGGTTAAAGTTGATAAAAGATGAAGGAGAATGGAGTGAATGAGAAGCTAAAAATAAGTGAAAATTTTTATTTTTTCTATTTATAAGAATTTAATAAAATTTAAAATTTGTTAAATTTTTTATAAAAATAATGATAAGATTGACTCGAATCTGACTCTGGTAGATCAAGTTTATTAAGTTAGATTTTAATTGATATTTCTTTAAAACCTATTTAAAGGGGTTTAAGTACCAGAAATCCTATAAGACACATAAAGAGTGATGCACAATATGAGGATACACCAGAGATACTCAAGTTGAGACTAAATAGTGTAAAGAGAGACTTAAATACATTAGAATGAGACTCATATTTAGATATCATGGAGTGTAGAGCTATTTCTTGTAATCCGTATTGATAATAGTAGATTATTCTTTGTTGTTCTCTTGTGGGGGTAGGTAGTTAGCCAAACTACATATATCTTGTATTCTTCTTGTAGCTATTTTTATTCTTTATTTGCTTTATGTGGATCGTATTCTACATGGTTTTTTGCTATCTAATTAGATCCTATTTTGAAAATTTGTGTCTAAAATGTCGACAAGTGGTATCAGAGTTTCTGGTTATTGACTTAATCACTTGATCGCAATAAAGATAAAAAAACATCATATTAAATATTTCTATAGACTGGTGGAGAACGTGGTGGTAGGTGGAGTTACCACTATCACACAAGTGGAATGTTCCAGTAGTGACGGCTCAGATCTTCGGTAGACGCAATAAAGATAAAGAACGTCATGTCAGAGATCTCTATAGATTGATAGAGAATGTGGTGGTAGGTGAAGTTACCACTATCACACAAATGGAATATTCCAGTAGTGACAGCTCAGATCTTCGGTAGATGCAATTTTATCAGATCGACAAAAGCAGTATATCAAACAAGAGAGCAGCAGTCAAGGTAGAGTCTAAGGTTCACTCAGTTTGATGAACAGAAAAAGTGGAGCATCTATACCTGTGAAAGTCATGCAGGATAAGATAACCAGCAGATCTTCAAGATGGTTCAAAAATTCAAGTCAATGTGGAGATTGTTGGAATTGTCACTTATATTTTTAGGTAGTTCAGTCTAGGGGAGTCCGCTCGAGCAGATCCCAGACCACTCGAGTAGTCCACGGCGGGACAGTATATTATTGAGACGGGTAGAGTTTCAACCGTTGTATGATTTGACTTAGTTTTAGGTCTATATAAAAGAGATTTAAGCACTAAAAATTTTAAGACATATAAATAGTAAGACACAATGTAAAAATTCGTCAGAAAAGCTCAGGTTGAGGCCAGAGAATGTAAAAAAAGGCTCAGATACACTAGAGTAAGGTTCAAATTTAGATATCAGATAGTGTAAAGTTATTCTTGTAATCATTATTGATAATAGTGGATTATTCATTCTTATTCTCTCGTAGAGGTAAATAGTCAGTCGAACCACTATATCTTGTGTTCTTCTTGAATATGGTTATTTTTATTCTTCATTTATTTTATGTGGATTGAAACATACATCTATTTTCTACTGCGTCAGAGAATTTGTGCTCTTAGAATACCAACAAATAATTATTAAATGTACTTTTGTTTATAATTTATAAAATACAATAAATATAAACGTTAATAAGCGACTACATTTCTATTGTGGTTTTGATTATATCATTTTCGTAAATTTCAACATTAATTGGTACATTCACTCATTTACACTCTATTATATTTTTAATATTTTCAAGTAACTCGAAATAAATTATATATTTTAAAAAAAGAATCAGTCATTTAATGATATTAGTAAGCATTAATATTGGTTTATTAATTTGGCACTCAAATCTAATGCGTTTATGAACACGCTCCACTCATTTATTCAGGCTTAGTTTGGTTAATCATTTAAAAGTTAGTTATAATTTTTTGACTAAAAAATGTTTAAAAATAATCTCCATTGATGCATTTTAAAAAGTCAAGAAAACATACTTTTGACAAATTTATTTAATTATTTTCGGCATGAATCCCAATACCCGCATAAAAAACCAAATTTGACATTTTTAAATTTATTTAATTATTTTCGGCATGAATCCCAATACCTGCATAAAAAACCAAATTTGACATTTTTAAATATGATTAGAGGTGTAAATTTGGCCCGAAATCATTGGGCAACCCAAGGCCCAATACTATGCAGGCCCAACCCAATCAAATTCCGACCCGTCCTAGCCCAAATATTAAACATGCAAACCTTAGCCACCCCCCTTGAAATCGTAGGCCGGGATGGCCTAAGGTCTAAACCCGAGCTCAAAGCTCGTCCGTTTTGGTCCGAGCCTGAGACTCGCCAGCCCGTCCATTTTGTAAAACTTAAAATATAATATTTATATAATTAGTTACTTTTGAATTTTGAATAATAGAATTTATATTATATTTAATTACTTAAAGTGTTCAAACTTATTATATTTACGTATCATAAATATTAAACATAATTTATAAATTGATATTAATATATAATAAATAAACTAATTTATAAACTTATAATAAAATAATAAACTTATAATAAAATATAAACTTATGAACTAATAAACTAATAAAGTATATACTTATATAATAAACCAATAAAAATAATAAACTAATAAAATACTAATAAATTAATATTAGACTATAAACTTATAAACTAAATATCTAACAAACTAATAAACTTATAAAGTTATAAATTTATAATAAACTATAAATTTATAATAAAATAATAAACTAATAAATAAACTTATAATAAATTATAAAATATAAATTTAATAATTAATAGTCTTATACAACAACTCAAAAAAATTTTAAAAAAATCAACAAAAAAATAAAAAACCCGCAAAAATCCCAGCCCAAGGCCCAAGCCTAAGGTCCCTACCCTTGGGCTTGGGCCTACCTCTCCCCTAAAAAGTCCAGCCTGGCCCGGACTTTTGGCAAGAGTCCATTGGGCTTGGGTCGGGCTTGACTTGCCCGAACCACGACCGGACTGGGCCAAAATTACAAACCTAAACATTATATTTAAAGTTTAATAGCTATTAATATAGAATAAAATAAACATTTTAAAATGAAAATACCAAAATGCTTCCCTCTCACTAAATAACACTTTCAAAATTCACTATCAAACCAAATCAAACAAAATTAAGCCTTTGTTCCAATCAATTAGGATTGACTACATAAATCATTTTACGCTATATTAAACAGAGAAAAAGAAGAATGAATCAATTGGCATTCATCATGTCCAAAACTGTCATTCCCCTTATTATTCTGGAAGCTGACTCATACTATTGATGAACAAAAATCATTTGATACAAATTGTCACAGAAACAGCATGTTCCAGCCATACAAATAGTCAAATAGAAGAGAGTAGACCTAAAAAGTGGTTCTTGATCAAACTCACTTTCTTGATAATTCACAAGTGAGAGATAACCAAAAGATCATTCGAAAAAATGAGCTGCTCACCAAGATTAAACAAGATCAATAAGAAAGTTGCAGCAGGGAAACTATTCACCATCTTCACCATCACTATCCGTATCATAATATAAATCGCCATTGGCATCGTCGTCGTCATTGTCATCGTCATCGCCATTAATGTCTAATTGATCATTAGCTTCAAAACTTGATTTTGCATCGAGAGTATTGCACGAGTTCCAATCGGGAGGGAAGGTCTTCTGCAGCGCTTCGGTGATCTCTCCGCCTGTCCTCTCAATCTTGCGTAAGCACTTGGACCAGTGAACTGCAGTCCCCATATCAACCGTCAACCCAGATTGCACCATCTCTCTACACAGAGACAGAATTCCTGAGTAAACGTACTCTTCGGCCACAGTAGCTCTAGACAGCAACGACGTCATCAAACAATGGTATACGGCTTTGTCTGGCTTCAAATTGGCCATCTTCATCTCTTCGAAACATCTTAGAGCCTTCTCTGGAAGAGATGCACGTGCCCACCCATGTATAAGCGTGGTGTAGGTTTTGACATTTGGCTTCACACCAACAGCTTGCATTTCTTTAATCATTTTTGTTGCTCTCTGCCAACAAAAATAGAATCATAGCCAACGGGAAGAATAAAATGATTCCCACTCCTCAAAGCAAAAAATTGGGTTTATGTAATGGGAAAAAACAGGTTGTGGGTTTTTGTTTTATTGAAAATATGATTTGAGATTGAAAAATGAAGTCTATGCTCGATTGGGCATGAAAAACAAATAGCAATTGTTTTTGATAGATTTGTATTAACTAACTTGGCATTGAATCAGCAGCTTATAGTGTGTGAGCATTGCTTTCCTAGAGTATGGGCTTTGAATCCACAATATTTTAACTTCACTATTACATTTTCTAACTAACTTGAGCTATTTTTGCATCCTGCAGGTATACTTTGTTGCTAATATCCATAAATTAAGAAGATTAGCATTTAGCATTCCAAATAAACACTTGCCAGCATACACAAGGTAACTACTCTTATGTATTAAAGCATAGTTTAAAATTTGAGCAAGGCAATTTGGAGAAACACCCCAGGTTAAAGTGGAGCCAGCAACAAAAAAACAAAGATAATGATTGAGAATAGATATAGAGAACGAGATACCGATGAGGTTTTGTCACTGTAAAAAAAAATATGAGGTTATGCAACTTAATCCAGAAAATGAAGATGGCCCTGGCTTCAAATACCCTAGTCTTATGTTGGTAAACAACGAACAGATAACTTTTTAAGTTAATGCAAACTACAACCCCACTGAATTTGGGGTATTACTTATTGCGATTAAGTTTGGGTTTGCATTTATCAAATTATAACGAGCCGTCTGGCCATGCCCACGTAGCCCCCCTGCCCAAATGTTATGGTGCTAGCTCTGCCCCTGCAAGTATGCATGCACAATGGATTTAATATAAATCTGGGAATTATTACATTCCAGATACCATGCTAAATGTAGCAAGACTAGGTAATCTTGAGCACCCACTAAAACCTTACATGACCTGAGTTCTTATAAATGTTGAAAAGAAAAATAATAGGGGCTATTATCACATGTCAAATATGTGGAAACCAAGGGCTGATAATTCCATAAGAAAATAGTTTCCAAACACTTCTTGGAGTAATCGCCAATCCGTCGATACTAAAAGGAAAAGATTAGGGTAATAGCTGAAGGCATACCAGCATATCTCCAGCTTTGCAACAAGCATTGATGAAAGAAGTGTAAGTATGGATGTCCGGCTGAACCCCTTCTTGCTTCATTTGTTGCACCAAGTCAGCAGCCTCCCAAACATCACCTCTCCGAGCCCATCTACATGAAAGGAAAACAGAACCGTAAAATTAAGAAAAAGATGAAACTTAATTATGAAAATACAATCATGGAAACAAATATCCAGTAAAATAACCAATGCCGTGTATATTTCATACCCATCAATTAATATGTTGTAGACAAAGGTGTTTCTTGGAATCTTTTGAGCACACATTTCTTTTGTCACTGCTAAAGCACTTTGCATCCTGCCAGACTTACAACATGCCTTGAGCAATGCTTCGTACGCAAATACATCAAGCTCCAGCCCCTCGGTTTTCACTTTAGTAAAATATTCAAAAGCTTTTCCAGTATCACCAAGTGACGCATAACCATGCATGATGGTCGTATAAGTATGCTCATTTGGTGAAATACCTGCCAGCGACATCTCATCTAATATTTCAACAGCCTTTTCCATCTGCAATAAATCATAAATACGAGATAAATAAATTACCTATTCCATCGAGATGGATAATGAACTGAAATATTAGTACACACAAGTATCCAATGGCTGCAACCAAAAACTTTGGCCTACAGGTTGCGTAACGCCTCATGTCATTGCCCCAACCATATTTAACACAGTAATTCATTTGCTGATTTCAATACCCCTCTTTAATCTAAAATATAAATCTACAAATTAGCACATTGGACCGAAAAATATAAATAATACAAGTTTCATCATACATCAAACATACTTGGTAAAGAGGCCCAGTAGGTCATCAGAAACATAGCTTCTAGAGGAAAACATCGTCATATAATACAACAATGGTGTTGTATTAGTGCCATAACATCATTGACCAATTACATAATTTACCCAAATAAATACATAGAAAACCTTCACCCAAATGGAAAAGAGGAAAAAAGAAAAAAGGGAACAATAATGCCACAAAGACCACATTATCTTACAATATTTTATTTGCTATCTCATATGTCATTATTACATTGGTTTATTGGTCCCACCACTCATGTTTGTTACCAATGATGTTGTAACAAATTGTGTGGTAAATGAAATGTGATAAGATAATGTGGTCATTATATCATTATTGCTAAAAATATAGAGAGTAGAAAATCCATACAAGAATAAACAAAATACATTTTGCATTTTTCATTTCACACAAATTACAAGAGCATTGAGTAAG
Organism: Heliamphora exappendiculata; assembly: GCA_034768845.1. Lineage (NCBI taxonomy): Eukaryota > Viridiplantae > Streptophyta > Magnoliopsida > Ericales > Sarraceniaceae > Heliamphora > Heliamphora exappendiculata. Next base: position 2,172,056 of record JAOTRH010000001.1, read on the forward strand.
CAAAGTGGGAACTAATGGGTGAAAAGACATTCAGGAAGTGTGCTAGGTGATGGCACACACAAAAAATGGACTCATAATTATGCCAGTAAAGGTTTCAAATTGACTTCAATGTAATTTCCCTAAAACTGGCATTTGTGTCCTGAAATCATAGCCAAAAGTGTGGCCCAAAAATATGAATTATGTGGTCCACAACAAAGGTAGTAAAGAAGGAAGCAAATACCAATACCTCCTCTTTTGATAGGACTAGCCCAGATACTTCCACACAAACTAGGCACCCCAAAATATCTAACATAACTTACCTGACGCTTTTCAACGAGGCCTAGGACCAGAGCATTGAATGTGTGCACAGTTGGAATGCATCCGCTCCTCCTCATCATACTAAAAACCTCTAGGGCTTTTCTCAGCTCTCCAGCTCTTGCAAAACTATGTATAATGGGCATAAATGTTCGTGAGGTAGGCCTGTGCCTCTCTCTTTGCATTTCGTCGACAGTTCGAAGAGCACGGTCCATGTTACCCATGCCACAGAATGCTCCAATGATGTTATTGTACAGCACAACATCTGGCTTTAAGCCATCTCTCACTACATCTTCAAATATTGCAAATGCATTTGCCCAATCTTTTAATTTTATAAATCCATTGATCAGCATGGAGTAGGTCTTCATGTTATGATTTATACCGGCTAACTTCATCAAATGGCTGATCTCCAGGGCTTTGGAAACTCTTCCCGTCTGAAAAAGTAAACCATACAATTTGACAATCAATATTTAATCATCCATTGAGCACAAATTGAATATGTCAACAAAGAGAATAGGATAAAGCGTTGACATGTAGTAACTATATGGCTGAGGAAATGTAGTAAACTATTCTTGTACATAGTTTCTACATTCACTAATGATGAGACTAAGGCACTGTTAACATGCAGCTGAGGGCTTCTTTTCGATAAGTACAATAGGAGGGATGGAAGTCTCCGCACATGAATGAAAAAGTGACTGGGTCGAAATCGACTGAAATGCTATTATCCAGAAACCTATAACATTGGGTTGAAACAAGCACAAAAATGTCACGCGTATCCATTAAACATGCTATGCTTTCACATTTACATATGATGCAGCCCCGTCAATGTGGGACCTGCAGGAATATATCTTATTAGGGCTTTCAAAATATTCATGTTGTATTTTCATTTGTTAGGACCTTCAGGTCTGTTTGATTGTCTGAAAATAAATTAAAGGATATAGAATACATTCGGATATACAAGCAGATACCAAATACAATGGATATAACTTTGGATATGTATTACTAAAAAATATCATATGGTTTGTTTGTTTAGGAATAGATATGAGTGAATATTGATATGTCAAAAAAGTAAAAATAAAGCATTTCCTTATTTAACCTCACATAAACCAGGTCTTCCCCTCCTCAAAGAAACTCGTCCAAATTATTAGTAGAGATCCTTATTATGATTTGTCAAACTTACAAGTTCAGAGCTATTATCTTGAGGTTTAATATTCTCTTCTAATTTAGTAGATCCTTGTAGTAGTTGGTTATAATCATCTCCTAATTTCAACTACTTCACAGTTCAGAACAATCCTATATATATATATATCAAACACAAATCCACACAAATTACATAAATCAAACCCCTTTTCACATAATAAAACAGAATTGACAAAAAAAATCAGCAACTAGAGAAAGGAAGGGAGGGAAGAGGGATTCATAAACCCTGGGTGAGTTGCTTTCCAAGGAAAATGGGTTTATTCTGGTTCATCTTGCAGCTTCTATACAAGAACAAAATTGTCTTTTGATTGGGAGGATATACAAATACCACTGCCCCCTGTTATATAATATCCCAGGATAAGAGATAAGTGAGGATTGCATATCCGGCACTTCATGTGTAACTGTTAGAATTATTAAAAAGAGTGGGAGAGAAAAAGAGGAAGGGAGAGAAAGAGAAAAACAACGAATAAGAGCACAAAAACTTAGGGTTTACACCATATTCCTTGTTATTTATAATAAAATCAAGAAAATACTAAAAGTACAATAATACCCTCAATTTAACACAACTTAACACTCCCCTTCAAGTTGATGCATAGATATTTCTCATACCCAACTTACATACAATAGGTTGAAACATTTTACTACTAAGCCCATTAATAAAAATATCTGCTAATTGATCTACAGATTTCACAAAGGGCATACATATTAATCCCTGACCCACTTTTTCATTGATAAAATGTTGATCAATCTCTATATGCTTCGTTCTGTTATGCTGGACAGGGTTATGAGCAATATTAATAGCAGCCTTATTGTCACAGTACAACTTCATAGGTTTGTCGCACTCAATACCCAAATCCTTTAATAGGATTTTGAGCCAAATGAGTTCGCAGATGCCATGTGCCATAGCCTTATACTCAGCTTCTGCACTTGATCGAGCTACCACTATTTGCTTTTTACTGCGCCAAGTAACCAGGTTACCCCCTACAAATGTGCAATACCCATATGTAAATTGTCTGTCATCAACTGAACCAACCCAATCTGTATCCGTGAAAGCTTTTAATGTCAAATGGCCGTGACAAGAGAATAAAAGCCCTTTGCCATGGGCAGACTTAAGATATCGCAAAATACGATAAGCAGCGTCAAGATGTACACTACAAAAATCATGCATGAACTGACTGACAACCTCCACAGCATATCCAATATCAGGTCTAGTGTGAGACAGGTATATTAATCTTCTCACAAGCCGCTGAAATTGGCTCTTGTCGACAGGTTCTCCATCACCACTATGGAGACGATGATTAGCCTCAATAGGTGAATCTGCAGGTCGACAACCCA
>JAOTRH010000001.1:2177499-2224523 GCA_034768845.1 Heliamphora exappendiculata
CCCCCCCCCCCCCCCCGCCCCCCCCCCCCCCCCCCCCCCCCCCCCCCCCCCCCCCCCCCTTACAATCACGAATTCATACAAGAAAAAAAAAGGAGAAAAAAGACAGGTTGGATCGAGATGCTCTAATACCAAGTTGAAGAGTAAAGTCGTGATTTAAGGTTAAAGGAGGAGAGAAAGAAGAAGTGAGAGATAGAAAGAAATTTATTAAAAGAATAATGAGACTTAACCTCATCTTTATACTACACCGGTATTTATATAAGAGACACCAAACTAATTACAAAACGACCCTAACATATATAAGTAATTATCTAACCACCTCCAACAAATACATAATAACCAATGGTTGACCTCTAATCAAATGGAGATCCAGTCCAATCAATATTCTGTATAACTCCCGATTTGAGTACGTCCAAAATTCTGAAATAACAAACCACGACCATGTGCACTTTGAGATATATCAAAATGCGCACAATAGCTGTTAAAATATGAGAAGAAATACTGGAAGTGTGTGTCCTCATTGTGAGACATACGCACATATTTATTAAGATATGAAGGATTACAATAGATACTATGGGTATACCCATAGAATCACATTATTAATATGCAATATATATTAACACCCCCCTCAAGTTGGAGCATAGTTATCTATCATACCTAACCTGTTACAAATGTATTGAACGCGAGACCCGGGAAAAGTTTTAGTAAATAAATCAGCAAGCTGTTCACCAGATCGAACAAAACCAAAATCAATAGTGCCTTTCTTATACTCGTGTCTGATGAAATGATAGTCTCTCTCGATATGTTTTGTTCGCTCATGAAACACTGAATTGGTAGCTATATAGATAGCAGACTTATTATCGCACCACAACTTGGTAGGACCCGTAGACTATTTGTCTAACTCAGTGAGAATCTGTCGAACCCACATAATTTCAAACGTTGCCAACGCCATAGATCTATACTCCACCTCAGCACTGGACCTCGACACCACATCTTACTTCTTACTTTTCCACGATACCAAGTTCCCACTAACGAAAACAGAGAACCCTGATGTGGACCTCCTATCAATATGACAGCCTGCTCATGAAACACTGAATTGGTAGCTATATAGATAGCAGACTTATTATCGCACCACAACTTGGTAGGACCCGTAGACTATTTGTCTAACTCAGTGAGAATCTGTCGAACCCACATAATTTCAAACGTTGCCAACGCCATAGATCTATACTCCACCTCAGCACTGGACCTCGACACCACATCTTACTTCTTACTTTTCCACGATACCAAGTTCCCACTAACGAAAACAGAGAACCCTGATGTGGACCTCCTATCAATATGACAGCTTGCCTAGTCCGCATTAGAATAGTCCTCGGTACAGAAGTGACCCCTGTCCCAAAACTGTGGGCCCTTCCCAGGATTGGAATGGAGGTACCGTAGGATACGAACCACTGCATTCCAATGTGGGACTCGAGGATCAGACATGAACTGACTCACTACGCTGACAGGATAAGCAATATCGGGTCTGGTCATGGTGGTCAAATAATTGAGTTTACCCACCATTCAACGATACCTATCAAGGTGAGGAAACACATCACCGTCACCTAGAAAAAGCTTCACAATCGGATCCATCGGGGAGTTCACACCTTGCATTTAGAAGGCCTGCAACCCGCAAAATGTCAACCACATTTTCTTTGAGAAACAAAAATCCCACGCTTTCCTCTGGCCACCTCAATCCCCAAAAAATACTGCAGATGCCCAAGATCTTTAGTTTGGAATTGTGTCTGCAGAAAGGCCTTCAGATCACTAATCCCAACGTGTCATCGCCAGTGATGACAATATCATCAACATAGACAACAAGAAGAATGCATCCTGAAGCAGCCCGACGAAAGAACACTGAATGATCTTTTTTTGACTGCCGCAAACCAAACTGTTACACCATCGTGCTAAACCGCCCAAACCAAGCCCGGGGAGATTGTTTCAAACCATATAAAGAACGACGAAGGCGGCACACCATATCAAACCCCCCCCCCCCCCCCCTGAGCAACAAAACCGGGAGGTTGCTCCATATACACTTCATCCTGGAGATCATCATGGAGAAAGGCACTCTGGACATCCAACTAATGAAGCAGCCAGTTCTAAGCCGCGGCAAGAGAAAGGAAAAAGCAGATAGAAGTCATCTTGGAGACCGGAGAGAAAGTCTCAAAATAGTCGACGCCACAGGTTTGGGCATAACCTTTTGCAGCAAGGCAAGCCTTCAAGCGAGCCAAAGAACCATCAGAATTCACCTTCACTGTATAAACCCATTTGCAGCCTACCGCTTGCTTCCCGAATGATAGAGAAACAAGGTCCCAAATGACATTATTATCAAGGGCAGTCATTTCTTCCAACATAGCACCCATTTGCAGCCTACACCAACTAGAATGTGAGAGAGCCTCTGAAACACTACCAGGTACATCAGTAGTATCAATTGTAGAAATAAAGGCACGTAAAGATGCAGACAAACCCTTATAGGACTCAACATAACGGGGGTGATCCCAATAAGTGCAGTAAGGACGACGAGTAGCAATAGAGGGCTTACGTACCAGTGGATCAACCGATGAGAGAACTGGATCAGCAGGAGGCGGATCACTCGAGGGTTGTGCAGCAGGAGGCGGTGCTAGAAGCGGTGAACGAGAGGCTGCAGGAGCATCAATGAAACCCGATAGATAAGAAGATCGTCTAACAAAGGAGATGGATAAGACTCACGACCAGGAGAAGAAACAAGAGGAGAAGCAGGATAGAACGAAGTAAACTCAAGGAAGGTAACATCCCGAGACACAACAAAACGACGCAACGCGGGATAGTAACACTGATACCCCTTCTAGTGTTGGGGGTAGCCAAGAAAAACACATTTTAGGGTACAGGTATCAAGTTTAGTCACCCATGGTCGGGTGCCACGCACATAGCATACACAACCAAAGATTTTAAGGGATAAGGAGTGCAAGGGCGAAGTAGGAGCTAACACAGACATCGGGAAAGCACCACCCAACACAGTAGACGGCAGGCGGTTGATAAGATAACATGCCATGAAAACAGCCTCACTCCAAAAATGGTGGGAAACATGCATATGAAAAAGAAGAGCACGAACCGTCTCCAAAACATGTCTATTTTTTCTTTCCGCCACCACATTCTGTTCGGAGGTATCGAAATAAGACGTCTGATGAAAAATACCATAACCCACCATAAACTCCCTCATAACAGTAGACATATACTCCACCCCCATTATCACTACGCAGCACCCGAACACAAGTACCAAATTGGGTTTTCACAATCATATAGAAAGAAGTAAACACAGATAACACCTCAGACTTATTTTTCATTAAATATATAAATATTGCACGAGAGTAATCATCGACAAAGCTCACAGAATAACGAAAACCAAACAAAGAGGTGACCGGACTAGGTCCCTAGACATCATAATGAACTAACTGAAATAGAGCAAAAGCACTTTTATTGACTCGAGACTAGAAAGGCGCACGCAAGTGCTAAGCAAAACAACACGACTCACACTTAATAGCAGACACAACGTAAACTAGGATAAAGAATTTTAAGACTCGACAAACAGGATGCCCAAAACGACATGGACATCAAGAGCAGAAGGAGACAGGGTAGAGTATGCCTGAGCAGGATCAGCATCCAGCAGGTACAACCCCCTCGAGACTCGTCCTCTACTGATAGTCCTATTTGTCGTAAGATCCTGAAAAATACGGTAATTAGGAAAGAACGTCACTGAGCAACCCAAATTAGTAGTAATCTGACTAATTGATAACAAATTAAAAGGATTATCAAGAGTATGCAAGACATTATGTAAAAGAAGAGCAGGATTCGGTATCGCAACACCATAACCCTCAATAGCTATGGAGGATCCATTGGCAACCAAAACACCAGCATGACCAAGAGTCAACTTATAATTTGATAAAATACCTGATGATCCAGCCATGTAGCGAAAGCTCTAGAATCAATGGCCCGGGTGTGTGGAGTGGCCACACATGCAGTAGGATTACCTACAAAGGTAGCCGCTGGTACCTCAGAGGAACTCAATACTCTATCCAAACTGATCATACATATACTAGTCATACTCTGCTGCAGTCATCTCAACAACCCGTATGAACGAGTTGGGCGCCCCCAGAGGTCTCGTCTGGCTGGGATCAGCTATGGCATTTGCCACCAGTGGGGGCTTCCCACGAAGCTTATAACACTCGCTCCGAATGTGCCCCCGAATCCCACAATAGTGGCACGTACAAGTCTCACGACCGCCATCACGGCATCCTCCACGACCAAACTTGCCACTACCACAACCGCGGCCTCGACTATTACGGCCACCATGAAACCCTGCCAAAGCAGACTAATCAGAATTCTCCATAGGAGATGGACCACGAGACTCGTCCCGACGAGTCGCCCGGATCACACGACGGAATGTCTCAAAGAGAGTGGGAATGTTCGCCCCAGCCAAAATCTGATAGCGTGCTGAGTCAAACTCGGAGTCCAGACTAGCCAGGACACATACCACCAAAAGATGCTGTCTCTGCTCTTAAAACTGAGACGATTAAACTCGTCAACCAAAATCTTAAACTGCATAAAATGATCCTGAAGGGACTTCCCAGACTGCTGGGACTGAAAGAAACATTTCATAACATCACAGAGGCGGGAAAGATCATGAATTGATGATTATATCAATTCTAATGAAGACCAGATCTCTCGCATAGTGTTAATGTTCACCACCAAAGCCTGAACAGACGGATCCATTGAGTTCAGCAACTTACTAAATATCCGGGCATCATCCCGGGTCCAAGTCCGGAAGGTTGCTGATGTTTCTGGTAGAGGATCATCAAACAGATGAGAATCAAGTTCCATGCCCTAAAGAGACTTAAGGACGCTCTACTTCCATAGAGCATACCCATTGGCGCCATCGAGCCGCCGATCAACCAACCGTGTGGATGATGAGAAAGCCTCTGTGGTACGCTGCCGTCCAGCTTCAACCTGGGATTCGCGGTTCACTGAACTGTTCACCAACAAAGAGACCAAAAATACCACTAAGCACAAGTCACAACCACACAAAGGAATGACAAAGAACCGCACTGGACCCTCACTGCATCATCAAACCATCAGACATCATAGAACCGCAGCCCATTGTACAAGCTTAATGATGCAGGGAGGGAAAGAGAGAGAAAACCCTCTGCGAAGGGACTGTCGGAGGTTCGATGGTGGTCAGTGAGGCTCGCCGAGGGTCGGCGAGTGGCTGGAGAGAGGTCGCGAAGGTTGGCGGTGGTCGGGGAGAAGGTTTTAGGCTTGTTCCGGCGACTGTGGGTGATCGCGGAGGCTGGCGTTGGTCGACGAAGGTCGGCGGTGTCCAGCGAAGTCCCGACGGTGGTTGGCGAGAGGCCTAAAAGGGTTGGCGGTGGTCGGTGACTAGGTTTGGTACTGGCAGCGAGGAGGTTTAAGGCTGTCGGAGGTCGGGGTGCTGGCGGCTAGGGTTTTAGGGCTGGTGGCTGACGGCTGACGGCTAAGGTTAGGGTTTGGTACTAGCGGTTAGAGTTCTATGGCTCTGAGACCATGTTAAAATATGAGAGAAAAATACTGAAAGTGTGTGTCCTCATTATGAGGCATACGCACATATTTATTAAGATATGAAGAATTACAATAAATACTATAGGCATACCCATGGGATAACATTATTAATATGCAATATATATTAACAATAGCATCTCATTGACAAGTCCGTGGAACATCTAAAAACTAACTAAAAACACTAACCGCAAAAGAAATGTTTGGTCTGGCAACAGTTAAATAATTTACCTTTCCAACCAATCGTCAATACCACCCTAGATCTACTAACAACTCACCTTAATCTGCAACTAATTTGGTGTTGGGATCCATTGATGTGTCAATAGATTTTGACCCTAACACTTATGATTCACTCAACAAATTAAGAACATATTTTCTTCGAGACAGAGATGTCGTGGCACAATCAAGCTACTTAAATATCCAAAAAATATTTGAATTTTCCATATTTCTACTATGAAATTTAGCCTGTAAAAAAATTATATTCCTCAATACCTTTACAACCATCAAAAATAATCAATAATGTCATCCACATACACAAAATCCGTAATATCTTGCTTGCTTTAGTATGTATATGAAAAAGAGAATGATCTACTCCACATCTTTGAAAAAACTAGTCACATTCTCACTATATCAGTAAAGCTACCAAACCAAGCTCGAGGAGATTGTTTGAACCCATATAATGACTTCTTCAAGTGACAAACGAAACTTAACTCCATCTGAGCAACAAATCTTAAAGGTTGCTCCATATAGACCTCCTCCTGTAAAGCACTGTATAATTAGGCATTTTTTACATCCAACTGATGTAAAGGCCATGCAAACGTGGCAACAAGAGATATGAAAAACAAGCATAAAAATTTTTGGCCATTGGCAAGAATATCTCAAAGTAATCAATGCCATACACCTGAGTGTAACCCTTGGCCACAGAGCGAGCCTTTAGCTTGTCCAAAGTACCATCAGAATGAACTTTAACAACATATACCCTACGACTTCCTACAACTAATTTTTCCGGAGAAAGAGACACTAAATCCAAGGTATCATTTTACTTTAAGGCAAGAATTTCTTCTTCCTTTGTAGTCTTTCAACCATAATACGATAAAGCATCAGTATAAGATTTAAGAAGAGGAATAGAAGACAATGCAGAAGCGAGTAATATAAAGGGGATAAATGGTCATAAGAAACAAAATAACAAATAGGATGTAAAGTACATGACCGCTTACCCTTTTGAACGGCAATGAGAAGATCAACATCAGGTGAGGAAGAAATTGGTTTAGTGTGATTTGGTGGCGAGGAGACCATTGATGAAGTAGTAAAGTCAAGTGGAGGAATGGTGTCAACATGATTGCAACAGCTATAAACCTACATGTCAGGATGACAAAAACATTTGATAGTAGTATTGGATAATAAGGGTGGACTAAAGGAACTATAACTAAAAACAAGAAGAGATAGACAACAAATGAGATCATTTACAGCAAGTCTCTCAAAATAATAAGGGGTAAGACTCAAGAAAGTCCCAGCACGACATAGCAAAAACTTATGAAGAGCAAGACTAAAACACTGACAACCTTTCTGAGTACGAGAGTAACCCCAGAAAATGCATTTAAGAGCTTGAGAATCAAACTTGTCAGTACTTGAAACAAGTTGATGGACAAAATAAACACATCCAAATATGCAAGGGGATAAAACAAACGGAGGATCACTGGGGAAAAAAAATAGAGTGAGGAGTCTGTCATTGAGTGAGGAATCTGTTCATTAAGAACTTAGGAGGGCAAACGATTAACTAACAAGCAATGAGAACAGCATCACTCCAAAAAGATTTAACAAGCAGTGAGAACAGCATCACTCCAAAAAGATTTGGGAACATTCATTTAAATTAATAAGGTCAGTGGAAGTGCAAAGGTAGTAACTTTAGGGTTTTAAAGAAGAGAAGGGGAGAAGAATAAAACTAAGGTTTAGGAACATAATCAGTCCCCTCTCACTGATATCTATTTTTATAAAAAGAATACACGACATAATGACAAAAGTACCCTTAATACAGAAAATAAATACTCTAACACTCCCCCTCAAGCTGGAGCATATAGGTCAAAGATTTCCAGCTTAGAAAACAAGTGAAAAAAAAAACAAACGGGACAAGGGTTTGGTGAAGATATCATTAATCTGATCGCCCGAACGAATATAAGGGGTGATAATCCGTTTGTGCAGCAACAAGTCCCTGATGAAGTGACAATCAACTTCAATATATTTGGTCCGCGCATGCCTTAAGGTTCTTCGATCTAATAATGTCTTAGAATACATGCAGTCTGTTGTTACTTCTTTTTGTGATGACCAAGGATGGATGACTAAGGCGAAGATGCCACTAAAGGAGAGGAACAGAGGCACTCAATGCAGACGCAGGGGAACGAAACGATGGTGCAGTATCCAAGTAGTATAGGCCATCTTTCTCATGCCCCAAACCAATCATCTTCTGAGTCTGGAGGTCCTGAAACACACACGAAGAAGAAGAAAATGTGATAGAACAATTCAAGGTTTGAGTTAATTGACTCACATATAGCAAATTAAATGGAAAATCGGGAACAAAAAGACTCGAAGATAAAGACAAAGATGAGGTGGGATGAAGTACACCCCGCCCATTAACGGGACGAGACGAGCCATCAGCTAAGACAATACGATGGTGAGTAGGAGTCAAATTAGAAAACAAGGAGGGATTACCAAACATATGAGAGGTGGCACCAGAATCGATGACCCAGGTGGGAGAAGAAATAGCAGCACATGCAATGGTACCTGAGTTTGCTGAAGTAGCAGTAGAAGTGGAAGGATAAACAGTACGTAAAGTCTGAACCAATTCACTAAGCTAGGTGGTGAGTATGTCATGAGAACTAGATGGTGCATCTTGAGTGCTGGATGATATAGGTGGTGAATACTAGGGAGTCCCATCAGTTACATAATGAGCTGAATTTTGCTTGCCATATTTTTTCTAACAATATGGTTCTGTATGATTGGTGCCAGCACAATGGTCACATTTTTTATCACCCCGATGACTGGATCGACCATCCCCACGAAAGCTACCCCAAAAAGACCGACCACCATGACTATTATTACGACTGCCACCAGTCTTCGTCATGGTAAAGAGCAACAAACCACACAAAGCAGCCAAATAATACAAGCCTCAAAAGGACCAAATAAGGCTGAGAAGTCAAAAGCTGAAGAACTAATAATGCTGAGAAGCCAAAATCGAAGTCGCCGCTAACTAGAGCCGAGAACAAGGAATACCAGAAGCCAAAAAAATACATAACCAACAGAGGTCTCACCGCTAAATGGCCGCAAACACGAACCAGAATAAGAAAACAACCAGAGATGCAAGCCGAGAACACTAAACCAAATCTGGTTCGAAGATGCCAAAATCGCAAATCAAAATAGCAATAAGAAAGAACCGAAGCACAAACAAACAAGCGCGAACTGAAATTGCGAACACCAATACCAAAGCAGCAAGCGCGAACTGGGATGGAGTCGTCGACTAATGCGCAGCAAGCGCGAACTGAAATCGCAAAGGGGTGGAGTCGCCGACTGATGCGCAACACAAAGAATACCACTGAAAGAAAAGAATATCACCAAATCGAGCACAAATCTGACCAAATCCAAGGTTTTCGGCACCTATAGAGTAGATCTGGATGAGGGAAACAGATGTACAGCGGCGCGATCGATAGATGGGAGGCTAGGGTTTCCGAAAAAGGGCAAGAAGATTCAAAGGCGCAAGTACCACTTCAGTCGACATCAAGGCATTCCAAAACTTCTCCAGAGTTACCAAAACATGAGACGAATCCAGTCATAGATTCGCTGGCCATAGTTTTTCGTACAACCGGCGTTATGCTAACGTCATCGTACGCCAAATAACGTCAGCACACCGTTTTTACCTCCTGGTACGTTTCAGACTAATTAGAACTGTTGTAAAGTTGAATCTCTACTCTGATACCAAGTGAAAGTGCAAAGGTAGTAACTTTAGGATTTTAGAGAAGAGAAGGGGAGAAAAATAAAAGTAAGGAACAACATAATCAGTCCTCTCTCCCTGACATCTATTTATATAAAAAGAATATACGGCATAATGACAAAAGTACCCTTAATACAGAAAATAAAGACTCTAACAGGGTCTAAGCAACTTCGATCAAATATCAATTCATGTGCTTAGCTACTCCATTTTTTTGTGGAACATGAGCACAAGATGATTGATGAAGGATTCCCGATTGAGTCATAAAAGAATTAAAGGAATAATAAAAATATTCTTTAGCATTGTCACAGCGAAAGATGTGAACAGATGTATTAAATTGAGTGTGAATATCAGCACAAAAAATAGAGAACAACTCAAAATGATCTTTCATTAAATAAAGCTAGGTAATTCTGGAATAATCATCCCAAAAGGTAACAATATGAAAGGACGCAACTCTTGTTTATTGACTTGGGAAGCAAAAGGAACATCATGATGTTTTTTCAATTGACATGAATCACAATCTAAAACTGAAATGGATCTCAAATAGGAACTAAAATCTTTAAATTCTCCAAGGATGAGTGATCAAGACGGCAATGTATTTGAAGCGGAAAAGCAATAGCAAGAGATGCACGAGGAGAAACTTCGGATGATGCTTTATTCTTCAAATAATAGAAACCACCTGACTCACGCCCTTCGCCAATTGTCTTCCTCGTCACTAAATCCTGAATTACAATAGAATCACAAAAGAAAGAAATAGAACAGTTAAATTTTTTTGGTAACTAGAGTCACAGACATCAAATTAAAAGAAAAACAAGGTATATACTAGACAAAAGATAAAAAAAGGGAAGATGAAGAAAGGCGAACACTAACAGGTGTCATTGCATTGGCAAACCAAGATGGTCTGCCAACAAGATCCCAACATGTCTCTCGTATATGATTGTCCAAGCCCCAGTTAGAACAATGATGAGGTGGATCTCTACCTCGACCGCCTCTACCACCTCGAGATCCACTAAATTGATCACCTTTGTTATGTAGAGTCTATTGAGTGATTAATGGGTAATGGGTAATGGGTAATGGGTAATGGCTAATGCAAAGCGGTCACCAATAGAAGCAACAAAACTCCTATAAGTGTCACAAGAAGTAGCACATAGGACTCCAGAATAAACTTCAGCAAGACTAGGTAGTACAGGGCATGCTAAAATTTGAGATCGAATGAACTCAAATTTAGGCTTCAACCCAGCCAAAAATCTCATGACCACCATTTCTCCCCTTTGCAATTGCATTTTCTAAACATCTTAGTGATTGGAAGAACAGCATTCAACTTTTCATGAATACTTTTCAGGGGACAAATCATTCATACAAGTAAGATTACTAAAATATAGCATACAAACATATTACCAAATTTCCTTCCAAATATCCAAATGGGAAAACGTATCAGCGTTTTGCAGCTCCATAGAATTCCACAATAAAGTAAAAATTTGAGCATCTTCTTCTCATTCTAACTATTTCTTCTCATTTGATGGCTGATGTAATAAGATGACTACGCTTACCTTGACGAGTCAATGCGATTTTCACAACTTTAGGCCAATGCAAATAGTCCTATTTAAATTGCGAGTAATGAGTCATTGAGGCATAATAGAAGACATACACGATTTGGAATCCATACCAACTGAAGAACAATCCTCCATAATCACAAACATATGAACAAATAACTATGCTTATGGTAAAGGCATAAACATAGGTGTATGATACTGCAAGGACCTGGTGCAATGGAATGAAGATTGTTTCTGCGCCAAAACCACGAGACTCCTCACGATGCAGATGATGAAATCTCCGAGAACAAAATCATCCATGACCACAAAAATAATATTTTTTTGTCCGAATCTAGTCGTGGTTGATTAAGGTTTATTGGTCGAGGAAGGATGAAGAGGGTCAATGAGGACTAGGGCACGCGCTTTCCATAAAGGCTAGGGTTGTGGCACTAGGGTTCGACACAGTCTAGGGTTGCAGCACTAGGATCGATGAGAGCAAGGGTTGACAATCTGGTTTGAGGGGTTGATGTGGGCTAGGGTTGCACAAGGGTAGTGACGACTCAAAGAAGAGGGTGGACACAGACTACGGTTGCAACGGTTGGGTTCGAAGAAGAGAGTGGACAAAGGCTAGGGTTGCGACACAAGAGTGGCGGCGCTAGGGTAGCGACGAGGGCTAGGGTTGATGTTGTTTGACTCTGGTTGGTTGCGGCTTCTAGGGCTGCAACAGTGCTAGGGTGGAAGATGATCAAAGTTTTTTTAAATTCCTTTCCCATAGGATTTTTTTCTGATACCATGTTAAAGTAAAAAAGAAGGATTAGTGGAATGAGAGTCTTGAGTCCTAAGAATTAGCTCCTCTAACTATTTCTATTAAATCAAAACATTCTAATATTAACATAAATAATCCTCAACAGATTCTTTGTTTGTTATTATTATTTATGTTTCCTTGAGTTCATATGCTAGTGCAAATAGAGTGTGGGCACTTCATTCCTAGGATATTCTCTTAGAAGTCCTTTCTTTAATAAAATTATTGATAATTAGTTGCTAACCATTTTCCTTTATCACCAAAAAAATAAATGGGAAGAGCATGTGCCTTTTAGGCTTCATTTAGCTTGCTAAAGCTTTTTTATTTTTGCGAACAAAGATAAAATGAAAAAAAGTAAGTGTCGTCTAGGTTGGGAGCTTAAGAGAGTTTTTATCAGTAGATTCATATCGTTTAACAAGAATGAAAAGCTTTTAAGGTATTTTGTTGTAAAATGACAACTTTTCCCTACATTAATAGGTAATAGAATCATTTTGTAATATTTAAGAAAGTCGATTTCTCCTTTCCATACCAGTATTAGGATCCACACAGGAAAAAAAAAAGCAAAAAAAGGATTTTTGGCATTTTTGGAGGTGGCAAATAAGACTTTTTGGCTTTTTTACTTTTTTAGTCAAGCGAAGCCTATTAAGAATATTATGTGGTATTTGGGTCATAAAATTCTCACGACTAATCGCTTTTGTAGAGGAGGTAAATAAAAGCTATTTTTTCCCTCAACAATGTATCATGTGTAGAAAGAATGAGGAACCTCTGAACAATCTATTTTTGCATTAGCATACACCTTCATCCTTATGGCATCCGTTATCCTAAATGGCAGACATTTATTGGGTGGCCCCAGACTGGTTCTGATATTGATTAATTTTAGGTGTTTCTAATAAAATAAGAAGGTAAGAATATTATCGAACTGCACTTTGTTCTCAATTCCTTCTGGGTAATTTGGTTGGGGCATAACACAAGGATATTGGAGGACAAGTTTGACAATATCAATTTATGGGCAGAATGCATTATGTGCCTTCCTTTTTGGCACCAGCTTCTCCTCATTCTATGCTAATTTTGTTATTTTTAGTTTATAGAGATCGGAAATTGGTGTGTGCGACGTGTAATATGTAGTCTTTTCTTGTGTGCATTTTTTATTTTTTTATTTGGTGTATTTCTTGTCCATATTCCTCCTTGTTCTTCTTTTTTCATCTTCATTCAAAATAAAAATTCAATTGATGATAAAACGATAGTGAAAATAGATTCAAGAAGCCAACCCCAATTGATTGGGACACAAGGCTTGATTTGATTTGGTTTGGTTTGGTTTGGTTTGAAATTGTGCAAGATCATAAACTTCCAGGCTTGTATTTAAGCAACCAAGCAAGGAATCTTTGGAAATGTACACAATAAATGAGTATCACATCCAAGTACGTTAAAATCATAAATACGGACAAGATTAAGGAAATTTTCATTTACCTTAGTGTAAAGATTAATAAGACATCCATAACTGATTACTGAAGGCGAATACCCACATTCCTACAATAACAACTAAATGTCAGTAACTGGACCAAACCAAACTGAAAACAATAACCGATGATATGAAAGAAATTCTTCCAATAAACTTCTACATATACAATACAGAAATATGTAACAGCACCACGTAAAGAGCACCAAATGACGCTTAAAAGGCAAAGTAAACAGGGGGAAGAAAGAAATGGAAGAATAGAGAAGATAGAAGAGGCTGTTTTATCTAAGCAAGAGGTTGTTTTATCTAAGTAAAAAGTACAAGGAGCCAAGGCACTCCCTTCCAGTCAAAACAGCAAGTAAGCAAAGACTGCTTTGGCTTGTAAAGCATCTCCCAAATTGTGGAATCCTATAGCATTTCAAATAGAGCCTCCACACCATGACAATATTCTGGAAATATGCAACGGTAACCTTCCTATCAACTACAATACAACAAAGATCTGGTATCTCTCCTTCAGAGGAACCACCCTCCAACCCATGTCTCACACCAAAAGTTTACCCTCCACGCAAACCCCAACCATGAAGCCAAAGAAAAATCTTCCAAACCTTGGTTTTTGTTTTTAGACAGGAAAACAAATACATTAAATGAGTCAAACAATAGGGACAAACTCTATCACCAGGAGTTTACAAAAAGCAAACTGTGTACCATCTACGAAAGTTCTCTCCCCCACGAAATGAGCAAAAGCAAAAGAAGAGATACAAAAATTCTGTCATTTCTTGTCCATTAGCAAAGGCCTATTTCATAAGATGACCTCTTTAGTAGTGATCCATGAAACCCATTCACTTCAGCCCCATACTTTGCCACTACCCTCTCCCACACAAGTTATCCTTGTCCTCCACAAATCTTTATAGCAAAAGCCTATAAGGTCCCAACGCAGGTCTCTGCAAAAATCCAAGAGACACCTTAAGATACTAAAAACCATAAAGATGAATATGAAATGCACATCAAACACTTGCACTTGTAGGCAGACCTAGGGACCGATCAGAGCCCAAAACATGTAGAAGTACATTTTCACTACATGGTTCATAACTAAATCTTTAATTAACTCATATTTTTCAGTTTCACCTCAATTTAGAAACTTTATCAGTTGAATTGTTGACGGCCAACTTATCTAAAATCTTATCTATTAGATAGAGGAACAACAGTAATATTTATACCTTAAACACATCCTCTCAAGTGTGCCTATACTTTCCTTCATAAACGGCCAAACACGTGTGAGTAGTTTAATTATTAGGTAGATGGCAAATTCGACCACAGAGTCTATTACCTACTCAGAATACCATTTAGATCACCAATTGTTCCAAAAGAATAATTGTTAAAAAATGGGCCTAACAATATATATCAAGCTGATAAATTGCTGCAAGAGTAAGAAATTGACGGTTGTTGCAAGATCAAGTGTAGAACTAGAGTATAGAGCTATGACTTAAACATCATGTGAGCTTATGTGGTTGGTTGGGACGATTAGATTGTGATTCATATTTCTTCTAATACAATATTCCATAGGAGGACTAAACATAATGGAGTGGATTGTCACCATGTTTGAGAAAGTGTAGAAAGTGGTGTGATTAGTACTCAATATGCAATAGCCCTCAATCCCACATCAAATCGAATGGATGATGAAAATATAAGTGACATATAATCTAACATCTGCTTGTCGCTACGTAATTTGACCTTAAGCTTTTGGCCCAAGTTGATAAGCCAACTCTTTTCAAGTTACTAGTCTAGCAAGCGATTACACCATGTGTCCACTAGCACAATTGTCAATATTCTCAATGAACCTCTATGTAAACCTCAGTTGCTATGTAACTAATTGTAATTGTATGACATGTAATAAACTCCTCGAATTATAGTGTTAACTTGATATCCATTGTTAAGCCAATTTCCTAATAGTTTAAGTTTTGGAGACAACTGATGATTTGTATTAAACAATTTTTATTCCATACTATTCCAATCTCTCAACGAAATTAGCACTTCCATAAAGTTATTAAGTTATGCTAAATTGTTGATAGAACCCTCTCTTCCGCAAAATTGCATGATCACTAAACATCGCTTGTTTCACTCATGTGAAAAAGATAATGAAAAAGTTGCATGATCACTAAACACCGTTTGTTTCTTTCACATGTAAAAAAGATATTAGGAAAGAAAACAACCCACTCACATACTTGAATTACAGCTCACATTTATTTTATCTCAGATAAAGAATTTGCCCCCTAAGGTATGAATATCAAAAGGGACCATAAAAGAGAAAAAAAATTGACCAAGAAAAGCTTCAGCAAAACCAAACTTCGCCTTGTGTTCCACTCAATTGAGATCACAGCTACACCCTAGCATTTACATGCATATTCATAATTGGATTTATGTTCATATTTGGCTGGCTGGCAGCTTACCTAAGGCCACAAGTATGCAATCAAGGTAATCAAAAGCATTCTCACATCTCACAACTTCAGAACTCCAGATGATTCAGATTTATAAACTCAGGCAATAGATTTTATTATTACCTTCAGTCTGCTAAATACAACCAGACATTTATCTTCATCTCCAATCATTGTGTAACCATCCATCATGGAGTGATAGATGTCAATAGAAGCATCAATACCTTCTTCTTCCATCTCCCTCACCAAAGCTTCAGCTCCATCCATGTCACCTGTTTGGCTGTTTATTAAAGTAAATGAAAAAGAAACAACATAAGATTAGGAACAAGGCAACCCCATCCATGCATTGGTATTATATTGCACAAAAGATAGAGGAAGCTTTCAAAAGGAGTTGAGCTAACAAGCAAATATGAATGAACAGATGTATACAATTAAACACCAGATAGTGCACAGTTATCCATCCACTCTATATAAATAACGAAACAGAGAATTTCCTTGTGGAAGAACAAGAAATTGAGAATTAAACACTACAATTTCACACCATTTAGCATTCCAAGGAGATTGGACCCCCCTAGCAAAGACTTAGGCAGCACCGAGATAGTGCATTAGTGAAGTAAATATACAAAATATGCTAGGAAGCACAAATACGGTATGGTAAGGATACAATGATGCGGAAAAAATTTTAAAAGTAGGATACAGATACAGTTAGGATATATTCGTAAAAAATATTATTTTTTTGATTTTTTAGTATTTATTTATTAAAGTAAAACTAAATGTAAGAGTAAATTCATTTCGGTGTTATAATCGAACATTCAATACATGACATTTGATCAGAACATCATAATAGAATGCTAAAGCAACCAACAACCAGAAATAAATCACGATTTTATCACGTATTAGAGTTAAGAATAGAACATATAACAAATTAAAAAATAAAAGAAAAAATACCTTAAAAATTTTTTTAAAATATAAAAAAATTGGAGTCTCACGATCTCCATTGTATCCTTCCGATATCCTCCATGTAACCCTCACGTATCCCGTGCATCCCTGACGCATTCAAGCTATATTCGAAATTCATAAAAATAAAAAATACATATATTGGATACTCATGTGGCATATTGGACATGTATTTGGTCGTATCGGGCATGCATCCATATTTGATAGATATCTTATATGCGTACGGGACATATTTTGAAGTATTCGTACTTCATAGAAAAAATGCTTCCATACCCACCACACATACCACAGACACAAACACATGTGTCCCAACTTGCCACATGTAAGTATGTAACCTCCACATCACTAGGTAGCCCCATGTTCCGGCTAGCTCTTGGAACACATGGACCTCCAATATAAGGATGTGTACCTCCACCTTCATTCCTTCCTTAGTCAAGCCATGTCAACTCTTAGGGCTCGTTTGATAACCCGGACTGGATTGGATTGGATTAGTAACGAGGGGGGATTGGTAATAAAGTGGGATTAGTAGTGAAGTGGGATTAATTTTTTTGTGTTTAAATTGAATAGGATTAAATAACGGACTAGATAATAATTTACCATTGTATTAAGTTAATTTATTTTAAAATTAACTTAAATAAATTAATAAATTAAATTTTATGTTATTGTTAAATTTTATGTTATTTATTTTAATATTTTAATATTTTAATATTTTAATATTTCTTATTATTTTTTAAAATTTTTAAATTTACTCTTTAATCCAATCCTTTCTAATCCCACACCTCCCCCCTCACTAATTATTCCTCATTTGGCGGACTAATAGTTCGGATTAGTCCGTCCGGATTAGTCTGTCCGGACTATTAGTCCAGAAGCTTAACAAACACGGTATTGGATTATACTCCGGACTAATAGTTCGGGCGGACTATTAGCCCGCCAAAACAAACATGGCCTTAATGTACAAAGACACGTGCTTTCATATCAAATCTAGATATTAGGGACAATATCAAGGTATTCTATGTACTTCCAACATGACTAGCTCTATACGAGTATATCCTTCTTTGATGCCTCCATAAAAAAGATGCAGGACCCAAAGAGCTTCAGGGTTTCAATGCAAAAGGTTCCCAAACAAGTAGACCATGTGGTCATGGTCTGGCCTTGAGAGTAAAGCTTTGAAAGTGGCTCCTTGGTGATCCATATTGCACACATGTTAGATATATATATATATATATATATATATATATATAGAGAGAGAGAGAGAGAGGGAGAGAGAACACTACATGTCCAGGCATGTTCCCCTCACCTTATAGGGATGCATGTGTCTCCACAACAGAATTTAAATTGCGGTATCATAATATGTACCGGTATTAGTGATACGGCCGTATATTGGTCAATATTGGATAGTATTAAGTATTAACCAATCCATTGATAAATAACAATATCAAAACTCGCTAAAACCGTTAAGTATCCGCTAATGCGATACGTAACAGCCGATATTTAAAACCTTGTTCCACAAATTCACCATATCTAGTTAAATTCACCCCACAATCTCTAGGAATGTGATGCCACAATCTCTAGGCATGTGATGCCAACACCTTCTAGGGATACATATATTGCACTCTTTAATTCATTGCATCATGCTAAATGTTCTGCATCCCATTCTCTATTATCATGTTTATCTTATAAGCCCAAGTTCACAGATGCTTCTAGAAGAATCCTTCCACTTACTTTTATGAAAAGATGCAAAAAGTGTTTGGCATACCGCAACCTAGAATGCCTAAAAACTGGGTAAAAACTTTGCTAACATAAGAAGGTTTTTCGTGGCTAACTGGTTAAAATATAATAATTGCCATTTTCAAAAACATGAAACAAAATGAAAAACTGATATGATCTCTAGACTTTCTCAGAAAGTACCAAGAACTATAAAGAAGCACTTCCAAATACACTTTAAAAAAAAGGGATGTCAAGTTTCCCTTTTTCCAAAATATCATCTTTCTTTTCCGAAACAAAACATTAGCAAGACGCTGCTTGCTTCCCTTAACTTGTTCCACCTCTAGGGACAACAAAATTGTTAAATAAATACTGACGTGTTTCTCTTCTTTCTCCACTTGACCAAAGTGATGCACAGTAAATAGAAGATAATAATTGTGATGCAACACATGGAAGCAAGAGAAAAAATAAAAGAAAGGTAGCACAAAAGGGTCATAACGCTAATAGAAGACTATAGCCTAAACTCAAATTTTCATTCATAAACTATGAATAACACATTAAGATAATCTCTTATTTATAGGCTTAAAACCCAAATTTTAAAGAAAAACAAGAATCCTAAATAAAAATAAAATAAAAACTTAACTAAGAGATAAACTAAAATCTTAAACTAAAATGAAACAAATAAATCTGGTTAGCTATATTAATTTTATTATTATTCCTCAGTCTTATCGGGTGTTATTGTAATTATGTCATAGTGGTTTTAATATAAATAGACATGAGGTTAAAGGGGTTCATTTAAGTTCCAAAAATTTATTTTGTTATCTCCCATTTTAATTTTTCAAACCTTTAATTAATCCAATTTCAAAATCTATGGTGATCCAATAAACAGCCAAACCACAACAAATAAAAATAGCACACGAAATCTTACATAGAAGCCATATAAGAAAATTATCTACCAGGGTGAAAAACAAGAACTAGCCTACTAACTATATTCACTATTGGATTAAAATGTTACAGGACTACAGACACTTAAGAACTACTAAACATTACCCAATTTACCAAAATTCACCGCGAGCTTTCACGAATTTGCTCTCCACCACCTATAGTACTGTAACCCTTTGATACAATAGTGAATATAGTTGGAAGGCTAGTTCTCACGAAGTACCTCGCCTTGATCTTCGTACCCAAAGTCTTTGTCCAAGAAAGTGTGTGAAGGTTTTTTGTAAAATAAAAACTAATTTAGATAATAAATGGAATACTAATATGATCAAATCAAGAAAACTAGAATACTGCAATGGATTCTTCGTCAATAGCTCTCAAACAGTTTGAGCCTCCTTTCTTGAATGCCAAAACCTTAGCTGATAAAAGTGATATGAGGAATCCTTAACCCTAGAACCCTACGCACCCAGCACTGTCAAGTGGACATCCAATATTTTATAGCAGGCATGATACGTCCAGTGCTATCCAATGAATACCTAGAGCTGTCTAGCAAACATTACACGTCCAATGCCACCAGTAGAAGTCAAGCATTAACTAGTAGATCTCATTTTTTGAGATATAAAAACGCTTTTTCAATAAAGTATACATGTAATGTAGGATCAAACTCTTGAATGATCGAAGATTATTTTGAAGTCCTAGAGAGCTCGTGCCTATAAAAATGATGCAATGTGAAGTGAAAGTGCATCTAGGAGTCGAGCCTATGAAATGATACAATTTGACCATGTGAACTGAAAGTGCATAGCTAACGGTCATGACCCAAATTGAATTGGAGCGATGAGATTACAATCTTCAGTTTTTGAGTGTCTTTTAACTCCAAACATCCTGACATTACATCACTCGCTAAAATAGTATCCAAAATTATCGAATCTGGTACTTTTGTCCTATGGAAATTGCCAACTACCATGGCAAAGACCCATGCTAGAAAACAAGTAATTGGGCCAAAACTATTTGAACCTCCAAGAATTAGAATGGCTCATCATAAATTATGCTTCCAGAATTTCTAGTTGTGCCACGTATATCTAGAGGCCCCTATCGATTCCATCCAAATAGATGACTGATGTAAAAGCACGAAAGTAACATGCGTAAAAGAGGTCATCTGTGCAAGGTCTACTTCTTTATCACCATATAAACTATGCATACAGTAATAGGGTATAAGAATGAGTTATTGAAATGTACTTAAAAATTAATTGAGATCAAGCTCAAGAAGAACTCAAACCAAGTCAAGAACAAGACCAACATGCACAAGCCAAAATGCCTTCCCAACCCTCAACTACTATCATTGACAGGTGGATTAATCTTGATACAATTCAACCCATAAATGCTTCTGTATTTGATTCATGGGAAAATGAATCTAAGGCATCATTACAGATCACAATGAAGGTGCAATGTTTGCCTTCTTTACCCCATTAACTGGGTTTACTTCATCAATTCAAAGTTTATACTTTCCTTTTTTTGCCATGTGCTAGTAGATACAAAATGATTACGCTTCAGTAAGATATTCATCAAAAAAATCTTGCCTAATGGATCTCTTGGAATGTCAAAGACTCCAGTGCATCCTCCTTGAAAGATACTCCATCTAATCTAATAAAAATACCCTGGCTCATTTGTGCAGGTGAATGGCTAATGCATAAATTTACAGGCAAAAGGGGCACTACTTACACAAACTTGATTCACTAGAAAGGGAGTTTTTGGGATAAGAATTGCTGATCTCCAGGCATCATCTGATATTTCTAGAATACAGCATAGAAGTACTTCTCTCAGATTATTATCTCACAACGGCTTCAACAATTCTATACCCAAAAAACAGATACCATCAACAGGATACTACAGATTCTTCAATTCAATATTCAATATAGCGATGGTAAGTAACCCATCATTGATTAGCTACGGCAATTAGAAACTCGATCGACAAACTTCTTCATCTATACTTTAAAGAAAAGCGGTAAAAAAAATCATTAACTTGAATTCTGCCAAACGAGAAACATACCAATGGCCATATATTATATTTCCGTATATGATTGCATTCAAGGTGACATGTCTCTCTTTCGCCTCCTTGAACCATTGATCTGCAGCTCTGGCAAAACAACAAAAATAAGTGTTAGATATTAGACTTACACAATTGTCCTTCAAGCCATGTTTACAAGGTGATGGATATTCTTAAATGGAATAAAAGACTTCTTACTAATGGCACGGTATTTATGTCTCAGACAGAAAAGCCAGATTTTAAAGTTTCTGAAACCCATGCCAATCAAAAAGCCTTTTTCTCATCAAGTAGAAAGGGTATGTTGGCCATGAATTCTTCAATTGTTTCAAATTATAATCAAATTTGTCACATTTGATTTGCAGCTTTTAGGTTATAAAGCTAAAAAACAATCAACCTAGTAACAACCACACGAGCTCACCCAAAAGGGCTAGCCAAGGGATGCGATTTGGGTTCCGCTCCTAGTTATATATCTAAGATCTCTCGTGTAAACTTCCAATGTGTGACTCAATACACCAATGCAGTTCTTGGTCATTACAAACCAATTGTCCAACTACTGAGCAACTCAATCAAGAATTATTAGAAAATAGCTAGCACTCCAAGATGAGGTAGGCAGACCTATTAGAAATCAACCCACAGCTGAAGAGACAAATCTTCTACGACATAGTAAGAAAAAGTCAAACGAGAACATGATGATTGTTCTATTGAGGTAGATGTTGACGAAGGATTGAAAGAAGTTTCATCAATGGAGACAATGGAAGAGGATGATCACAACTCATCAGGACCAGGAGGTATGCCAGCTTCGCCATCTTTCAAGGAAGCCTTAACTGATGAGAAATCAATAGCATGGTATGAAGATTGTTAAGTCGCCAATTGTCCCAAAAGTTTAACCTGTTAGGAAATAGACTAAACATTTTATATCAAGGTATCTAACACCCCCTCTCATGTGCGACCCTGTCTCGCACGTAAAGAGGCGAACAAACTGAATAGATGCACCAACACATAAAGTGTACAATAACAAATATAATAGGCAAACACATCACGAGACTTGAACCCAAGATCTCGTGGAACCAGAGCTCTGATATCATGTTAAGTCACCAATTATCCCAAAAGCTTAAGTTGTTAGAAAATGGGCCCAACATTTTATATCAAGCTATCCAACAAAGATGACACGGATGAAGAAGGGCCTTTGGGAAATGAGGAACTTGATCCAGAAGCTGGTAAGGACTCTCAATCCACGAGGCTAAGACTTGTGGTTCTCTGAGAAGATCTAATAAAGTTCTAGCTCCAAGCGAGAAGCATAGATTGTTAAACTTCTAGGCAGGCCAGTAAGGTAAAACCATTTCTACCAAAGCATCAAACAAGTCGAGAAGCTTTAAGAACACTTTGAGGTTGTGGATGTGGGTGACGGTTACCATTCCATCCATTTTACTTCTAAGGCAGATTATCAACATGTTTTGCTAGATGGCCAATGGATCATTTTAGGTCATTACTGGCGGGTATGAAATGGAAGCCAGATTTCCAACAATAAAAAGCTAATCTCGCCCCCAATCTGCTATGGATGTAGTTCCGTGATGGTCGCCCATGGTTGTATACCATTAATGTTTTTGTCAGTGTTATGAGAGAAATGAATCGCTATCAACGAACGGGGCTAACCTAGGGGGTTCAGTCAAGATGGGTGAGTGACCAAGGTTTTGGCCCTAGAATCCACGTTTTATCAATGGAAATCTTGGTATGGAAACTACCAGGGGAAGATCATTAAAAGTTTCGGAGCACATTTTGAGGTGCATTCATATCTCTACAATTCCTGCAGTGGAGGCTACTGATTTTTCAAGGGGCATTTAGATGTTCCGGCGCGAAGAGCTTGTTGAGGTGTAGTTGTCATCAGTTACCCCAATTTCTCAACACTGAGTGTTGTGATACGTAGGAGAAATGAAGTTGATTGGATGTTTACTGCATTACAAGAGGAGCAGGGGCTCCCACTGCCATGGTTAGTGGCAGGTGATCTAAATGATATGACCTTTGATTCTAAGAAACAAGGTGGAACTTCTGTTTATGAGAGGCACTGTGAATATTTTTGCTAGATGCATGGATTGATGTAAATTGAAAGATGTAGACTTCTTAGTTCTTAATCCCAAAATAAAATTCAATTAACGGGAGGAAAGGCTTAGCTAATATGAAAAAAAAGTTTGGTAGGGCTCTTTGCAAAGACTCTTGGAGTGACCTTTTTCTTGAGACATGGCACAACTGTTATATGATCTTGGGTAGAACTCAATCCCAAAAACTAGCTATTGAGGTGAAAATACTCTCACGCTTATATGCTGCACATCACTTTTGTATTCAGTCGATGCGGGACTTCGCTATACACCCTTCCTCATGCGCAGCGTGCTCACTCGACAGCACCTACTGCGTACAAATCAGGGACACGCACCTTAGCCATCTTTAATACTCCAACTCTGATACTATATTATACGGTCTTAGGTAGAACTCAACCCTAAAAGCTATCTATTGCGGTGAGGGTGTCCTCACGCTTATATACTGCACATTACTTTTGTATTCAGTCGATGTGGGACTTCGCTTCAAAGCAACATCCTCCAAGGACATGCTTTGGATAGCTCGAATTTTGAGCATTCAGATATCCTTAGGTGAAAGGCAAAATGCTTATCTGGTGAGACTGGAAAAAAATTTGATCCGTGAGTATAACAGAATCCTCCTTCAAAAAGAGATCATATGGTATCAAAAGTACCTCTCCAAGTGGTTGATATGTGGAGATCAAAACACTAGATTTTTCCATACGACAATTACATTATTCAGTGGAAGAGGAATAGAATTATGACACTAAAATGTGCTGAAGACAGCACATAATGGTATGCTTCCCTGGTGTAATGATGAACAAGAGTTGCAGAAGAGCCTGCAGTATTTCAATCTTCAAACTGCCGTACAGCACAGAATCAATTGGGGATGTCAATACTGGAAAGGATGGTATGCTTCCCTGCCCCTCTACAAAAAATGGGATGGAGAGACACTTTGTATGATGGCCCTTAGAAGAAAAATACCTCAATCAAGGTTGACATCATAGAACTCTTGTCGATCTGATGCATTATGTACATGGCGAAGAATCTCCAAAGGAACCCAGTTTCTTCATGGCAAATTGGCCTGGAGGGTGGTAATGGAGACAAAATTAATTTTTGGGTGGGCATCTGCTTAGGAGCTCAGGCACTGCAGCAGGTCACCACTTGCCACTATGCCTCTCACAGACCCAGAGATTTAGAAAACTATGAGAAATTACTGGGTTGAAGGAAGGGATTGGAAGTTGGAACTAGGATCAGCTTTCCCTTTGACTGCTAGAATATTATATTCAGAACCTGGAAAGTATAGTTCTGGGTACACATCCATCATCAAACAATGACCATCTCATTTGACAACCATCACACTTTTCAGCATTAATTTAAAGGGAGAGTCTCCACTAAGTCAGCATATAAATCCTTAGTCAAAGTTGACAGCCGACTCTAATCAAAGAGGGTGACAACAATATGGAAGGATGTTGCCCAAGTAGATGGATATACTTCATCTTGCTAGTTCGATGGAAATTCTCCCAACATGAAGAGAGGTTTAATTTAAATAATGCTACTTGCCCACTGTGTGGTCACCATGCTGAGACAGCGCTTCATGCTCCTAGGGATTGTGAACTTTATTCTCAGGTGTGGTCCGTGTGGAGAACTCTAATTCGCCTCTCATTTTGGAAGTTTCTTTCTCTGTACCAAAAGTTCAGCAGATTAGCTCAAAACATGTCCACTCCACCTTGGTCAATACTAGTTGGAGAGGACTGGGCAAATCTATTAATCTATTTATGGGTGCTGTGTCATCCTTGTGGTTCTGGAGAAGTCAAAAACTCCATAATGCAAAACACCATTCTGACCAGTGAACTACATAAAAAGAAGAGTTGATGAGTTTTGGGCTGCAAAGGAAGTGTTCCAGCAGGGCGGGGAATGGAATAGTATTATGATTAGTTGGACCCCATGTTTTGATTGGATCAAACTTAATATAGATGCTTGAGTTCAGAATACAGTGGGATATGCAGGCGCTGGAGGCTTGGCTCTTTCTAATAATGGTACATAAGTATGGCCCATTTGCTTAGCCTTGAAACTGGTTTGGGACAAGATATATCGCAATTTTAGGTTGAAAGTATTCAGCTGAGGCCATTTACATAATTCAGAAGCCGGATGTTGTTGATCCTAATTTCAAGCTCAGTCAAGAAATATGTGTGATTCTTAGGAGAAACTGACAGTGCAAAGTTAGCTTAATATGGCAAGAAGATAATCGCTGTGCAGATTCCTTGGCTAGGGAAACTGCAGCTACTCTCTCTTCTAGCATGTACATCCATCGTGAAGCATGACACTTGCTGCAGGCATTGCCAGCCCAAGATATGGATATTCATGACATCAAGAGAGGTGTTAACACTCCATTTTTATGCCATTGTTTCCTTTTTGGGTTTCTGCCCTCCAATGCCAAAATAGATAAATAAATGAGGAACCATTCATGCCAGTACAGTATATAAATAAATTAACAAAAAAAGACTGTTACCAAAATTAACTAAAAAAAACCATAATCCAAAATTTCAATAGCAGGGGTCCTGAGAACAAGTGAGAGAGCTGAAAAACATATCAAAATAAGAGGCTACCCAAACATGTGGTAAAAAAGAAATTTCTTTACAGTATAAGAACGAGATTTTACCTAAATCAACTACAGAAAACTACGATTGCAGAAGCATTAAGAAAACACAGGTGGAGCAAGTAAAAGGGGTTGAAACATGGCAAACTAAAAGCTCACCCAAACACGTTACATAAAGAAAATAAATAACAAAAGATCGCAATAAGAAATATAAGATCGCATTCTAATGATAAACCATGAACCAATGGCGTGCGTATACAAATAGTTACTTACTTAACATTGCCAACTTTGGCAAATCCCCCAACAATAATACTGTAAGTCACCAAACTCATTTCAATGTCCTCATCTTTCATTTTCCTCACACAAGATAATGCTTCTTCCATGTCTCTACCTACTGCATAAGCGTGAATTAGACTGCATAAAAGAATTCAAGTTAATGCTGCAAACTGTATAATTCCATTTACTTAGCATTTCATGGTATTAATTATTATAATATCTACTCACATATTCTTAAATAAAGAGTGTATGAGAACAATACTAAATAGTTGGTAAGAACAACAAAGCCAATTCACATACAAGCAAAGAATGCGTGTAAAAATTTCAAGTTGAACAAACGTTGCAATATTCAATCAGCAAAAGAGTTCGGTTCCAGAAGTAAAGTTGACAGGAATAGTAACTCGAGCACAATTTGCAGTCGAAGCTAATTGTCCAAATGATCCATCTCAAGAGCAACTAATACAAGCAACCATAATACAGAGCAGAAAAGATAAATTAAGTGTCCAACATGACCAAATATTAGCAGAGGGTTTTACTTTGTATAGACATGTGAGGTTGGCTCTATTCCCCTAGCCCGCATGCTCTCAAAAGTTCCTCGTGCGCGATGCATGTCTCCCCTCCTTGCATAGTAGTTCACCATCAAACCAAACTCTTTTCTGGAAGGCTAAAAGAATAAAGATTAAAAGACAACAAAAAAAAGGACATATTATGACAAACAAGTCAAGAAGATAACAAAAAACTTAAAATTTAAGCCATAATTCACATCATAGAATCTTAGAACAAGATAAATAAAGTACATATCTACCAATGTGAATGTATTAATTTGAACAAGATCTCAAAAGCCAAAAAATAGTATATGTTTTTATATTGATGATGTGTTATGTCCAATATAAAGAGAGGAGAAGCGTTGTCATCCCATGGATGCATAGCTAATCTTCTACTCCTTTCGTGAAATATTTTGTCCACCTTTGAAATCTTACCTTTTAGGAGGAAAACATTTAGGCTCCGTTGATTGACCAGATTAATAATGAGGGAATGTATAATCCTAAGATAAGTAATTCTATGGGACTAGTAGTGAGGGGAATAATGCACATATTCCTAACTACATTCATTGTCAAGTAACAATGACTTAACTTTCAAAGCTAAAGCTATATCAACCCCATCAGATTTACTTACAAAGCAAAACAAAAAAAAGAAAGAAAAGAAAAACACCATCAGATGCATTCACACTCATCTTAAGAGTATTATTTTTTTAAAATCATAAAGTTATACAATGTGACTATATGCAGTAGACAACCACATTGAAACAACACAAAGTGAAAACAAGGATTGGAAGGCCAAATTTTCTAAAAGACTCCTAATAATACTTACCACTTAAAACTATTGATCAATATATCATCTTCTTGTAGGTCCCACTCCCACATCAAGTTGACTGCATCAAAGGTAAAATAAAATAATATCCATCTTCTCCATCTTTCATATGGCCTAATGTTCTTATTATGTACAAGAGAAAAAGATCAAATTTGTACAAGTTCGCGATTTAATTCTAGAATTTCACTTTCATAGGCCAAAAGAAGTCCAGAAAGATCTGAAATCACAGTCAGATTCTGTCGGAGTCATGATTATAGTCGCCATGGCAGGGAATACTAAAAGAAGCTATGCCAAAGCCATGGTTTTTCTTCCTTTTTTTCTCGTTGGGGGAGCCTCATATACTCCCCCATATAATAGGAATGACCCCGTTTCAAACCCAGAATCCCTATAGATCAATGTTTCTTATGATGTTTAGTGAGTTGTATTAAACCTAATATAATAAGCCACTGTTTGGGATCCAAAGAAAGCTAGCTTTTTAAAAAGCCAGCATTTTTGGAAAAAAAAAATAAGCTGGCATGCCAAAAAAGCCAACTAACTTTTTTTCACTTCTTTTTCTAAGGAAAAATAAATCCTACTCACATCTCAAACAATATAACGGTTTTGAATGAAATGACTATAATACCCTTAAAACAAAAAGTCAACTCTACCCTCAAAAACATCGTTTTTCTATCCCAAACACTACAACTTAAAAGAATCAAAGTAAAACCATATTAGACATTTCAACAAAAAGCAAAAAAAAAAAAAAAAGTTACCCTAAGACAATTAACCAAAACAATCTAATTTTTCTTATTCTATTTTTTTTTAAAAAGCTAAATCTCTTAATAGACATCCCAAACTGGGTTGAGTTGGGTCGGGTATGAATAAACTGGATCGATTTTTTGGATGTGGCTTTGTTCTTCCTCACCTACAATTTCCAAGCAAGAAGGCACCTAGGGTTATGATTCTTATGGAAGCACACACAGGGATGTTGATGAGGGAGGGAATTTATGAGGGTTTCAACGAGGAGAGGGCACGAGACGTCGATGGCGGAAGTGACGACAACTGATGGAGGCAGCGACAACTCCGGAGGTCGTCGACGCTAATGGTGGCATCGACACTAGGTAGGGTTGCAGGCACTAGGGTTTTCGGGGGGAACACAGAGAACAAGAAAAAGGGAGAGAGAGAGAGAGAGAGAGAGAGAGAGGTTGACGAGGAGAAGAGAGGTCGGCGAGGGTTGCGGCTAGGGTTTTGCGACGAATCACAGAGATGGTGAGGGAGGGTGATGTTTTCTAGGGTTTTAGCAAAGGGTAAGGGGGCAACGGTCAATGACGGCAAAGGTAATGATGCGGAGGGCCTAGGGTTTCAGCGAGGGTGGCTAGGGTTTCCATAAGAACGTCTAAGTTTTTGGCGAGGAAGGGAGGGTGGCGACTAGGGTTTTCACAAAGGTAAGTGGCAATGTCAATGGCAACTGTGAAGCTCGTCGGAGCAACTAGGTGGTGGTCACGACAGCTAAGAGCTAATGTTGGCGGCGAGATGGCGATAGGAGCTTCTTTAGTTACAGAAGAAGTCAAAGAAGGAGAAGAAGATGTGAAATTCCAAACCTAAACTCTGATACCAATTGATGCAGCACGTGGAGGGGATGAGAATGATGAAAGGTAGCACACAAGAGTTGAAACACTAACACAAGGCCACAACCTTAAAACTCAAACTTTTCATTAATTCAACTCTGATCAATACATCAAGTGAACTTCTTATTTATAGGCTTAAAATCTTAATCTAAACATAAAAATAAAATCCTAAAGAAATAAAATATAATCAAAATATAATCTAGAATTCTAAACAAAAATAAAAATAAAATCTTATTTAAAAAATAATTAGAATTTTAAACTAAATAAAATCCTAATTAATAAAATAAAATAGTAAATAATTAAAATAAAATTATAAATGGTCATTTGTATTCCACATCAGAGTGTTATTTTCTTCTTCTTGTTTGTTTGATAATAATTAGTAAAGAGAAAGAATGTCTACTTATTTAGTTTTATAACTTTTTCATATTAGCCTAAATTATTACTTTTAATATAGACATAAAAAAATTTATAATTAATATTATAAAAATAAGTATATACATCTCTCCACTCCCCTTCCGTTCCCTCCCAATTTTTGAGCAGTAAAAAACCTCTTAAAAGTGGGTCATTTATTCCCCACTAACCTTTCATCTACTTTCCTTTCCCTTCTTACAAAATAATCCAAACAACATTATAACTAATTTTTTCTTTCAAACGCTTCACTCCCCATTCAAATTCTTCAATCCAAACGAAGGCCAACTGATAACATCTATTCTACTTTAAATTGTTCTTGGACCTAAAAACTCTCTATCCTGCTATTAGAATTGGAAAGTAATGCAAGTAACAAGAACCCAATAATGGCAAGAACCATTACCTTTTTAATCCTCTCAAAAGCTCGAACAACAGCCTGCCAATTCTCCGGGTGAGTCTCCAAAACTTTCCGAAACTCCCTCCGGCTGCCCTCTCTCTCTTCGTGCCACTTTGACTTGTACTGCACACCATCTTCCCCCTCGACCCACCTCGCCCTCTCCGCCGACCTCCCCTTCATTCTCCTCCCATCGTCCAATTTCACAGTCAACACCCTCCCATGGAACTCCACACCATCAAATTCCACCGCCTTCATGGCCGACTTATCGGCTGCCGGACCACCATATATCACAAACCCAAACCCCATATTCCTCTCAATGTCGTCGTGACCCTTTATCAATATCGCATTCTTAATTGGCCCGAATTGCCGAAAGAACTCGGCCAATTCAAGCTTCTTAATCCACAACGGAAGATTACCCACAAATATTTTCCCTTCTTGACGGAATTCAATTCGCGGGGATCCTTTGGTAATCTCCGAATTCCTTTCATTTTCTTCAGCATTGGTTTCTTCGGGTACAAGATCGAGCAGTGGTGGTGGTGGTGGTGGTGGCGACGGCGGCGGAGGGGGAGGGGGAGAAAGTTTGCTGGTTAACCACAGTTTGTCGGTGAGACTTCGTGAATTGGTGGTGGAACTATTGGTGGGATTTATGAGGTTTTTGAGGGGATTTGTGGTTATCTTAGGGTTTGGAGGGGTGGATTTAGAAGGGGAGGCTCTGAGGGGGTTGTGGGAGCTGGGGCGGCGGAGGTTGCCGGAGAAGGTGGAGGAGGAGGATGAGGAA
The DNA here is from genome assembly GCA_034768845.1 of Heliamphora exappendiculata. NCBI lineage: Eukaryota > Viridiplantae > Streptophyta > Magnoliopsida > Ericales > Sarraceniaceae > Heliamphora > Heliamphora exappendiculata. Next base: position 2,208,451 of record JAOTRH010000001.1, read on the forward strand.
GAAGAGGTGGTGGGGTTGTCGGAATCCGGGGGAAGAGGCTTGAATGAGAGAGTGAGAGGAGGAAAGGAGGAGGAGGTGGTGGTGGTGGTGGTGGTGCGGTGGTATTTTCCGGCGAGGATGGAGGCGGAGAAGGGCGAGGTGTGAGAATAGTGTGAGGAAGGGAGAGAGTACACATCCATTATCTGCCCCGGAGAGTGGAGGATGATGAACTTCAAAATCTTTGGTACTTGTAGTGTAGGCGGGGCACGATGCGGGTCGAAATTGGATGGAACATGGATCTGTGTAGATCCTAACTTGGATTCGATTAAGCAATTGGATCTTTGAGGCTAATTGGCAAGTTCAAAAGTTTTTTTTAATGTTTTTAGTATAAAAAAATTTAAAGTTCAGTTTGGGATAGATTTTTTCGTGAATTTTTTTTAGTTTTTTCTTTCTTTTCTGAATTATTTTATTATTTTGGTCCAGACTTTTTATTTTTTTGACTCAATAATAAAACAAATTTAAAATATAGTCATTTTAAAGGGTTTTTTTGGTAGTATATGAATTTTTTTTATTTTTTGGTTAATATTGTTTACTTTTCTAATTTTTTAGAGGAATTTAAAAAGTATTTTTGTTTAAATTAAAGTAAAAAGAATTCACTAAAAATGAAAAAAATCATATAAAAAAATTTTCAAAAAAATGTTATTCCAAACAAAACCTAAATTGATGACATGAATCATGAACTAATCTTTTTTAGCTAAAAACGTAAATAAAAAAAAATCTAACATAACCTATTTATCAAAAAAACCAAAAAATTAAAAATTAAAAAAATTAAATCAAACTACTAACTTCTAAAATATTGTATTTAAACTCTTATTGGCCCTATTTGGGCAAAGTTGCTTATTAGCTTATAAGTCAAAAAAATAAAACACGTCGTTTAGATAACTAAATAAGTCAAAGATAAAAAAATAAATAAATAAGTAAATAAATTTGTTTGAGTAGTCAAATAAACAAATAAGCTGGCTTATTAGCTATATAAGCTTGTTTTGGTAACAAAATAAGTAAATAAGCTCATTTAGATAGCCAAATAAATAAATAAACAAATAAGTAAATTCACCCAAACGAAGTGACTTAAATAAGATTTAGCAAACAAATAAGCAAACTACCCAAACTGGGCCATTCTATTATTAAAAATAATACAAACAATATTATAACAATAATTCACTATTTTTCTAGCCTATGTTTGGTTTAAAAAAACTTAGGCTTTTTTCAGAGTTTTTTATAAGGATGGCAACTGGCAGATTTGGGGCGGCAATGTGTTCCCCCACCCCCACCTTCACCCCCACCCCGCTTATTAGCGGGGCGGGATCGAAAAAAAATAATCGAAGAAATGGCGGAGGCATGGGCATAACAAAAAATACATTTTTCGCTTTAAAAAAAAATTAATACTAATAATAATGACATAATAAGATATTAAAATAATAATATTAATAAATGACTATAATTAAAAATAAAGAAAAATAAGGAATACAAGTAAAAAATTAAAAATAAGTATAATATTCTTGTATTTTAATTCTATTACATTGTTAAAAAATAAAATTTATATACATGTTTATATATTAAATATATTTAATTTATTTAATCGGGGATGGAACGAGAAAAAACAGGACGAGAATTGTAAAAATCGTCCTCTACCCGTTACCTAACGAGTACAAGAAAAATCAACATAAAACAGGACGAGGAAAGCGGGAGCGGAGCGAATACGGATATAATTGCCAATCCTAATTTTTTATTTTATTTTTTGGCTCAAATTTTTATTTTTTTTATTCATCTTGTTGAGAAAAATTCAAAAAGTATAACCGTTCATAATAAAGTTGAAAAAATCTTGCTAAAAGTGAAAAAAACATGTTATAAAAAGCCTATTGAGTAGCTTGTTATTTTATCTAAAACAATTTTTTTTATTAAGAATTTTTACTTTTTTAATTATTCATGATAGAAAAAATATCTATAAAATATATTCATTTAGATTAATGTCAAAATAAATTTACTAAAAAAGCATAAAAAAAGGTTCAAATCAAATCAAGATAAAGTTATGGACACAAACACGAAACGCAAAGTCCTTCAGTTCCAAGTTCCAACCAAAAGCAAACAATAATTTATAGGATAAATTACACTAACCTCCCCTGAAATTTCTGACAAAAACAGATACACCTCTCGTGATTTCTAAAATGACACTAATCTTCCATGAAGTTTAATTTTTGCATCAAAAACACCCAACTGTTACATTTCCCGTTAAGTTTAACAGAAAAGTTAATTTTATATTATATATACATAATACATATACATATATATATATACAATACACACGTGGATCCAAACCACCCTCACCGCCACACAGCCCAATCCTTCTCGACGCCCACGCCACCGACCACCACCCACCGCCGGCCAACTGTCACCGCCCTTGCTCACCACCACCACCGGCGACCTCGCCGATGCCTCCGCTGCCTTGTCACCACCGGTCACCGCCCTCTCTCTCTCTCTCTCTCTGACCCTCTCGTCTCTCCCTCTCCTCTCTGGCCGAACCACTAACCACCACCATCACCGAGGTCACCCAACATCACCCCTAGTGACCCAAAACCACCACCGGTTCACCATCACATTAAAACTTACACTACCATCTCGAACCGCCACTGCCACCACCCACTACCGCTAACACCTGAAACCTTGTGGTTTTGGGTCACTCGGGGTGGTGTTGGGTGACCTCGGTGATGGTGGTGGTTGGTTATGGTGGTGGCTAGTGGTTCGGCTAGAGAGGAGGAGAGATGAGAGGGTCGGAGAGAGAGAGAGGGTGGTGACCGGTGGCGACAACGCAGCGGCGGCATCGGCGAGGTCGCCGGTGGTGGTGGTGAGCAAGGGGTGGCGACAATTGGCCAGCGGTGGCCAGTGGCGTGAGCGTCGGGGAGGATCGGGCTGTGCGGCGGTGAGGGTGGTTTGGGTCCGTGTGTGTATTGTATATATATATATATAATATGTATATGTATTATGTATATATAAAATAAAATTAACTTTTCTGTTAAACTTAACGAAAAATGTAACCGTTGTATGTTTTTGATGCAAAAATTAAACTTCAGAGAAGGTTAGTATTATTTCAAAAACTACAGATGGTGTATTTATTTTTGTCAGAAATATCAGAGAAGGTCAGTATAATTTACCCTAATTTATACCAATTTGGTAAAATTTGAAAAATAGTTGTGTTATTTTTTGAATGACTACTTTCATATTTATTCATGCCATAAAAAAATGAAACACAAGAGAGAGATGAATTGAATTTATGCTATTGAGTATGTTTCGAATCTTCCAATATTTCAAATATCTCGCAAGAAAACGATAAGTTGATGAGTGATCTACATTTCTATTTTGTAGTGTTTATAATGATTCGTTTAATGATTTGAGTCACTAATTAACAAATTTTATCGAGAAAATCATACGTATAAAAGAAAAGTTGATCGGACAGCAATTACCATATGAACTAAACATGCTTATCCTATAAAATAGACAACAAGTATGATTTAAAAATTTGATTAAATAGATTTTTAGAATTAATATGGTTCAATTATTTAGTTATCCATTTTTAATTAATTTAATTTTTTATATGAATAATCTCCTCGGTAAGCTTTATAATATAAATGATTTGAATTGTCAAAATAAAGTTATGGTAAAAATTATAAGATGAAAATTGAGAATCCTCCATTTTGTTTTAGAAAATAAAGAGGATTCAAATCCTGTTGAACAATATGAGCTGAAATTATAGAATTACTTTGACATATTAACCACTGTAGAGTTAATTAGAACTTACAGTTTTAAGTATCTAGATGTCAATGAAGCTATTGGACCCTTTGGTGGTATTTTACAAATTAGGAGAACTTGATATATATGAATATGAGATAGTTCAAAAAAAAGTTTTGGGGTGGCTCTAATTGCACACATAAATTTACTAAATAAACCCATATGTTCAAAATGTGTAATTATTCATTTATTGTGTACAAGTGTTATGATACATAATACATTTAGTATGTGTACTTAGCAAAAATTTGTGTGCATCTAAAATCTCCCTCTTAAAGGTTAAGCATAACATGAATGAATGACTTTAAGAGCACGTCCACCCTTAACATCCACTAATGCCTTGAATCTATAAGGAAAATGCTAAAGAAAGAAAAAATCTCAAAAGAATGTCGAATCACACACATAATGTATGTATAATTTTTCAGTAATACTACGTACACAGGCAACCAACTACAAACCAATCACATAAATTAAATATTGACTATTCATTTACACTAAAATTTACAACTCTTATCAATTTTAATATAAATGGATGGTTATGATCAATTTTTTGTGATTTATGTTTTTAGTTGTCTACAGACAAAGCATTTTGCATAGTTTTTATGTATTCTGAAAGATTGTATAATAATTTGGGAGTTGAAGACAACTTATGAAGGGTGGTTTGAGGCAGGAGCGAATCGACGGGCAAGGAGTCACAACTCTTCTAAATTTTTAAAAATTCGTTACTTTAATATATTGGTTTGTATTACTTTATGTATAAACGGGATCTTCTAATACTTTTTATGAATCTCTGACTCAACTTTAATACCACAAGTAACAATTAGATAATCTTGCCCAAAAGTATTGGTCAAGGATGCTAAAGAGTTGTAGCATTAGTAGTGCATTACATCTTAATAATATGTGGTAAGACTAGCATAATACTGCAAAAGTAATGAACACTAATATAAAAATTTGTAGTGGACCAAGATACTAAAAGAAAACAAAAATACTAAGAGAATATGGATCAAGATAACGTCCACACAACTCCAACCGCATATTGATACGTCAATTTCAAAAAAATGCAAACCACAATAAGTTTGGAATACGTTAAAAACTTATATTTTTATATATTTATTACATATCAAATATGTAAAAAATATATTCAATGATAATTAAAAATATACAGCATATCACTAATAAAATTAAAAAGCCCTATATTTCATTGTACAAGTGTTTCAAAATATATTAAATGCGTAATTTGCATTTTAAATAATGCAAAATATTATTAATATGTACAAATTCAGCACATGAGACATGTTCAGAGAGTTCAAGAAGTGCCGATGTGTCTGTTAAGTGTCGAAAAAGTGTATAATATCATTTATTTATTTTTTTAATTGAGACATTTAAAAAGTGTCAAAAACGAACCTAGGAATGTCCAAAAAATGTTGGAGTGTCCGTGGTTCTTGGCTCATCTTCTTTCATCATTCTCTCATAATGGACTTCATCTAGGTCCCTCCTTGTGCCATCCCAACCATTGGGCACTTGAATATAGTTTGTTGGGAAGAAAATGTAATGTGAAATTCTCTGCCATGGGAATTGAAGCATCTGCAAGAAAAAAGAGTAAAAGCTACAAAGAAGGTAGTAAAATACTCGTACTTTCATATCTATCCAGAAAATGCTTATCTTTTGAAAGGAACATGAAAAACTAAGTGACACGATACGGATATGCCGACAAAACAATTTTGAAAAAATGTAAGACAAGATATAATTGGCACATAGTAAAAAAATTATATTTTTACATATTTATTATATCATAAATATATGAATAATTTGTTCAAAGGTAATTCAAAATACGTACCATATCACTAAATAAAGTAAAAAAAAGTATCACATATTTTCTCTTTAAAAATTTTCAAAATATATTTAGTGTGCATGAATTGTATTTCAAAAAATACAAAATATTGTTATTATAAAGAGATTCATCACATAACACATATTAGAAAAATTCAAGAGGCGTAATCGAATTGTCCACCAAATGTCCAAAAAGTACTAGATATTACAAATTTAATTTTTTAATTATGACACATTTAAGAAGTATCAAACACTCTTTTAAAACTGTTTGAGAAGTATTGGTGTACGACACGACATATCTACTCCGCATAAATATATGTGCTTCTTAGACAAAGAACCATCATGTTCAAGAAAATGTCATGATAAAGATAAGTGAAACCACCATCTCAAGCAGAAAGTACATAAAAACATTAACACTAGCAAAATGAGAAGGAAAAAAAAAACACCAATAGGACTAAACATATACCACGCTCACATCACACGAATACATGCAAGCATACCTGCATACATACATAGCTGTAACATTTTAAGGGAGCATGAAATGCTAGTTGTAGGTGGCAACAGCTTCTATAACTTACTAATTGCGGACAAATTCATAATGATAGCAACAATAATGGTATTCAAATGCATGCCAGCTTGGTTGGAGTATTGTGAGGGTGGAATTGGACTATTTCATAATAGCTCGAAATATACCCTTGGTTGGTTGGGCAATTCATGGGAGCTTAAGAAAAACCACCCTCATTCATGGGATAAATCTAATTCCACGGGGATGGTTTTTTTAATCCATGACTATGGCTTAGTAGGATAAATGGATTGTTAGGGATTAGTTGGTAATATATATTTAGTAGATATGAATAATATAGTCTTTGTAGTATTTTCCTTTTCTATATATATATATATATATATATATATATATATATATAAAATACGTATTAGGGTTATGTTAATATCTTAATTTTATCTCAACATGGTATCAGAGCATGGTTAACCTACCAAAACCCTAGAATAATCATTCCTAGCCATCGGCACCTTCTTCTTCTGCGTTTCATCGTCATCTCCATCGTACACCGCCATCATCCGTCGTCGTCGTCATTGCCATCGTCCACCACTGTCGTCTTCTATGCCGATTATCATCAGCCGCCGCCATCACTAAAACCTCTTCATCAAACGTCGCACCATTCATCAGATGTCGCCATCTTCAAAACCTTCGCAAACCAGTTGTGGCGCACCAGTTGCAGATGGTCACAAACCCTAGCGAACTAGTTGCAGCGTCTTCGTTAGGGGTTCTCATGCTCCAATGCTCATAACCCGTGATGGTAACGGGTCAAACTAGTGGCCCAGCCAGGTTTTCAGCTTATTTTAATGGTTTATTCTCCATAAGTTGGTAACGGGACCAACCAGTTGGCCAGTTGATGTTTTAATAGTTCAGCAGTTCAACAGCTCAACGTTATTCTTTTTGTCTAATTTTGTTCAGTATGGATTTGAAAGGTGATGTTCTTCCTAGCTCTTTGTGAGGTCACGATCCGTTATCTATTACGTCTATTCGGTTAAATGGAAGTAATTGTGCACAATGGGCAAAGGCCGTTGAGGTTTATTTTCTTAACAAGAAACAATATCAATTTTTAATTAATGACCCCCCCCCCCCCGCCGCGCTACTATTTATCCCAAATATGCTGATTAGAATGCTACAGATGCTCATATTTGAATTCGTTTGTGGAATAGTATAGATCCTAAAATTAGTGGAATTTTGATTTTTTTACCTACTGCTAAACCTGTGTGAAAACAGGTTCAAGAATTATATTCTGTGGTTAATAATCTCCATCGTATTTATGATCTTCATCAGACTTATTTCTCCCTTGCTATTGATGATCTCTTTTTGGAGGAGTATTATGTCAAGTTTAAAGGTGTTTGTGAAAAGCTAAATCTTTGTCAACTAATCACTAATGATGTTAAAGCTACACAACAACAACGTGAGTCCATGCATGTTGCTTGGTTTCTCTCTGGCTTACCTCAATCCTTTGATCCTATCCACTCTCAAATTTTGGGTGCTAAAAATTTGTCTTCTCTCAGTGAGGTTTTTAGTCGGCTTCGGCAGGCTTCCTTATCAAAGTCTAGCATCTCTATTCAATTGCCTAATGTTCATTCTGCATTAGTCACTACTATGGGTGGGGGTCGGCATTCCAGCGGTGGTCCTTCTAGCAGTCATCGTGATCGTGGTGGTCGTAGTGGCTGTGAGCATAGTCGAGGAGGTCGTGGCTTTGGTCGTGGCCTTCGCAAGTGCACTAATTGTGGTTTGGAGAACCATTCTGTTGAACATTGTTGGGATCTTCATGAACGTCCTACAGCACACTAGGCTAGTATTCATGAGGCGGATGTCTCATCTGTTATTCCGCCTGGCTCAGCTACCAGAGTGGTCTGTATTCCAAAGGAAGAATACCATCGATTATTATCTACACAGTCTTCTTCCTCCATATCCTCTTCTACTGCTACCTTAGCCCAGACAAGTACCTCCCTTACATGTTTTGCTCCCAAACCCCATGGATCATTGATTATGGTGCATCTGATCATATGATTGGTACATCTGCTATTCTTTCAGATCTTCGTTCTATTAGTAACTTGTCCAGTGTCACCATGGCAGATGGTTTTACCACTAATATCACTGGTTTGGGCACTACCCCTCTTAACTCTTCCCTCTCTTTAGATTCTGTATTCTATGTTCCTGAATTTTCTTTTAGTCTTGTGTCTATTAGTAAACTTACTAAATCTCTTAACTATTCGGTCACCTTCTTTTCCACACATTGTGATTTTCAGGATCTCAAGACAGGAAAAAAGATTGGTGACGGGCATGAGAGGAGCGGCCTTTATTATTTTGTAGTTGATGACTCATCTAGTTCTGTGGCCCTTCAGTCTTCAGTTACTCCTTACCAGTATCATTGTCGTTTGGGGCATCCATCTCTTTGCAATTTGAAGTTGATGATACCCTTGAACAGCTCTATTGAGTTTTTACCCTGTGAAGTGTTTCAATTTAGTAAACATCACTAGGTGTCTTTTTCACCTCGGGTTGAGAATCGTGTGTTTAGTCCTTTTCACTTAGTTCATTCTAATATTTGGGGTCCCATGCATGTCAAGTCTTTTTTGGGCTTTCAGTATTTTGTAACTTTTGTTGATGACTACTCTCGAGTGACATATCTTTATCTAATGAAAATAGATCAGAGTTGTTTTCTATTTTTAAATCTTTTTATATGGAAATCAAAACTCAGTTTGATGCTTCAATTTGTGTTTTTCGTTCCGATAATGCACGTGAATATTTTCATACCTCTTCATCTCAATTCTTTGCTGATAATGGTATTATTCATTAGTCCTCTTGTGCTCATACTCCACAATAAAATGGAGTTGCTGAGCGCAAGTTGCGTCATTTGTTGGAAGTTACTAGAGTTCTTTTATTTCAAATGCATGTCCCTAAACATTTTTTGAGTGATGCTGTTGGTACTGCATGTTACCTTATGAACCGTCTACCTTCTACAGTTTTAGGTGGTCAAATTCCTCATTTAGTGTAATTTTCGACTCGTCCTTTTTTTTCTTTACCTCTTAAGATATTTGGGTGTACTTGCTATAATCATGTCTTAGATCCTAGTAAAGACAAATTGGATTCTAGGTCTGTTAAGTGCGTTTTCCTAGGATATTCTCGGACGCAGCGCGGCTACAAGTGTTATTCTCCCACCCTTCATCGCCACTTTGTCTGTGCCGATGTTACGTTTCATGAATCTTCGTCCTTCTTTTCTCCTTCTACCTCTCGTGCTCCTTCCTTGTGTCTCCCTTGTCTCGTCCCTTCGTCTCCTGTCCCTTCTATGCCACCATTACAAGTGTATGCTCGTCGTCCCAAGCCCTCATCCGCTCCTTTGGTGCCACCTCCTGCATCTTCTTCCGTGTTGCGAGATTCGTCTAATCCTATTGCCCTTCGCAAAGGTAAACGCAGTTGTACTTCTCATCCCATTGCTCAATTCGTCTCTTCTGATCATTTATCCCCTTCTTTTCATGCTTTTACTACTTCTGTTTCTTTTGTGCGTGTTCCGAATTCTGTTCAGGAGGCTTTATCTCTTTCGGAATGGAGGACAACTATGGACAATGAGATGTCTGCTCTTCTTGCCAATGATACCTAGCAATTGGTCCCTCTTCCCTATAAAAGATCCACAGTTGGTTGCCGTTGGGTCATCACTGTGAAATACCATCCTAATGGTTCTGTTGAGCGTTTCAAGGCTCGTATTGTTGCTAAAGGGTATACCCAGACTTATGGCGTCGACTATGCTGAGACTTTCTCCCCGTGGCTGAAATTGCTTCTATTCGGCTTCTTATCTCGCTTGCTGCCAATCTTGGGTGGCCATTATTCCAGTTAAATGTGAAGAATGCATTCCTTCATACTGATCTCCATCAAGAAGTCTACATAGAGCAACCTCATGGGTTTGTTGCTCATGAGGAGCTTACTCAGATATGTAGACTTCAAAAAGCAATTTATGGCCTTAAGCAATCACTTAGAGCTTGGTTTGGAAAGTTCAGTGATGCAATGTTGAAATTTGGAATGTGTCGTTGCCAGTCAGATCATTCAGTTTTCTCTCTCACGTCTAAGAAAGGAAAAATCATATTGATTATTTATGTAGATGACATTATTATTATTGGTAATGATGAGAAAGGCATTGCTGAGTTAAAAACCTTTCTTCAAAGTCAGCTTCATACCAAAGAATTGGGAAAACTTAGGTACATCTTGGGAATTGAAGTAGCCCGGTCTAAGGATGGAATTAGTTTGTCACAAAGGAAATATACGATGGATATTTTGATACGAAGAATAGCCCTTAGGCTTACGCACTTATTTATACTATTTAGAAATCCTAATTTTAGTAAGAGAATAAAACCTAATAGGAAAGTAGCAACTTAGGCTACCTTGCTAGCCAAGGAGAATAATAAGGAAACTAAAAATTAGCAGTCTTAACTAGAAAAAAAAATCAATGTATCAAAACAGGCGGCACTAAAATTGGAAATTCTAAAATATAGCTTCTAAAAATAAAAGTTTCCATAAACATAAAAATCCTACTTAAATCTCTCAATTTCTTCTTTGACTTCTTGCTGTTTAATTGCTTTAAAAACATGTCCGCTATTTGTTCAAGATCAAGCTTGTAGCCACGATGTATCACTAATGCTTTGATTAATGAAAATCCCTAATTGATACAATTGCCATTATTATGATGCAAGGGTGAATTCAAATCCTAAGACTCCTTTAAGTCTTGGTTCACAATTCTGTTTGGATTTAATTCATTTTGTTAGTTTATTCCAATAAATTCAAAACCTTCATCCTCGAACTAATTTAAGAACCATAGTTGAAAATAACGTGACGGTGCCTCTTAGTCCCTGAGGTACAACACCAGGACTCTTTTGACTATTCTATCTGAATCGAAGTTAAGTTCAGTCTTATTATTTATTTATTTTTGGGTAGTTAGCGAAGCTATCAACACTGTACATGTAATCCACATAAACATGTATAAACATTATATGAATCGAAAAATTCCTCTCTTTTACCCGAAAAAACATAGGTTCACGACTTTGATCAAGATGACACACTATCAAGAACTATTTCTTTGTCACTGCTACTTTCTGAAGAAATTTTTTTTTATATTTTTTAATTAAACCAATTAAAAAATTATTTTTTTTTAACATTTTTAATCAATTTATGTCGTGGAATGTGAAAAAGTAAAGAATCAAACATCCAAACTCAACACACGACATTTTTTACGTAAAAAACCCAACTTAGGTAAAAAATCACGAGATTAATCCTAATCCAGGTAAATCAAACACTAACCAATTGAACATTTATAAGACACAACTTACAGACTTTAACTGAATTCTCAATCCAAACGTTTTAAGCTTACTTGCCGAATTCACGTGCACCGTTCCCCGCTTGATCACCGCAGCAACAAATTCCCGAAACTTCACAAATATTGAATCCTCAATACTTTCACACCGGCAGAATCCTCCGTCGGTAAACTTAAAACGTCTTTTAAGTTGGACACGAACAATCTCAGAATTTTTGAAACTCGAAAGGAACTTTTGTTTTGCTTTAGAATCTCTGATTATTGAAGTGCAGAAGTTAATTTTCATGGCTGGCCTATGGTCCTATTTATAGACTTGAAAACAAGGCAATTAGAGTTTCAATTCAATTAAAACTGCCTGGGGTCCGCTCGAGCGCACTTGGGACCGCTCAAGCGGTCATCTACCAGATTGCATTCTGCTTGCACAATAGTGCTTTATTGGCTTGTACGTTCAACTTTTTATGTTGTATTTCAGTTTTTCAGCTTGAATACAATTTTGATTCAAAGACTCCTAACCCATTTAAGACTCATAAATCAATTAAGAGATTCTAAGAAACCCAAACAAATTAGATCTGTTAAGAGTTATCCAATTACAAGAAACTTAAACACATTAGGAGTTTTACACTTATAATACAACCCGAATTGTCATAATAAATATGAAAATTAAATTCTTACCAAATAATAATTAATTTCCTAACATAGAAACTTTCTATACAAAACTTGGACCCAAAGCATGAAGGTTTCCACTCAAAAGTTGCAGATTTCAGCTTAGAAAATAAAAATGCATGCTCAGGTATCCATAAGACTGCACATACATGTACAAATGTTTTAAGACGTAGGAAAGGTAAAACATGAGATTATACAATATATGTCATTTAATCATGTGGATTTGGAAACTAAAAGTCATACATACCAAATAACCTCTAACTTGATGTTTCATCTACTCTCCAAAAGTGTTACGACTGGAGAGGCATTACTGTTACAAGAATTTGATCAATCATTAATCAAGCACCTTCATCTTGACAAAGAACATGCCACGGTTGACGTCCTGCTCACTTATTATGGTAGAATAGAACACAATGTTTGTCAATTTTTTCCTCTCTTTGCTTCTTTTAGAAGTTTAACCCTCCATGCACCTGCATAGAGAAAGAGAGAGATAGATCTTACATAAAATAATTCTTCCAGCTGTTGAGAGCAGCAGTTGAAAGTAAGTCAAATCTAAATGTAAGATATTTTGTATTACCAAAATGTTGTGCTAAAACATTTAGTTACGTCCGAACAACATCAAGTCTTGTCCTTCCTGCGTGGATTTCCAAAACCAAAGCCCAACCTCTTGTTTCTTAAAAGTACATTCTTCAGGTAATACTAAGCAGATCTCAGCTCATTCCAACAAGGATTTGTCTGATTTGAGAAGTTGTGTTAATGGCCAATGAAACTAATCGCCCTACCGTAGGCAAAAAGGATTATTGATAACCAGTGTAGAATACCAAAATAGACAGCAGATGCTGATAAACAAATAGCATATCACCAAAAATCCCCACAGGAACAAAACCCATTCTTAAAATGGTGAAAGCGGTTTGTGTCCCTCACAAGGATTTCCCTCCCTGTAATATTTGATGCAAGCTTCATAAAGGAATGGCAGTCCCCACATATCCTGAGATTCTTCATGATTCTAATAGGGGCACAAGAAGGTAAACTCATTAGCCCAAAAATAAGGGCTAGCTTCTCACTGTGGTGGCTCAGAAGTTCTTGCTTTCTGATTTCATCCACATCATGAAGATCATGTTGGGTATCAACCCTATAATCCAGCTCTTTCATCTCTTCTAGCAAATCTTCCAACCCTGAATAAATCTCAGCAATTCTAGGATGGATTCTTTCCCCAACCATAAATGTGTGAACCTTGTCTTTGACCTCAATCCAACTCTTTCCTCTCTCCTTCTTTGCCTCACTTTCTTTTAGAAGCTTCCTCGTCCTAGCAACTTCTGCCCACTTGTTTTTAGCTGCATAGGTGTTAGAAAGCAAGACATGGTTTCCTGCATTATCAGGCTCAATCTCAAACAAATGTGTGGCTGCAACTTCAGCTAGCTCAGTATTTCCATGGATCCTGCAAGAGGCCAAAAGTGAACCCCACATGGAAGCAGTAGCCTCAAATGGCATTTTGTCAATCAAATCCTTGGCTTGATTAATCAGTCCTGCACGACCAAGAACATCAACCATGCATGAGTAGTGAACAACATTGGGTGACAAGTTATGCACTTTCACCATCATGTCAAAGTACCTCCAACCCTTTTCGACCAAACCCATATGGCCACATGCAGTTAACACAGAAACATAAGTTACTTCGTTCGGGTACATACTCATCTGCTGCATTTTCTCAAACGAAATCATAGCCTCCACAGAGCGAGCATGTCTAGAAAACCCAGAAATCATTGCATTCCATAAAACCACATTCTTCTCTTCTATACTTGAAAACACAATGTAAGACTCTTTAATACTTCCGCATTTTGAATACAAGTCAATGAGAGTGGAAGCCACGAAAATGTTCAAATCAAAACCAGATTTTTGTATTACAGCATGCATCTGCTTCCCTTCGATCAGAGCAGCTAAACCTGCACAAGCAGAGAGAGCAGAAGACATTGTGAACTGGTTATTTTCCACCCCTATCATTTGTGCATCATGAAACAAAACCAAAGCTTCCTCATTAAGCTCGTTTTGGACATAGCCTGCAATCATTGAACTCCAAGTGACAGCACTCCTCTGAGGCATACACTCAAAAACCCGAAACGCATCCTCAACAAAGCCACTTTTCGCGTAAACATCAAGCAATGCAGTGCCCACAAAAACATTAGAATCCATAGCTGTCTTCAGAGCAAAAGAATGCAATTGTTTGCACTCAAATACACCAAACTTTGCAGCACAAGCGCAAAGAACACTTGAGACGGTGAATTCGCTAAATTTGGTTCCTTCTCTTTGCATCTGCATAAAAAGATCAAGAGCCTCTTCGTCGTCCCCATTCTGGGTATACGAACCAATCATCGTATTCCATGAAACTAGACTTCGAAGGGGTATTTCATCAAACACCTTGCGAGCACAGACAACAAACCCACACTTTGAATACATATTAATCAGCATATTTGATGTCGAAGTGTCCGTTTCTAATCCAACTCGAACAATCTGACCATGGCAAGCCTTCCCTTCCCTGGCTGCCCCTTTTCTCGCACAATTCTGCAAGAGTTCTAGCAAATTCGACACTTCGGTCTCTTCTGTACCCACCCAAACAAGGTGCCGAGAGGTTGGTGTCCCAGTGTTAGTGGCGTTGCCAGTGGCTGAAAATTTTCTATACTGCGGATCATCAAAGAGACTATTGTGACTGATTCTACTGAATCTTCTCAAAGCTTTCATGTCATGTTTTTCAAAACGTCCCAAGCATGCATGTCCAAAACCATTGGTTAATGGATGAGCCGCCCAACCGCCTCGCGGACATGGTGCGACCTCCGGTTAACAGAACGTACGAACAGAAGCTTTATTGAAGGACCAGCGAATTGGCCGTGATAAAGGCACTTTCTAATACAATTTGGTATCAAAATTAATTCTAAACAATAATTAATAACAAAATAATGACTAAGAACAACAAAATATTAAAAAATTTATTTTGTCAAAAAATAAAAATAACAAATTTTATGAACCACCTTACAAAAATGTTTTAAAAAACGAACCTTGTCAAAAATTAAAATTTGAATTCAGATTAATATATCAAAGTTTAACTACTTATTTCATAAAAATTTAAATATTTTTAATGAATTAAATTTTAATATTCAGCATATGCTCGTTGGAATATTGTGATGTCATACCTCATTCACCACAAGAGGTCTTGTCATAGTTCATTTGCAGAAAATTTTTTGATTTTTATTTAATGTAAATTATTTAAATATTAGCAAATTGTGTGGATCTAAATGCACTTTCCTACACAATTTGATATTAAAATTAATTCCGAATAGCAATTAATAACAAAATAATTACTAAGAGTAACAAAATATTAAAAAATTTACTTTGTTAAAAAAAATAACAACTTTCATGAAATATCTTACAAAAATGTCTTAAAAACCAACCATGTCAAAAATCAAAATTTGGATTCAAGTTAATATATTAAAGTTTAACTATTTATTCTATAAAAAGTCAAATATTTTTAACGAATTAAATCTTAATATTCACCACATGCTCGTTGGGATATTGTGATACCTCATTCACCACATGAGGTCTTGTGATAGCTCATTTGCAAGGGAATTTTTGGTTTTTATTTAATGTAAATTATTTAAATATGATATTTAAAATAAAAAAAACCAATCTCTTGAACAGAGAAAAAATTAATTAAAAATAAAATGAAAATTACAAAAAATAAAAATAGAAAGTTTAAAATATATATTAACTATCAATAATAGATAAATGTGTTCTTCGTTGCAAACTGAATTTATAATTAATTTAATTATTCACATACTAAAGCCAAAACCTTCATAAAAGTTAATTGTTACATTTTTAAAATTATTTTTGTTCATAAATTAAAAGCTT
>JAOTRH010000001.1:2232033-2244369 GCA_034768845.1 Heliamphora exappendiculata
CACCTAGTGTCCCTAAGTCTCAAGGATTGATATTCTTTCAATTCAAAGATTCTCCCAGAATTCCAGTCCTTTTTTCAAACACGTTACAGTAAGAAGATAATTGCAACTTTCCAAGTGAAATTATAACCATACCTCCACTATCAATCCGCCATTTCCTAAGCTAGATTAAATTATAGGCCAACCTTATATTAGATTCTAACAGAATTCTATGCAAAATAAATAACAACCAGTTAGATAGCTTACTCAGGACATGTGTCGAGCAAGAGCTCAACAGAGTCATCCAGAGGACACCCAAGCTTTTTCTCTTCTTCCTCTTCAAGTTCTTTTAGCCACAAAATCGCATGCACTCTCTGCCTCATAATCCTGTAATCTCGAGCCAATTTTTCGACTGTATAAACTTCTGGGTTCTCCTTGTGAAGCCGGTACATTTCTGCCTTCTCAGAATCCTTAAGATATGTACCTCTTGCCCCGGGCTCTCTCACCTGCTTCAGCAATACACTCATTTCCCGCATCTTCTCGCCCCATCCATCAACAAACACCTTGCCTTTGCGGTTCTCTTCCTCCAGTTGCTTCAAATGGTCTATCTCTTGAGAAGTTGTGGGTGCAAACTGAGGCACAATGTTGTCTCCGGCACCCGGAGAGGTAACCTGATGACCAACCACCTCTCCATCAAAATGCTCCTTGGTCAATCCCGTTGACCATGATGATGCCACATCCCAACCCAAATCATCATTGGAAGGAATAGTTCCACCAATTTTGTTCTCCCTCTCACTCTCTGGGTCTCTGCCTTCATCAAACTTCGTTGAAAAAAGTTGGGAACTGAAAAAGCCCTTCAGATTGAATGTGCATGTCCCATTTCTCACTGCAATGGTGGTTGGTGCAGTAGAAATTTGGGATCTAACACGCTGCAAGATTTGCATCTTCAGAAATCTGCTTTGTTACTATATCTTGTAGATAATATAAGAGAAAAAAAAATTATGAGCTCACAGTGAGACTTCAAATTTGGGTAGAGAGGTGTTGATTGCAGAGAAAGGAGGGAAAACAGACAACGAAAATGAAAACAAAAATCCATACAGTGCTGTAGCCCAGTTCATAGAATTCATTACTAGATACACAAAATGTATAGCCAGATCTAGCAGAGTATCAGATATAATGTACTGCTGAATCCACATTATCAACGCACGATACTATATCCGCCTTTTCCTATCTATCTATGCTTTTATATAAACCAAAACATTGTTAGTTCTTTAAAGCTCAAAGCTTAGTCCTTACTTTCTTAGAATTTATAAGTTTTTAATACTCACAAATTATGTGTCACATTTTGATTGGTCAAATTTTGAATCCTTTCAGATTTTGAATACGTTTAAAAATAAGCGTAAACTAGATACCTCTATCTAAATTCTCTCTTTTAAGAGTTTCGAACTTGAAATCCTCAAAATTTATGGATCAGATAACTACATTAGTTTGTTAAATAGATGAAAATTGTATTAGGTCCAATCAGATAACTACGTTAGTTTGTTAAATGCACAAATTCAAAATTTTAATCTATTCTTGACTGGTTCAAATTACCATCTCCAAAGGCCTATACTTTAAATTTTCGATTCTTTTAATTTTTAAAATTAATATTAGCTCATCTTTATTAGTTTAAATTATCATCTTGGTACAACTACATTAGTCGCCTAATTCTATTAGAATTCTATCTCTGTATCATCTATTTTTATTAGAACTTTCAAACTATTTTAGCTGTCTAAATATATAGAACTCTTTGTACATACTACGGACAAATTTTCAACAACTCATCATAGCCAACAATATTGAATTATGGTATTTGAAAATAGTACCCAGAGAAAAGATTCAAACTCTAACATGAAAGTCTTCTTTTTTCTCTCTTTCCACAATATTTATTTCCACCTGAAATATGTTTCTGTTCTACATATGTTTATGCATAGTATGGGCACTATGCAAATATACAATGTATTTCACCTTCAAAATTTTGTCTATTGAGTAATTTGTTTTACTAACCATTTTTTAAATTTACAGTCCTAATCAATATTTTTATTACCTGAAATATGACGTATTTGATGAGCTTCAAAGATTCATAAAAATTAGTGTGGTGACTAACGTATCATCACATTTATTTGTTTTGCACTGTTTAAAACTAGAAATACCCATTTTGCTACCAGATTTTAGATTCATTTTCAACAAAAAACAATTTTGATATTTTATTCAGCAACTAGTGGTGGCGACATTTAGGGGATGAATTACACATTAGCAAAGGAAGTTAAATAACTCTGAAATATAATGGTGTAATACTATACATTATCAAAGAAAAATGAGATCTACCGAATGATTCAGAAATTTCATGTAAGTATTTGAGAGAGCAAAAAGAAGTATAAGAAATGTGTTTATGATTAAAAAGGAGTCCCTATAATTTTTTATGCACATAAGTAATCTCAAGGAAAAACATTACAAAAGTACTAATGAATTAAATTTTCGTCTTGTTGTTTTGCAATTCAACAATATTCAATTCACAACCAAAATAAAAAATAATAATACCAAATCAAAAAAAATTTGAATCAACAGCAACAAAATATTACTTAAATACTGCCCTGAGAGCATTTTTTGTTGCAAAACTACTAATTAAGCTTATATAATTAGGCATGTCTAGCATATCTCTTTCAATCGACATCATCGCTAATTAAACATAGGAAATTCAGATATGTCAACTGTCGCATTTTTTGTTGCAAAACTACTAATTAAGCTTGTATAATCAGGCGTATCTAACATATCTTTTTCAATGAACATCATCGCTAATTAAACATAAAAAATTCAGTTATGTCAACTGTCCACAAGTTATATATATATATATATTTTTTACAAACTTTTTAAAAAAATTAGTAAAAAGAAAATTTGAAAAAAATTATCTAGAAAAGGCTTTATACAATAAACAACTATTGTAAAATACAAATAAAAGCATTTAATCATTCAACCATTTAAAATAACCATCAATTAAAAGAATGAAACAAATATATATTATATATACATAATATAATGAATAAAATTTAAAAAAAATACCTTTGTAATCAACAGAAGTTCCGAACACCGAAGTTAGGATTTAGGAATGAAGGTTACGAAGCTTCAGCGATATAATCGATTCAGGCATTTCGATTTCGGATTACCGCCGCTTCCGATACAAGCTTCGGATTTCGGATATCGGATATCCGTCGCTTCAGCTTGGCTTCGTGACCGCGTCTTCCGACTTCTTCAGTTCTTCTTCTTGGTTGTTCGGTTCCGTTAGCCAGAGTTAAAATATTGGGGCATAACTATTAAAAGATATTATAAAATTGGGGACCCTAAAGAGAGAGCTAAAGATAGAGGGAGCACTTACCTTAGCACAAAGGGCTATAATTGAGTTCCAGGAACTTCGGTGGCTCCTTCGATGCCTATTGCAGTGGCTAGAGCAAGAGCAAGGGGTAGGGATCGAGAGAGGGAGCCCGAGGGTTGAATCTCTAATGGACAGTGATGAAGAGACCGAAGGAACTTGAGCCCTTGAGAGAGCGAGGGAGAGGGCTGAGCCCGGGTCAGAATCTTGAAGGCTCAAATTAATTAGGGATGAAGACTAGGGAACCGTGGGTTTGGGGTTGGAGCTGCGCGCTCGCCGTGCTGCAAGCGTGCTGCGAGACGAAACGACGCCGTTTTGGCATTAAATGGGCTGATCCGAGTTAGCTTCTAAAACGACATCGTTTGGGATGATCCGGGTAGCATCTTTTTCTCCTCGTCAACTGCGTAAATTGCCGGTTGCACATGCATGCTTGCTTCCGCGTGAATTACTTAAAAGCTTACATTTGAGATGTTTTATTTGGGCCTCATTTGTCAACTTAATTTTAATTTATTTTTTTAAAATTATTTTAAGTTAAATAAATAAAAAAATTTATTTAGTAAATCATATAAATAATTTTAAAACAAAAAAAAATAAATTAAAAAAGTTAACTTAAAATGACTTTAAGTTAAAAGAGCTTTAAATTTGAAAAAAATTGTTATAATTTTTTAAAATTATTTTTATATAATTTTATATTCAATATAAATCTTATTTAATAGATTCAAACGATAAGATTTTAAAAATATAATTTTTATAAAAAAATAGGTATGCATAACAAAAGTTTTTATTTTTTAAAAATATATAAAATTATTTTATGTAAAAAAAAAAAACAAAAAGCCTAAAACCCTTTGAGTTTTGAAATAAATTTTTTTTAGCTTTTTTGATTTTAAGCTAAAAGACAAAAAGGCGGACTTTAAGCTCTTTGCCAAATGAAGCCTTAGTCCTTATTTGGAAAAATTACTGATTTGCTTATTTTATTTAGCTTATTTTGTCTTTAATAAGTTTTTTCTATCGTTTATTCAAATTATTGAACCTGTTCGGGTTAAAATTTTAAAATGTTAAAATTTTCTTATTTTACTTTTTACTAAATTTTTTATTTTTTGATTAATTTTTTATTTTTTTAAATTGTCTTGATGAGATGAATTGAAAAAATTAAGGGCGACTTAGCCCTAAGTCCCATTTTTATGAGTTACTTGTAGTTAAGTTCTAATTCAAAATTTTTAATCTAAAAAATTCTATTATAAGGTGAATGTCCTAAATTGTTATCTTTTTTCTTTAGTATTTATCATGCGCTAACCAAACAGAACTTAATGACTCTTAATATTTCCCCTACAACTAAGTTACCACTTTCTAATATGAATGTACTATTACTGAACTGAAATGATTTATTTTATTATGGTAATGTTTTAATTTTTATTATTGCATAGATCTTTCAAAATGAAATTATTTATTTCATTATAATAATGTTTAAATTTTTCTAAAATAAAATATTTTATTATGGTATGTTATTATTTTTAAAAAAATGATAAATGTTTCATTCTATTATTACTATATAGGGGATTTTTATAATTAATGATGTAGGAATTTTAAAAATTGCATCTTTTAGTAATGTAGATTTTATGTAAAATAGATAATATGATGTTAATATTATCTTTTTTGAAAATAAGAACAATAATCATAAAAATGTCCTCATTTTTTAAATTATAAATATTCTAATATTTAGAAAATGATAATATTCTGAAAATCTGTTATGGAAATATTCTCAGTATTTAAATTTGTGAATGTTTACATATTTTAATATTTTAATATTTCTATTATTTGTTAGTAAAACTTCAAATAGAGGTATAACAGTCTAAATTTATTTTAAAAAATTAAAAAAATAGGACCTTGCAAAATAGTTCATTTGTAACTGAAACTTAACTCAATAAAATTGGTAAAATTAGGATTTTTCGCTAATTAACTCAAAATAAAAATACTATTTAGAAAAGTAAAAAGTTAGTCAAAAAATAAAAAATTTAGTAAAAAATAAAATAAGAAAATCTAAAAACATTAAGCCAAACCGGGTCAATAAGTGAATAAACGATAGAAAAAATTTACTAAAAATAAAATAAGCTAAACAAAATAAGCAAATAAGCAATTTTTCCAAACAAGGACTAAGGCTTCATTTGGCAAAGGGCTTAAATCCTGCATTTTTGCCTTTTAGCTTAAAATAAAAAAAACTAAAAAATTCTCATTTGAGAACTCAAAGGGCTTTAGGCTTTTTATTTTTTTTACATAAAATAATGTTATATATTTTTAAAAAATAAAAACTTTTATTATTGAGCGAGATCAAGTTCCGATCAGCGCCACGTGAAGCGCACCTAGAGGCCATACAGCGCAACATTTCGTTTCAGCACGGCGCATACTTCGGCTTATCTATATTAGCAGCTCGGACACTAAGTCAAGCTATATGGCATTATGTTCAGACTTCAAGACATGAGACCCGAGCTCAATGAAAGTTCGGCCCCAACACCGAAAATGGTGCTCGGTACCATTGTGAGGAGTGCTCGACACTAATAGCCCAGCAAGGTGAACTGCCTAAATCCTAGTCCGAGCTAAATAGTCGATATTGAATATCATGTCCCGCGATACACATATCAGAAAAGTGATGTGGTAATAAAAGACTAGTTACAGGTGGGCCTATTAAGGGACTATGACACCCAATGGGGATGCCTTAGCCCTAGCTCGACTTGGGCGTTAGATCTGAGGCATAGTAGATCTAAATATTAATGGACACCTTGACATGACAGATGTACTTACGGAAAGATCTTGTAGAGAAATTTAATGATGACACTGATAAATAACCATCAAGCTATTAATTGCTATGCATTGATGAGAGAAAAGAGGTACAACCCGACTTGTTCGGATTGAGTCGGATTTCACAAACGGGTCAAGCATATTTCTACTTACAAATAGCCAACAATTACATGATGAAATGTATGCTCTCTTTATTAAGCTAAAACTCTGTCAAAATTCTCTTTTAAGTTCTTCCTTCTCTTTAAATTTTTTTTCCTAACTTGATCGTCAAATGGTCTACCGACGAGCATCTCACCATCTTCCTTGTGCAGGCGTACACGTGCCATTCACCCCTGACATCGCAGCCAGCTTGGACGGGACCAGTAGGTCCCAAATCTAATCATCTACAATTATGCATACCTATTTTTTTATAAAAATTATATTTTTAAAATCTTCTCGTCAGAATCTGTCAAATAAGATTTATATTGAATATAAAATTATATTAAATAGTTTTAAAAAATGGTAACAACTTTTTTCAAATTTAAAGCTCTTTTAATTTAAAGTTATTTTAAGTCAAATTTTTAAATTTATTTTCTTTTGTCTTAAAATTATTCATATCATTTACTAAAATTTTTTTTTACTTATTTAATTTAAAATAACTTTTTAAAAAAGCAACTTAAAATTAAGTTGACAAACGAGGCGTAAATAAAACATCTCAAATGTGAGCTTTTAAGTAATTCACGCGGAAGCAAGCATGCACGTGCAACCGGCAATTTACGCAATTGACGAGGAGAAATGGATGCTACCCGGATCAGACCAAACGATGTCGTTTTGGATGATAACTCGGATCAGCGCATTTAACGCCAAAACCGCGTCGTTTCTTCTCACATCACGGCGTCATTTCATCTAGTGCCGTGCCGCAAAGAGCATATTTTTTGAACAATGTTTTATTATTCAATTCGTTCATTAAGTAGAACTCATTGAGCTTATTTAACACATAAAAATTAAAATTCATCCGATAACTGTAGATAAGTGATTGAGTAAGATCTCCTAATATTATTTTATAAATAAATAAATAAAAATTATAATTTTAAAAAATATTATTAAACAAATGTTATCCAATCACTTAGTTACAGGTATCAGTGAATTTGATTTTTAATGTGCTAAACAAACTCGACGAGTTTTACGTAATGAACATATTAAATCATAAAAAATTATTCAAAAAATATTTTTTTTAAAGTACAATACGAAACGTGCTACCCATTGGAACGCTGAACACTCCCTGTCCGAAAACTAAGTTAGTGCACTTGAATTATTACTATTTGGAGCATTATACATTAAATTATTGATATAAATTTTTTTTAATATTAAATGGTGTTTAATTGAGAATAAATAATACTATATTTAATTTAATATAATTTTCCTAAAATTAAATTTAAAATGTACAAAAACATACCTTTTTACGAATTTAGTAAAACTCCTCTCAAAGAATAAGTGCAATTACATAATAATAGTTTTTCAAAATACACAAAATTTTACAAGAAATAAAACAATTATAAATATTTAAATGTTCAAAATATGAAATATAATATTTGACAATAATTCCCCAAATATAATTAAATTACTTGCACATAACAAGTTGTAATATGCTACAGTGACTTTAAAACCAAACTCTAGCAATACATAAAAACACTCATTTTTAAAAAAAAAAAAAATTGATATGAGGAAATGGGATTTGAATATGCAATTTGAATAACCCTTTTAAATATACATAGAATAAATTATTTAGGATAAATTAATAAAAATTGAACCTAATCTCTCATTCACATCAAATTGCACCCAATGAGGTAAAATCAAGGTATTATGGGATTAAGCTCCAATTCACATCAAATTTTAGTATATACTACTTTTTATTATATAGTACATCCATGATATTACTTTACTCTTTTTTTAAAAAAAAAAGTTGTAAAATGATATTATTGTTCATTGAACAATAATATTTAATCTTGCACTTAATCAATTAAAATGTTCAACTTTCTTGTACTTTTTATATTTTATTATATATAAAAAATGTAAATAATAATAATAAATAATTATTATTAAAAGTTTACTTATAAATTTATATATATATATATATATATAAACACATAGTAGATACTATTTTTATTATATATAAAAGAGATAGAAAATTAAAAAAATGTAAAAAATTAAATTATTTTAAAAAATAAAATAAAATAATTTTAAAATTTTGTGGCATATTAAAAAAAAAATCTAAAAAGCCATAACCTGAAGACTATGGCTCATGACTTTGACTCAAAAATCTCCCAAACTAGGCGTGAGCCTCTCCCTCCTAAGGAGGTGTAATTCAACCGAATTTTTTTGTAAGAGCCCGATAGGTTTATGCGAAACCGGGCCAAAAGTGTACCTGATCGGGTAAAAATTACACCCCTTTTTTTAACCGTTAAATTAAATTTGATATTTTTTTCGTAGTTCTTTGAATTTTGAACCTTATTCTATGATTTGAAGTGTGCTACTAATTAAAAAATTTAAGAACGAACAATACCAGTTAAAAAATGCATCAGATTTGAGCACATAGCCAACAATTTTTTTGGACAATTGGAGGATGAGCTACCACCATTCCTTCTTCCCTATATATTATTTATCAAAAATCTTAAGATTATAATGGGTTTATTACAATGATTTGAAGAGTTGATTTTGTAGAATTTTCTTTCAAAAAAATTTATTCATACAAAAAAGTAGTTTAATTGAATATCGATAGCTACATAAATAAATTAAATTTTATTTTACAAAATAAACGTTTTTTTGTTTAAAATGAACTACTTAAGTTTAAATCATATATTTTATAAAATAATAAAGTTCTAGTAACTAAATTTGGCAACCACATTTAGATAACGCATAATGTGGCATCTCATGTATGATTATATTTAGAATCGGAGTTTATACCGCACTAAACAAATAAAAAGCGTGGGCCACAAGTCGCACGTAAGCTATCGGGTTGCACGTTCTTTGGCTTTTGACAAGAATAAGAGAACATGGTATTTTATAATGTGGCTATCGGATTGCACGTTCTTAAAGAGAAAAGGGTATAAGCACTCGATCTTTGAGAAGTGAACGTAGTCTTTCAATTATCATATAACTTAGATAATAAAGGCTATAAGTTATCACAACTAGAAATTTTTGGAGCAATCATTTTTTTGATGTTGAAGTATTCTCCACACGCAGGGGGCAAAAAAGTTGTAATGATGTTGTGCTATTGAATTAGCACAACAACTTAGTGTCTTGTTTTATTCATTGCTTCTTTTTTATCACATAAGGTTAAACGAAATCCCAATTTGAATAATTATGCACAATAAAAAGAATAAAGGAAGCTCCAATAGAACTCCAATAGAAAGCAACACTACTACTAATGAAATAGCGATTCATACAAGCGCCAAAAAATGTAATCGCTATTACAAAGAGTCCTAGAAGATCACGATTTTCAAATGTAATCTTTTATCTTCAATCATGATTTTTAAACCGTGATATGTGGACGCGTGATTAAAAATCTTCTATTTTCATTCACGATTTAAATTTGTAATAAAAGGTCAATAAGAGCTGTGGTGAAAAATAAATAAGCGAGGTTGTTAAACATTTAACATTTCGGTATCACTAAAAAAACTGTGATTGTTGACTATTATTAGTCTCAATTTTTAGGAAAAATTGTGATTGAAATTTGTCTTCTATCTCAGTTTGATATAAAAAAAACATGATTGTTTTAAAAGTAAAATCTCATTTTTTTTTAACCGTGATTGGTTTTTAAATTAAGTTCTCAAATACTTTTAAAAATCGTATTTATCATTAAACATGATTTTTTTTAAGCCTACTTTTTGTTCATGTAATACATAAGAAGAGTTCAAACAATCATAAATCCAAATAAAAACATGAATAGCCAAACGGTCCACGTGTTCTAAAATTTGGATAGTAAACAAATGCTGATTGTGCTATATTTTTCTGCTAATTATTGCTGAGCTATTTTTTGATATATTTCTCTTCTCGTAGTAAGATTGTTTTAGCCATTTCATAATGCATACGATTGTGTTGATGTTGAAACAATTTCATTAGCTATTAAATTAATTATTACAAAGCTATCAAATGATCTCAAACCAATTATGTTAGAATAGATTTTTTTTTGGTAATTAAACGTGTATTTATCAAAATTAAAGATATGTAAAGAATCTCGATATACCTCTTTAAGGGCTAACAAAATAATGATAGAGCAAATCACCAAAAAAACAAAAATCAAAACAATCCTACAAATTCTCACCGACCGAGAGCTAAAAAAAATAACCTACTTCTTCTTATTTAAATACGATTTTTTGGACTTGTTTAAAGGAATTAATTTTTCTCGAGCAAGATTAAAATTCTCAATTCTCTCTAACAGCTTCTTCTTGTTCTCACCATTTTAAATCAGATTCATTCAAGAATTAACAAACCCAAAATAAAATATTTCCATGTCCATATACATGCTATGAGATCTCAAATTACTAAAACATCTTCAAATTGATCTATCTGCCCTTTAATTGATACTGTAGAATTAGAATGATATCTCTAAAAAAATCTCAAAAAACAGAAAATAGAGAATCGATCCAAAACAACTCAATCAAACCAACATTCTATTTATGAACAAAGATTCTGGATAAATATGACATTTCATCCATAAATTGCAAAATTACATAAAACATTAAAAGTACGAAAACTTGAAACAAAATAAAAATAAAAGAGAGAGTCTACCTACGAAGATGATATATGATTAACTAAGCACTGATAAAATATAAAAATAAAAATTCTGAAGTGTTATTTTGAAGGTTTAAAAAGCTTAATTTTTAAGAAGTTTTATTTGTTTTGACGGTAAGAATTAAGGGTATTTAGTATTCCTTTACTAATAATTTTAATATAGTGTATTCAATGCATTATTAATCTCTATTTTTATTTATTTTCATGTTTGGTTATTTAATGGACCATTAAAAATTATAATATTTAATTTTTTATTTGTAAATTAGAAAACAAGTCTTCTGCATAAATATCAATAATACGCTACACAATTATAACCAAATCAACATGAACCAAACTAAAAAGTAATTTGTTTTAAAATTAAAAAAAATAAAAAAAAATAGTTTTTAAAGAAACAAGAAAAAAATAGTTTTTAAAATAAAATAAAAACAAAAATAGTTAAAATAAATAAATAAGAGGTTTAAAAAAAATATAAAAAACAGAATATAAAAACAAAACAGTTAAGAAAATAATAAAAAAATAAAACAGGTTTTTTTTAATAAAAGAAAAATACAAAGAAAGAAAGTTTCTTAAAAACAAAAAATATATAAAAACAGTTTTTAAAATAATTAAAAATCAGACTTTAAAATAAGAAATAATAAAAATATTTTTTAAAAAAATAATAATAAACAGATTTCTTTAAAAAACAACAAACAGTTTTTAAAAAAAAAACTAATAAACTGTTTTTTAAATAAAAAATAATTTTTTTCCTAAAACTAATAATAAAAAAATTTCTAATTAAAAAATATATAATATTATTCTAAAAAAATAATAATAAATTTTTTTTTAGCATTTGAGCATAAATTTTTTAATCTCAGATTGTTAATCACACCTATTCCCATATGATAGAATTATTCCATATTTATGGAATTAAAAATTCGCCCCATATAGTGTATCCGGACCCATTAATTATAACCAATTATAGGATATATGATTGTTAATCAAATTTCAAATTTATTTTCTTAAAAAAAACATACCCTTAGGGTTTAACAATTAGGGAATTGGACTCCAAATTATTTTCCGGATTCTAAAATTTAATTAGAATCGTTTATTATGTTGAATTTATCGAGTAAGTAATTTTTGTAAAAAAATAGGTCAAGCAGGAATTATTATCTATCTATCTGATTAGAGTATATTTATTTTGAAAAAATTAATTAACTTATAATATTTTTAAAATAAACTGTAGTATGACTAACAATTTTTGATTGATATAATATTTTAGAGGGTCTTTCCATGAGTTCAACCCAATCTCAACAATTAGGGGATGTTTTAATTAGTTATAAATATATTATATGTTTAATATTAAACTAAAATACTTGATTATTCTAAAATTATATATGTAGCCCCTGTTT
>JAOTRH010000001.1:2267362-2287143 GCA_034768845.1 Heliamphora exappendiculata
ATAAAAATAAATTAATAAATTAAATTTTATGTTTTTATTTTACTTATTTTTGTATTTAGTATTTTTTTATTTTTTAAATATAAAATTTTAAATAAGATTTTATAATAAAAAAATAAAAAAATAAAAAAAAACAGTGAAAACACTGTTTCAACAGTGAAAACACTGTTAGTGTTTTTCGTTAACGGAAAGTTAATTTGAACTTAAGTGTTACAATTTTTAAAAAGTAAGAAAATGAAGTGATATTTCTGAGAAAAGAGGAGGTGACAGTGATATAACCCTTAAATAGAAAAGGTGTAAGTTTAATTTACCCTATTTTTTTAATGGTATCTATACACATATTTAAATTTTAAATTTTTTTAACTGAGTTCGTGTATCTTTAGTTTTGGGGTTTCATAAGTTCGATCTCTGTACTTAACACTCGTACCCGAGTCTGTGTAACTTAAACTTGAAGTTATAATTATATTTTTTTCAACTATAATTTATAAATTTATAACTTCGACTATACTAAACACCATGAAATTGGCATCTCTTACGGACCACTTTAGACCCCCTAATGCAGGTATTGGTGTCTGAAGGAAGCATTTGTCAAGGCCATAGGAACTGGAGTTGGGTATAGATTGGACTCCGTGGAATTTCATCACATTAGGTGGACTGACATATTTGTTAAAGTTGATGGAAAAGAATTGAAAGATTGGAGGTTTTGGCTTCATGATGTGGGGAAGAGGCATACGGTAAGTTTTTCTCTGAGTTTCCTTTTCTTTCAGTGTTCCTCCTCCCGTGTATAATAGCTGATGGGATTACGAATTGAGTGTTCTAATCCTGTTTCTAAGGTCACATATTCGAAACTTTATAGTTGTTATCTATTCTCTAGGTCTCTAAGTTCTCAGGTTTAAAATTTTATATGTGCAATTAACTCTTTTGAGCTAGTTCATACGATGTTTTGCCTCGTTTTCTGAGACCTCGAACCCTTGATTGGTGGATGATAGGGTTGGTTCTTCAAAAATTAGTCGATGTGCACGTAAGTTGACCTAGACAACTTGCGATATCGAAAAGAAGTGATTGTGTTATGTGTTAAGCTGGTAATTGGTAATCAAAGTTTTTTTTTTCTTAACTTTTTTTTTTTTGCCTTTTTAGCTAAAATGAAAACAACGTAGGTTGTTTGATGACATTTATTTTTTAGTTAACAAGTTAGGAACTTGGCTTTTTTTAGTCTTTTAGTTTTTTGTCTTTTATTAATATGAATTTAAAATGACTTGTAATGCAAGTAAGAGCAATGTGGATGCGTTTATGATGAATTTAAAATGACTTGTAATGCAAGTAATCAGGGCCTTAGTGGTGCAATGTTATCTCAATTGAAATAAGTTTGATACGTGCTCTGGATGCGTTTATGATGAAATTGTTTGAAGTTTGCGGTGCACTCTTTGTTATCCTTGAAAATGACAGGTATGAAATTAATTTGACATCGTCATTCAGAGGTCAGAATCTCTGGCTTAGCATATGTTTTGCTTGGTTTCTTCTATACAGGTTTTTTTTAGTATATTTTTTTCATCATTAGTTTAAATGAGTATATTTTTAAAATTCTTTTCCTCATAATAAGTGATAGTTTGGCAACTTGGCTTTAAGCTAAATTTTTTGAGTTTAACCTACTTTAAGCCAAAAGGCCGAAATATTCGTTTTGTTGAAAAACTAGTGATTTTTAAGTTACCAAAAAGGCCGAATGTAGAATTTCAAGTCTGCCCTTATATGTAAAAAAAAAAAATCAAAAGTCCAAAAAAGTCAAAAGGATAAAATTGAAAATTGTTATGAAAAAAGTAAAAAAACCTAAAAGTAAATAAGTTAAAAGTTAGAGGATGAAAAATGAAACTTATTGACTTTTAGAATTTTAAGCCAAAAGCCAAAAAGTTGGTTTAAAGTCGATAGCCAAACGAAGGCTAAATTAGAAAAATAAAAAAAATTAATCAAAAAGATCACATTAAACTAACTAAATTAACTTGTTAATCTTTTTTTGACTTTTTATGATTTTTTTCGTAAATAAAAGTCTTAGCGCAACGATAGAGTTGTCACCGTGTGACTTTGAGTCACGAATTTAAGGTGTGAAAATAATTTTTTGTAAATGCAAGGTAAGATATTATTTACCTAACGATAGAGTTGTCTATAAATCCTAATGGTCTGCGTTACTCCTCAAATCCTGCATATGCGAAAACTTGAGGCACTAGATTGTCCTTTTGTGACTTTTTTTTTTCATCTAATGATTTTATAAAAAAAATTAGCTTAAATGAGTATATTTTTTTAAAAAAATTTATTACGAAAAATCAAAAAAGTAACAAATTTAAACAAAATGAAAAAAATCCAAAAAAATGAAAAAACAAAGCTCGGAAGCCATGAGATATGGGATCTTTCCCAATATCAACTTCAGCACCTCTTTCCAATTAGAAGGCACGCGAGGCTAAATGAACGGGAAGAACGGGCCTTTCCCCTTCTCTCTTGCCTCTCTCAAGGAGGATGAGGATGCTGTTTAAGCTTGCCTTCTTTATGACTATGACTGAGTGTTTGGTAAAACTATTGCTAATAGTTTTGCAGTTTTTTGTTATTAATTTTAGTTAATAGTTTTGCAGTTTTTTGTTATTAATTTTAGTTATAAGTAACAAAATTTTTTAAAATATAAACAATTTTTGTTATAAATTATAACTATTTTTTTTATTTCAGTTATAATTTATAATCTTTACTAAACCTTCACAATTTTTACTACAAATTATAATCTATAAATTATTAGTTTTAACAATACCAAATACCACTGACATTATCATATTCTTAAAAGTAAAATTCTAATGTGCAGTGTTTGTCGGCAATCATATTATGTTGATACCGTTCATGGGGCTTCCAAAACCACGCCGACTCAAAGTTTATTGGTGATAAGGATTGATTACTTTGAGTTGGACATCGTCTGTCATATTATTGACTTACATTGGATATTCTCTTATGGCACCCACAGGTAGCTGTTGCCAGGGGCCACCCGAGGATTGCCACAGAGACTTACAAGAGAATGCTAAAAAGTATAGAGTTCGACGAAGAGCAGTTCCATTTGGGTCTCCATCTTCCGAATGCAAGTTTTGTGCGGCGAACAGTGGAACAACTCATCCCCAGTCTCGTCTAAAGCTGGTGAAAATAGCTGTAGGACGACGAGAACACAGATTCGGATCAGGCAGAAGAAATAGCTATGGGGGGAGTCATGACATATTTGTGTTAAAAAGAGAAGGATGTTAGTGATTTGCCTTGATCATGGAATGATAAGACTGTTAATGCTATTCAATACTTTAAAAAGTGTTATGGCAAGATGATCTCCATTGTTGAAAAGACAGCTTTATACCAATTCAAAATGCAAATCCACCTTGATGAACGATGATGCGCATCCAAATGCAAATACAATTGTGAATAGATTCTTACCAGGCTAACATGACCATCCAAGGAAGCTTTACACAAAAAAAAAAAAAACAAAAACAAAAACAAAAAACAAAAAAACATAACAAAAAGAAGAAGAAGTTTGAAACAAAAGCAGTCTTCTTAATCCCAAGAAATTGGCTTGGTAATCAAGGTTTTGAACTTGGAGTTTGAAAGTTTGTTTTCTCCAGGGTTTCAAGTTTAAAATATCTTAAATTTTATTAACTCTTATGGAGCTAATTTATATAGGATTTTGTCTTGATTATAAGGTAGACATTGGAATTGATTCTCTAAAGATTAATCGATGTGTGCGTAAATACACCCGAACACCATGAAATATCAAAGGAGGGAAAAAAACAGTTTAGTTCTTCAATTGCCTAATGTTGCATTGTCAAACAGAATTTTACTTTTCCAGCATTTAAATTCATTTATTTAAAGTAATAGAGTAAATTTCATCATGACCAATAAATTTAGTTCTTCAATTACCTAATGTTGCATTGTCAAACAGAATTTTACTTTTCCAGCATTTAAATTCATTTATTTAAAGTTATAGAGTAAATTTCATCATGACCAATAAATTTAGTTCTTCAATTACCTAATGTTGCATTGTCAAACAGAATTTTACTTTTCCAGCATTTAAATTCATTTATTTAAAGTTCTAGGGTTAATTTCATCATGACCAATAATTTTTTTTTTTTTAAAGGATAATTCAACAGACAAGAACAAAACTTAGATAACTTAGGAGGAGCATTGAAACAACCCTACATCCAAACAAACGTGAGAAAAATTAAAAGAGCAACGAAACAACCCTACGTCCAAACAGGCATGAGAAAGTTTTGAGTAATGAATCATCCCTTCATCACAAGAAGTCTTTTACCAACAATACATGCCACTACAAAAATATCTGATACACCGGTGTTGAAGGGAAAAAAAATTGTATCAATTGCTCGTTGTTTTCGAGCCCAAGCCTACGTATTCTTAGTAAGCTTGAAAATTAAAAAAATAAACAAAAATACATCCCCCAAATCATCAATTGCATCTTCATTGCGAGTAGAGTAACCCAACTCCTTTAGTGATGCCATCATCACTATCATCTTCCCAATCTTTTGGCTCTTCCCCTTCTTTCTCACCTCCCTCTAAACCTCTTGACACATTGTTGGCTTACTCTCACAAATTAAAGTAGTGAATTTTTTTCTTTTTTCTCCATCGACAACAAAATGGTAAATTTATTAATCAAAGAGAGATGAAAAATGTACAACAAAAAGAGGACAAGGACTCCATCATGAAACCTACATGAATACCAAACTATAAATTACAAACCAACAACTTGCTTTCCAAATCTTAGTGTTTAAGCGTAGTGGAATTTCCAAGGAAAAATAGAGATCTAAAATGATGATAGATAACACACTTTATCCCATAATGATTCAACATCTTTAAATTTATCTTCAAAAACCCTAACATTCCGATTCAACCAAAGCACCCCCCACCCCCCAAACACAAAATTTTAAAAGCAAAAAAGCAAATGTTGCACATCTTCAAAGTACTTTGACTTTCTTGTTGCCTGGAAAACTCTATTTGAGCACAAAAAACTTGAGACACCCAACATATATCCCATAATTGATAAATGAACAAGTCACTGCCAAATATTCCAAGGCAAGAGACAATGCAAGACAAGTCATCTCCAGATTCCTCATTCCAAATACAGAGTGATTAAATTTCTTACAACCTATATTAGTGCCATCCCAAAAATATATGATCACAAATAGGAAGGGAAAACTTACTCTAATCAATTTTGTAGTGTCTACAAAGACTTCTTACCATATCACTGACCCATATTAGCTATGCTGACTGACAAGTTGACAACTGGCTTCGAACCACAGTAACAGAGTTCTGGGAACTCCTGGGCATTTCTTAGTGGCAGATACATCCCAACATGTTTCAAAACCTGCAAGACTGCTAAAATATCAGTGATTAACAAATATTACCACGGTTTAAATCGAGGCATTGAAAGACCTATGGGGATTGGCAATATGGTCATGAATGGGCAGATATCAGCCAGTATCGACCGATACGTTGGTCAATATTTGTATCAGGGGTTCAAAATTCTAATACGTAATGGTCAGTATTTAGAACCCTGATTCTTATTGTGGGTGCAATAAAGCAACTATGCAACTGTCCGTCATAATTGAAAATTTTTAGTATGATTTTCTGTTTATATCGTTCAAACAAGGATTAGTGAGGTATTATCATGTACCAATTAATAACACAAAGGGTTGTACTCAATAAGTAGTGTTCACATTGTTAGACTTAGATGTGATTTGTTCTGTGGAAAGACAAATCTTAGGTACTCATAATTTCTTTTCTCTTACAGAATGCATAAGACCAAAACATCTAATTACACTCCCCCTTGGTCCCTTATACAAATCCACAATTTACCAGCGCAAGTCCCACCCACTTAGAAAATTCCTGTGAGTGAGCTTCAGCTTGCCATTCGTTCCCACCTTCCCTCTTGATGCATCAAACAAAATTTCAGACAATGAAGTGTTACTTTCACATCCTAGTGCTGAAACTACATTCCAACATAATTGGTAATTAACTCATGAAGTGAGGTAACACAAGGCCACTATCAAGCAAGAGAAAACTGGGTATTTTGTCATTCCTCTGTCAACTGCGACATACTAATCAAAGACAAATCATTTCAGAGAATCGTGAAGGCGCCATAACAGTTAAACAATTAATAGCTCCGATTTGAAGTATCAAAAAGGCTGGCTTTTTTGCACCAAAAAAAAAAACAGCTATTAAACTTGTACTGTTTGACATCTCTAAAAAGCCCACTTACTTTTTTTTACTTCATTTTCTAAGAAAAACACCTATACACATTCTAAACAATCTAACTTCTTTTGAATAAAATAACTATAACACCCTCAATAAAACAGTCAACTCTACTCTCCAAAAAAAAGTCTTGTTGTTATCCTAAACATTACAACTTAAAAGCAAAAGGTAAGTGCATAGTAGGTATTTCAACAAAAAGTAAAAAAGCAGACAAACTTCCCTAAACAAAATATCCCAAATACCCAAACAATCTAACATTTTTTTTTTCTTAAAAAGTTAAATCTCGAAAATGCCAAGCTTTTTAGACATCCCAAACAGACTCGTATCTCAACGCAGTTTCAGAGAATTTAGATTCTAAGAGAAGTTACAACATTAGGAATAGCAGGATCATGACTGTGACAGATAAGGCAATGCATTCAATCAATCAATGATCACATCTTATGCAAGTGTAATCGAAGGTAATGTGCACCAAATAATCATATTGAATATTTGAAACGCAAGTAATATTGATAGCTTCTCTTTTCCAACAAGAGTGCTCTATACAATTTTTAACAATATCCACAACAGGGGCATATTTTTATGCAGAAACACTCGTGCTCGTATATTTCTAAACTTGATATGCTAGTTCCAAGAAAGCTGATATTATTATGGACTCGCTAAATGCTACTCCACAAGCACATTGTCACCATAAAATTATTACTCATCCATTCCGCACTCCATAGAACTGATTGTTTTGGATGTTCAATCACAACATATTTTTTATCTTTAGCACCTAGGACCTAAGAAACACGGACACTTTTGCTGAGAATGCGCCTCGTGTCAGACACCGACATTTTTAGGACAGTCTTGAAAGCATATCCAACACTTTCAAAACGTATCTCTATTAAAATAATTAAATTTATAATATCAAACACTTTCTTAACACTTAGATGATACTTCTTGAATCCTTCGGATCTAATAAATCTCTTCATAGTAACAAGGTTTTGATTATTCAAAAAGTAACTTATATGCACTAAATATGTTTTGAAACATTTATAAAATGAAATGTATAGCTTTTAACAATTAGTGATATGTTGCATATTTTTTATTACTTTTAAATAAATTATTTATATATTTAACCTATAATAAATATATAAAAAATACCAATTTCTAATGTGTTATAAGCGCATCATGTCCTGTATTTTTTAAGATCGACGTGCCAACATGCCGGTGTTGAGTCCATGTCATGTTGTCCATGCTACTTAGCCTAGGACGAATTCAAGTTGCTTTGACCGCACCAATAAGAGATTAGTCCATCAGATACTCATTCGAGTCATAAAGTTAATCCCCCCACAGGCTACCATGACAAATTATGGACACCTTCAACCAATGCCTCATAGAGCCCCACAAACCTGATCAATCAAAATGCAGCTCTCTAACTTGTCAGGAAGTAGGAATGAATCATGGTACTTGAAGTAAAAAGGCAACAGTAGACAAGAACCTTCCAGAAGGTTGACAAAATGAGTATAGCGTGCCCAGTGCCCACCACCAATATGACCCTGGCCCTGGGGTTCTCACTTAAAGAATGGCCTTACCAAACACAAGACCTAGATTTACAAAGCTATAAAAATGGTTCATAAAAATTAGGTTTGATCCTCCACTTATCCCAAGAATCGTGTGATCAATAAACATTTCTCCCCAGTACCCTTCTCTCCTCTCTCCAGGCAGAGTTTTATGAATGAATTCAGGCTGTCCAATGTACCCAACTCCAGCAAGGAATCCTTAGTTTGGATAAGAATTGAGGAGGGGCAGAAAAAGTTTCAAAGTCCTTTTTTTTTATACTGGGCTTGGAGGGTAAGTCGGGAAGGAAAAGACCGAAGAACCAAAACCTGTAGTTGAGACTCATGTCAATGAACTTCCATTAGGCATTGAAAATACTTCAAATATAATGTCAACATAAGGAGGTATAGCCCGGGTATAACATGTAAGAATGTCAAAATAAGGAGGTATAGCCCGGGTATAACCATGTAAGAAAATGCAAATGAACAACCAATTTCATCTTTTTTTGGGTGCTTTGGTTGGACCGGGTATAACCATGTAAGAAAATGCAAATGAACAACCAATTTCATCTTTTTTTGGGTGCTTTGGTTGGAGCGGAATGCTAGGGGGTTTAAACTTTTTTTGGGTGCTTTGGTTGGAGCGGAATGCTAGGGGGTTTGAAAATAAATTTGAAGATGTTGAATCACTCTGGAACAAAGTGTGTTATTTGTCATCATTTTGGATCTCTATTTCTCCTCAATTCAAGGGAATTCCAGCTTCTTTAATCCCTCGGAATTCTAGGAATTGGAAACCAATTTGTGGTTTGTAATTAATAGTTTGATCTTCATATATGTTCATGGTGGATTGCTTGTCCTGCTTTCAAAAAGAAAAAAGCAAATGCAGGTTTGGAATTTATATGACATCCAGGGGCAACAGTGCAAAATATATCTTCCTTATGACAATTAGAGCTAAAGTAATAGTGGTCATGCATAAAAGCTAGATTTTACTAATCAAATCAAAAGGCGCATAATAACTATAATTTAACAAATAGGCCTGCATATGACAAGAGAAAGTGCTACGTCTACTTCATTTTTTACCCATAGGAAGCAAGGGAGGCATTGGAAAACATCACATCGTAAACTGAAACACCTGCAACGGCACAAAGAAAGTAATAAGATTTTATTGAAAGTCACCGGACTAACTCTGTGCAGAATAAGTAACTATTTCTCAAAATATACAGAAACTCGCAAACTCAATCAATAACATACCACTATTACCATTTTTGACACATGTCAGAACATGACTAGAATGCCCTAACTGATGATGTAAAAATAGATGGAGAGAGATCCGTGATTTTGGTTTTCTAGTTGAAACAAAGAGCTGCCCTAACTGATGATGTAAAAATAGATGGAGAGAGATCCGTGATTTTGGTTTTCAAGTTGAAACAAAGAGCTGCGAGACTGATGCAGCATCAGGGTCGAAACCCTAACACAAGGCCACAGCCTTAGAATTAAACTTTTTATTAATTCAAGTCTGATTAATACAGCAAATGAGCCTCTTATTTATATGCTAAAAAACCTAATCTAAAAAGAAATTAAAATCCTAAAGAAATAAAAATAAAATCTTAAGATAAACTAGAATCCTAAACGAAAAGGAAATAAAAATAAAACCTTATTTAAAAAATAACTAGAATCTTAAACTAAAGAAACAAAAATAAAATCCTAAATGATTCAATTAAATTAAATTTTAAATAATAAAATTGTAAGTGGCCCTTTTTATTCCGCATCAGAGAGTCAAATGAATATGATGACACAAAACAAAATAAATAATTTAAGATACCTAACACCACCAAAGCTTTGTAAAATGGGCATCATAAATAGAATGAAGGCCCCACTCACCTTCAGGCTCTGATCTGAAATCTGGTACACAAGAGTGACATTGTCATGTCAAAATTTGATATCATTAAAGTCTTCACACCAAGCAAGCTCAATGACGGAGATGAACATAACTGTAAGGACAAATCCTTGTGATAGTTATTATACTCGGCAATATTCCCTCAAAATCAATCAATTGCATGGTAAACTCTCTCCTCCAGCACTAATCACTGGTCCAGAGCATCTGGAAAACAAAACGAAGGAGAGAAAGAAACATGATGCATTAAGTTAATAAAACAATATGTCCATGTGTATGGTCCTTTGCATCCTACGAACAAATGCAATAAATTAGGAAGGGCTCCCTTATGATGGTTGAAAAAGGAAGTGAACACAAATGCCATCCAATATAAAAAATACAACAAATGAGCTATCTGTAATGTACACCCAGTATGTTTTACAATTTACATATGAAACTCTTGTGACGCTATATAGCTAGAAAGACTTACCGACAAGGCGACAATAAAATAGATGAACATCAAAGGCCTCAAAAGATACTATAATTCATTGCAATTAGAAGTTGTCTGGATCACATAAACAATGACAACTTTTTAATGACTTCTGTAAGAAGTATACAAAAAGAATGGCCATAATTACAAGTGCCAATTTGACTGAGGCAATTGATACCTAGCTATTCCCCCCATCCCCCAAAGAAACAAGTGTTCTCATTTTAACAGTTAAATAACCCCAAAAGAATGTAAAATCTACTGCCATCATCAAAACATATTCAGCTCTGAAAGGTCATCCATAGGAATTGCAAGGCCAACGGAATCGTGATCTTGTAAACCATCTTCATCAATGTTCAACCAAGAACCGAGATCTTGATGCCCTCCAAGGTCAGTGCCTACTCCTAGTTCATCTATCGAGTCTAACTCAGGCAGCTGCAAATTTGTAAAATCCATGGCTTCCTTGGTCTCCTTTAATGATTCCTGAGCAATGGTACTAGGGGACATTAATCCAACCTCTTTTTTATTGTTGCTACCATTAGCGACCAAATCACCAGAACCAGTAGCTGAGGGGTACACAGGATTTGTTGTTTCAGTATATTTGTTAACAAATCCATTTCTTGATGTTGATAGCTGCGCCATCCTCTGTTTAGGCTTTGTTTTTGACTTCCGCTCGCCTTTAAAGTTACTCAATGATGGACGGCCAGCTTTGGTGACGGTATTTCTGCCTGAGACATCTTTGTCCTTCTCTCTCTCACTTCTCTTTCCCTTTGCACCACCCAAAAGAGTGCTGGCTAGAGATGATGTGCTTCTCAAGGCAGCACTGCCACCAACATCATCAAGCAATAGCTCCTTCTTCTTCCATCTGTTCGATATTGGTCCATTTTTGGCAAAAGCCTGATCAGATTGATGGGTGAAATTTTCAAATGGATCTAATGAACACTTGAGGATATCATGCGGCTCAGTACTACTTTGGAAGGATCCTGCAAGAGGACAAAACCAACTGATTAGGTGAAGGAGGAAACTGAAATAAATATCCCATAAGCCGAATTGTTTGGAGACAACATAGGGAGCAAAGAAAAAAATTACACATTTCTGCCAACATAAATGGGCCCTAACAAAACACATCCTCTCAGAGACAAAAAAGAATTCGGGGAATAAAACTAGATCATTTGCCAAAAGCAGGTGAATTTCGTTAACATAACCAAGATAAAACTATTAAGACAATTCGTGGCAATAAGATAATATATACTTAAAAGTGGCAGACCCGATGCACTAGGGTATGGCACAGGATTACGAGATTTTGGAAGCTCATTATTACCAACTCTAAGAACATCGCAGGTCGGAGGTTCTGCCTCTTTGCCGTGAGGAGTTGCAGAAATTGCATCTCTAAGTGCAGGATCGTTAAAGCAACTTGTTCCTGAATCATCAAACGCCCAGCACCTAGCAAGAGTCCTCTTTGCAAAAGCCAAAGCAACCTGCTTTGACACCTTAGGAATTCCACATCTAGAAGCAATACTTCCTCGAGTGGCCTGTGAAATTTAGTCAAAGAAAAATTTCATGGTTCAAATCTGTAGAAACCCAGCTAATCAAGTGTTCACATTTACAAGTCATTTTCCAATTACGTTGCAAAGGCTCACCGCATTGGAAAATACGGTAGCTCATCTTACTATTTGCTAACTAGAAGAACAATAGATTTACATAGCACAGAAAATAAACAAGCTATCTGACATAACCACCCCCCACTTACAGTAGAAAAGGAAAGATCATACAATGTCAAAGATCCTAGCAGCAGTATAAATAATAAATTACAAAGGTTTTTATGACCATAGTCGGACAGTCTTAAATGAACCGAAGTTTCAGACATATTGTGAGGAAGGGAGATACTTAATAGAAAGAAAACAAGTAGCAGTGGAAGGATTTGAAGGAGATCATTTACAATGACTCTACATTATGCCTCCCCTCCCACTAAAATTTTGTAGTGCAACCATCAGTGTAAACTTTATTGCAACTTCTAGAATGCAGGTAGAGGATTGACAAAGAAAGTAAATAATTACCAACAGCTTTTTGTAAGCCAACTCCACAAGTTTATCCATTGCAAACTGCTCAAGTTCCCTGCACAATGATCCAGAAGAATCGAACAAACAATTTTGAAAATTGAAGTTCATAATGAAAAGATTAAAAGTCTAGTGTAAGAATGATGTCCAGATATTGAATATTACCGTGCTTCTGCCTCCTTCCCTTGCTGAATTGCTTTATATACTTTATCTAAGCATGTTTTCTTTTTACCAATCTAATTGAATCAGTAAAGAAATAAAAAGGACAAAGAACAAAGAACAAAGCATATTAATAATATATATATATGTATATATATACATATATGAGATCTAATTTAAGTTCAAACAACACTTTTCTTGGAAAAATGATTCTTTAAGTTTCTGCTTGGAAATGGGCAATCATATGGTTGGAAAAAAAAAAAAAAAAGAGAGAGAGAGAGATATGCATTGATGCAACCTAACCTGTTGGTGAAGTCCCTTCTTCAGCTGAACAATATCTTGATTAATCGCTTCATCCTCTTTGTCATCTAAATCAGGCTGTAGCAACGTTCAGAAAGAAGAGTGGGAATCAGATTAAAAGATGTTGAAAAGGGAAAAAGGAAAAGGAAAAAATTCAGAGATGTCATAAGAAATTGCCAGTGCCAATTTGTTAAAAGGCTGTGAATCAGGCAAGAAATTTCACCATGCAATTCACGAATGTTTAACAATGTAACCATGCATCTCACAACATGAACCATGAAAGGAGCTTTTACAACACACACACACACACACACACACACACACACGCACACACACACACACTACAAAAAGGCACAAAACAGAACTACGAAGCAAGGAGACACCTACAAGGAAGCTGTGCACGTACCTGATACACGAGGAACACTGACACTCCTAAGGCGCGCTAACATGTAGCTGTGTGATGTTTATTATGGTTAAAACTGGACAAGTTTTTACAAATGTGTGCCACTGTCCATTGCCTGGAACTGGACAGAAAAACACAAATCTAGGGCCTTGGCACAACATTGAATAAAATAAAATGGAAGCCCAATAATTAATATAGATTTATTTGTCCCACATTTGGGTTTTTGAAAGTTTGAAGCCTAACCCTTTACAACTTCCAACTTGTAAGTGAGTACTTAAAATTTCAAATAAGCCACTAGGGTTTTCACTTCTCAGTTCTTTTCCAACATAAAAAAGTAACATGATATATTATCATTATTACTTTCAGCATAAGTAATGATAACTTCTGCTTTTTATAAATAAAAAAAGTAAAAAACTTATAAATTCTGTTTACTCTCATATATATAAATATAAATGCAAATACATACATCTATACATACATACACACATATATATACATATATATATAGGGGGAATGATTTTGCACTCCCATTTTAGCCAAATACACTTAATTCTTTTTCCCTTATTAAGTAAATTTTCAAAAATGCCCTCCATTCTCTATCCCTTGTTTTCGTTGTTCAAATACTCGAAGGGTGTAATTTTTCCTAATAAAAACAAAGTGGTACCCTCCATTCTCTATCCGTTTTTTCTTTGCTCCAAATACTTGAAGGGCATTTTTGTAGTTTTTTCTAATAAAAAAGTGGGGAGTGTATGTGGCGAAAAAGAGAGTGCTAAAATCATTTTCCATAAATATTAATTTTATTAGTGTGTCCCACCGTGTACGACTAAGAAGCACGGGCACTTCTACAGAGGAGGAGTTTCATGTTGGACACCCGTGTCGGACACCAACACTCTTTAGACACTCTAAAAAGAGCGTTCAAAACTTCTTAAACGTATCTTGAACAAAAATAAATAAAGTTATAATATCATACACTTTTTCGATACTTTAACTTTGCAAACACTTTGACAGCACTTTTTGAACCATATGAACACGAATCTTCTCATAGTAACAATATTTTGCATTACTTAAAATGCAGTTTTTGCACAGTAAATATGTTTTGAATCATTTATAAGATGGAGTTTTTAGTTAGTGATTTATTGCATAGTTTCATTGTTTTTTTCAATAAATTTTTCATGTTATATACACACACACACACACACACACACACACACACACACACACAAATATATATACAAATATAAACAAATATAAATGTTTAAAGTGACTCAGACATGTCATCTCTTGCATTTTTTAAAAACTGGCATATCGGTGTGTCCGTATCGTGCCGCATGTCCATGCTCGTGCTACCTAGGTGTACGAGTCCTAATTTTTTGGAAACTACTATGTTGATGCATTTCTGTTGAGTTGTATCCATGCTTCTTAGAACCAATTTGTGGGGATCCCTTCTATTGAAAGACGAAAAACCCCATTCAAATAAGCATCATCGACCATATAAGTAAAAAAACCTACCACTGTGTCCAGATGTATGCCAATACTCTGCAGCTCCAGCAAGAGTTTGTCTTCCATACATGTTTTCTCATACGGACTATAAATGGAAGATATGCTGAAACCATTTGCATGTACAATTTGTGTCCCATCCAGATCATTACCAGAAAGCCCAGCCAACGCCCCAACCTCTGAACAAACAAATCCACTTTCTCCTTGTAAGTGTTCATCATTTTGTGGAGGAATCTGGATGACTGAGTTTCTGCCAGACGTATCACTCCCATTACAAGAAACAAATTTGTTTCCAGCACATTGTTTCCAAGTTTGAGCACCAAATGTTGATTCACATTCAAATTCCATTCTATCCCTCTTTCTAGGTTCAGCATTGCAACGCAAGTCATTTGTAGCATACTGAAGTGATACATTTCTTCCCATGCCATTTTCTTCAAATTCTTCAATTTCATCTTCAACAATCAATGCTGATAACACTCTTTGGTACAGTGGAGTAAACTTGTTTAATCTTCTTTCTG
The DNA here is from genome assembly GCA_034768845.1 of Heliamphora exappendiculata. Classification (NCBI taxonomy): domain Eukaryota; kingdom Viridiplantae; phylum Streptophyta; class Magnoliopsida; order Ericales; family Sarraceniaceae; genus Heliamphora; species Heliamphora exappendiculata. The sequence continues at coordinate 2,282,462 of JAOTRH010000001.1, forward strand.
AATCTAACTTTCCGCATAAAGCATCATAATCTTGAAATTGATCAGCAAATTTGACCATCCTAGGTAACTCCTTTAATTCAATTTGATTTTGCAGGCTTCTATCTATTTCCCCAGAACCACCCGTGTCAGATGGAGAAATTTCTTCATGCACAACATCATCCTGCAGAGTGCAGACACAAAAGAATGTGAGAACTACCAGATAAACAGATTCATGAACCATAGACAAATTCAAACTAACTTCTTCCAAGAAAATTATTATATTTTCTTTTTAGTTTTGACAAATAACGCCACCAACAAGAAGCTTCTACAATACTTGATTCAGAGAGGATACTGACAACGTATTCCATTTCTTTGTTTCTTTTTCTTTTTCACAACAAATAAAAAGTAAACAATGCACACAAAAATGGAAATTCAAGAAAAAACTGTGCCACAACAAGATACATTCTCTTAAAGAGATTGGTAATTATGAATAAGGATGAACAGAAATGACTTTGATGGTAAGATAAATGAAAATGAGAGAAGGGAAGTGATGAAATTAAAAAGAATGCATTCTCAAAGTACATCCAACTAGGCTAGGTGATACTTCATCTATCCAGAATTATTGGTCCAACTCCCTTTTGGGATGTTTGCAAACTGTTGTTCAATTCAACAAGTCAATTGAAAGATCTAGAAACCTTCCAAAATTATCATTTTAGATCAGTTGTTTTGAAGAGTTTCCCAAGAGATTACAACTTGTGATCTTTAACTTGAGAGATACTTTCAGGAAGTTGTAATTTTCACTCAAATATGAATTCATTAAATGCTTATCAGTTCCTAAAGCAGACAAACAATATGGTAAACATGATTAATAACCAAGGCACCCCACAGATGGAAGAATCATCAAGTAAACTGATTAAAATATCAGTGCAATGATTTAATTGCAAATCAAAGACGCAATCAGAGGATGCAAGGAATAGATTGGTAAAAAAATGAACATAAAATCTCATTGTGTGATCTGTACCTAAAGAAATGGCTGCTTACAGTGTCACCAAGCCTAGGAGTCAAAAAGTTTTGAGACAACAAAAAAGGGCTTTGTTTTTCACTCAGAAACAAATCTAGCACAAAGACAAGAAAAAACGGATAATAGATCTCCATGAAGAAAAAAAAATCCATTAGTGATGTCACATTCAATGTGAACCACTTGATGGAGCTTTACATGGCATTTGGCCCATGTGACACTAGAGATGAGCTTTACATCAATGCATGCATAGTACAATTCAAATCCTTCGCAATTTTTACCCTCAAGTATAATGATGAATCCTCTTCCCTTTTATTCCTTTATTTGGGTGGTTCAGAATGGATTACGGCCAAAATTGCCTTATAAAACAAAAAGGAATAGTTCTCTACAAGCATACATCCAAAGACCCCCTTATTAATCAGATAAGACAGATATGAACAAGATATTAGCACTCAAGTGTCTGTAATGAGAAGAGATTTAAAAATGGCTGAAATGACCTATACTACTGGTTAAATTCTAAACAATGCAAAGAATGTGCTGGTAAGATGGGACAAACGTGTCCTAAACGGCTAAATTAATAAAAAATGCTTCAACTATGCAGATGTCTGCCTGTAGGAAATACCAAAATATTATCGCTGCAGCAGAGCATCTGAGACAGGCCATGATGAAGTTCCTCTGCAGATTTTACCTGATCCAAAATAACAAAATATAACAATATAAAGAATCAGAGTGACCACTTAAAACAAATAATAAAAGGGTAGACAAATAAATAAATACAGCACCATGATCATTGCAGATTATAGTTACCACCTGTTGTGAAAAGTAGGATGTGTCCAGTAAGCTGACAGAAGCAAAAATTGGTTCAATTTTCTTCCAGAATGAACTGGAACATGCATGATCTGCAGAAGCAAGCATATAGAACCGATAATCATCATATAAGACCAAAAATGAAGTCTTTTGGCAAAAAATAGCAAACAAAATTGATGTCAGTCACATACAATTAGCACCACGGGCAAACTTCGCAGCTGCCAATAAATCTTCATGATCATCATCTGAGTCACCTGGAGTATCATATGAAAAAGCATAGTCATAGTCATGCATTTAGAAGAAATATACACTAACAAATATGAAGGCTTCAACTTCATGTAACAAATGTAATCGTAACTGTTTCATCGGCTACACAAATCCCAAGTAAAGAAGTGCTAACGTTTCTCTCTCAAATATACTAGACTTGTGGCCCACATGATGTGTGTGTAATGTTTGGTATGGTAAAGATAATTCACATTAAAAAAGTAAATGAGAACCAAATTAAATGATAATAAAAAACTACTGACATGTAAATGAGAACCAAATTAAATGATAATAAAAAAACTATTGACATGCATGATGGGTTCAAAGTGTTAACCCTATAGTATTATTATACAGAATAAAAACTAAGACTTCAAATTAAAACATAAAATGCATAAACTTTATAAAACAACATTTGACATAATTCAACTTTTTATTACAAAAATTACTGTTAAGCAGATTGTTAATAAGATTGTACAAACATGATGTAACTTCTTTTTTAAGGCAGCCATTGCTGCATCTCTAGCGGAGGCGAACATGGGTAACTATACAAAAGATCACGGGGAAAACTATTAAACACACTCCTTACATTTCTAACTCTATCTACTAATGCTGTGCAATTTGTACCCTATGAAAATATGCTTATACCACAAAGATAAATGGGTGTAAAGAAGGTAAAGAGATTCAATTAGTATATCTCTCAAATCGAGGGACATCTGTAACGTTCTTCTCTTTTTAACCCTTTCCAATTCCTTTAAAAAGAAAGCACAAACAATGAAGTTTTAACATTAATTTTAGAGTTTTGGGGCAAAACAAAAGGTGACATTAGGCTTCACCAAACTCAAGAGTTTCCTTATTATAATGGTATAGATAATATAGATTAAAAGTCGAGAAACGTTCAACAACAATAAAATAGATAAAGCTTCCCCCAGAAAATATATAGGCACGATTTTGATGAGTTATTGTGAAATTATACCAGTGATATCTGGGGAACCACTATTTGACACATGCCCACGACGAGAAAAGCCTTTGCGATCCAGCAACCTTTTTGAAGGACGACCCATCTTACTGCAACAAACAGGTAAATGCTTTATCAACATTGACAGCCATAAGAAAACGAAAGAGTGTGATTTCATTATATTGGATTTGGGGGTAGGGTTCAGCACCTTCCATTCTTCTCAGAACCAGGCCTTATACTTCGAAGAGGCTTAGTTGTGGCTGTAATCTCCAACTTCTCCCTTATTGGCGAAATACTAGCAACCGAAGAGCCCCTTCCACTACGCCCTTGTCTCCGCACACCATCGCTAATTTCCTCCTTATTAAGTGATTTATTCTTCTTCGTAAGAAATACAGATGGCCCATCATTCTGAACAGAGTTAACAGCTTTTTCCTCCACTTCGACACTACTCATAACTTCATCCTTCACTCTCTTTTCACCAGCACCAGTTTCTTCACTTTCAGAAAACCTGGCCGGGGATGAAACATTTTCAAGTTTTACTTTAAACTGCTGGCCACCATTAACCGCGCCCCTGAGAAGAACGGAACCATTTGTTCCACTAGAACTTAATCTAGTACCAAGATCAGATGGAGAACACCCTTCAGATGACATCTGCATTTCCTCATGGTTCGAGACTGGAGACACCAGATTAGCTCTCCGAGCGCGAGAAATCTTTTGTGGTCTCTGGCCACCCCACTGAGCCATGGGTGGCGAAGATGATCCTGAGGGCATAGAACGTTTGCGATTGTTAGCCCCACCAATTGAATGGATTTTGTTAAGACTTGACGACTGCTCCCAGCTCTCAGCTGCTCCAGATACAAGGGGAATATTAGGAGATGAATTTGTAGCTGTTATAGAGCCACTTCTTGGTGCCCTGGAAGCCTTTCCTTTTGTCACTGGACTAGAACCAACTATGTGACTGTCCTCCCGTATGCTCAACCTAGAAAATCAAATATAATTATATCAACCATCAGAAAATGAAGTTGGGGCAAGATATATTATTATCCAAGCAACAAGAAAGCAAATGAAGATTGGGTTGAACTAAAATGAGACAGCTGTGGACTATGTCAGTCACTGGTTACAAAATTCATGAATCTAATTTCATGAAACACATACTTATTGCTTCCCTTTGCAAGAAGTTTTTCCTTATTTAATCCAGCCTTGAGATCCCTCATAAGAGTAGCCTTTTCCTGTTCATGCTTGGACGTGGCACGAACAAAATAACTAGCAGGCGAAGAACTGCTGTCTAACTTGTAAGTGCCATTAATACCGTTAGCATATCCCGATCTGTGAAAGGTGTGAAGTTTCAAGAAAATAGTAATTATTTAGAATATTTTGAGTAATGTAAAACAAGAATAACAAATTGATAAAGACAGAATAGATGATCCAAAACAAAAGATCTCAAAAAGTATGCGGGCATAAATAATGACGAAGGTAATTACCTAAAAATTCAACCCTGATGAGGCCAAGTTCATACAAAGAAACATAACAAAATTAAACATTCATAGTCCTCACTGATTAAAAAATTGAACAAAACTATTCATTTTTTTTTTGGGTCCAATGGTGATGGGGCAGCCCTCCCCTTTCCCGTAACCCTTTTTGACCCACATGAAGTCACAA
>JAOTRH010000001.1:2287243-2319578 GCA_034768845.1 Heliamphora exappendiculata
TTATTTAGAATATTTTGAGTAATGTAAAACAAGAATAACAAATTGATAAAGACAGAATAGATGATCCAAAACAAAAGCAAAACAAAAGATCTCAAAAAGTATGCGGGCATAAATAATGACGAAGGTAATTACCTAAAAATTCAACCCTGATGTGGCCAAGTTCATACAAAGAAACATAACAAAATTAAACATTCATAGTCCTCACTGATTAAAAAATTGAACAAAACTGTTCTTTTTTTTTTTGGGTCCAATGGTGATGGGGCAGCCCTCCCCTTTCCCGTAACCCTTTTTGACCCACATGAAGTCACAATTTGATCCCCCGTCTCTAATACCACACCAAGCAATTTTACCACCTAAGCTAGGCAGCACTTTCACCTTTTCTGTAATTTTATTTACTTCAATGAATTATAGAGTTGAGAAAATATTCTTTAAAATTCCATACAGATGATATTATCAATTTAATAATAATGGGAGTTCATTTTGTGCTAGATGTCTGTCGATCCAAATGATTGGATGATAGATTTTTAAAATTGTTCCACAGGGCAATGCAGTGGCCAAATTTTCCAGCATGGTTCAGATTCTTTGTTTTTGAAGTGGATACTTTAAGTTTTGCTCATTCAACTAGCTGAGCATCTTATAAGTACCCCCGTCTCCTATTCTGAGTTGCAGAGCCTGCTTCTCAGTCATGATTTCCTACATTCCACTGCCTTGACATCCCTTCCACTGTCAGACAATTGTGACTCTTCACCACAGCCCAACTTGCACATCATAGTTCTCCTTCCGACAATCGTGGCCGTAGTGGTTGCCATAATCGAGGACGTAATCGTGGCCGTAAGGGAGGTCCTTGTTCTAATGGCAATAGTTCCACTTATTCTCATGGAGATCCACGGTAACATTCTCTTGACACTCGGGCTCGTTTCCAAATTTGCAATGGTACCAACCACACTTCCCCATTTTTCTATCAAGGTTATAATCACACTAGTGCTCCCTCGGCCCAGGAAGCCTAAATCTATGAAAGGAGGACTTGCACACTTTGAAGCAATTGATCTAGAAATGGCATATTGATTTTCTTAAAACTTAAAAGCATTAATAAAAAATAATGCATTTTCTACAAAAGCCAAATTCTTTTCAAAGAGACTAGCACCATTTAAGCAGAAAATCAATTTGGAGAACAACCTTTAAACAGATATGTAAAACAGTAAAAACCCTACACCAGCAGCAATATGACAAGTCACGAGAATGTCTTAAAATAAGAAATATTACCTGAAACCATGGGCATCACAAGATTGCAAGCCCGATTCATTGCTAACCTTATGATGCATAGGTCGTTTCAATTCTCCATCAACCTCTACAGGTCTTGTAAAAACTGTGCCTATTGAACGCTTTCTTTTCATTTTTTTGTCCCACCCTTCCCCTCCAGCAGATAATCTGCGAATCTTTTCTTCTACAATATCTGAACCAGGACTACTATCCTTAAACATATCACGATCTTTTGCCATGACAAAAGCCTGCCTTCCCAATCCATTGCTCCGGCATTCAGCCTGAAATAATAATTAGGATTAAGAACAAACTAATAACTAGCAACAACCAACTTAATGTGCATAAAACAAATGATAGCTTCAGACAACAATAAAAATGTGGCACACATGAGTCAATAAGATTGAGAAAAAAAGGAGCAGTAGGATGAGATGAGCACTCAACTCTCTATCGCAATTGCATACGTATTACGTAAGTTAGCTACATTATTTATTATACAATGAGTTTATTAGTTTTCCCAAATACTTGCACAAGAAAAGGAATTTTAAGGTGGCATCTCCAAAATACTTTTTCAGCCTGCATACCAAAATGAATGTATGCAGAACTATCCACTTGAAGGTAAGCCCTAACAAGCATACCTCAATTTCAAGATTATGAAATATTTTTTAAGAATAAGAAGAAAAGATAAGGAAAGAATCAGTACAAAAAAAAAGAAGAAAAGAAACAAGAAAAGAAAGAAATAGTAGAACCATATGGGTCTGGAAAGTGAAGAGAGGGAGAGAGAGAGAGAGAGAGAGAGAGAGATGTATTTATTCTTTTTTTTTCTGAGAAACATCCAATCATTGTTTAAGATCTCTACCAGCTAAAGAGTCTAATAGGGAACACTAATCATGGAATCAACTCTAGTCCAAGTGACAAAGGTTTACCACAAAAAATGAGAAAAGGACAAAAATATGAACATATCATTTGAGAATTTAGAAGTAAGATGAAATTTGAGGAGCAACTTGTAGTAAGTATCAATCACAAACCCGGGTTTCTGCCATTGATGTGCGGACACGCTTATTAGGAACAGCATTCTTAGCCCGATCCTCCACTCTTTGAGTTGTAAGATCTGAAGGGTTTCGATGGGTCTGGGTTCCCATCTTCAAGTTCAATCCACTTGATCGTTCATTTGTTGATAGATCATTCCTTTGCAGCTTCTTACAATTCACAGCTTCAAAATACTTGTTTAATTTATGCAAATGTTCATCCAGCTTTTTTGCTCTACCCCTGGACAAAAAGGCAAGTTTTCAACAAATGAATTGCAACATCAGGAAATCCCTTTGTGACTTCATCCTAGGTTTACCATTTACATCAAACATCCATTAGGCGTCCAAAGCCCAAACTCCAAAGCACCAATAACAACAAAGTACATCTTGTTTTCTGTCATGAAAAATACAGACAAGATGACTGTAGTGGAGGAACAGAGCTTTGAAGCATGCTAAGCAACGCCGGGAATAATAAGATCTCAATATAACAAATAGCGTATAGCAGATCAAAAGCCAATTCCTATAACAAGTTTGTACATCAAAAAGATAAATATAACAGAATAGAAATAAAGATAAAATTAAGTACCACACCTGGCCTTGTTATTGGCGTCTAGAATACTTTCTTTATAACGCTTTAGTTCCTCCATAGTCATCAGAGTTGAAGGCCTAGAATGAGCAGCTCCAAAATAATTTCCTTCTGAGGCACTCCCAACAGAAAAGCCCAAAACCCTCCTTAGTTCGCCTGATCGGGTATACTTTTGATCGCCCATTATGATAGGATCTAGCATCAGACATTGTGACACAGGAGGTAAATTCCCAACCATTGTCCCACTCATGCGAGCTATACCGGTCCCAGAACCAGACATCCGACTTTCAACGCCATCTCGGAAGCTTCCAGACCTATCCAAACTTGGACCAGGGTGATTCCCTCTTGGTCCGTTTGGATAATTGCCCGCAAACCCAGGTTCAGGACTACCTGAAGTTAACTCAGCTCTCGCACTTCCCACCATTATTCAAATCCAGTCGTAAAGATTCATGCGTACAAATAGAATTTCTTTCAGCAGCTTGTTTCAGGGTGTAAACCAACTACTTGTGAAGATGTGACCTGTCATCGCTCAAAATGAGAACAATGTACAAATCGAAAGCAGGTCTCGTAGTAGTACATTGCATTTAGATCAACAGCACTAAGAAGAGAATCAGTTCCAAATCATTAATTCAGCAAACCTTTTTGCCAGCGTCAGTAATGAAGCATAGTCAATTACGGCAAGCTCCCACAAATTTAGAGTGCTTGACCCCACAAACACAGCATGGATTGAAAACATTATACAATAAGATAATTATTATTTAGGAAAACAATGCAACAATCCAAACTAAATCCATGTTAAAGCACGTAAACATTGAATTCAAACATTTTTATAGAATCCTCAGAGACCTGCCTTATACTATATATGGGGTGAACCGGGGCGGCTCCACGTGTAAGTTAGGGTATTCAATTGAACACCCAAAGATTTTTAATTTTTTATATGTATATACAAGTTTTGTATTTATATTAATAATTTAAATGCTTGAACACCTTGCTGAAACGCTTGAACATTCAACAAACTACCAGAACACCCTCACTAAATACTTAAACACTCAACCAAATTATTACCTACATTGAGAAAAATACATTTGATAGTATTAATAGCGAGGTTAACATGCAACAATTTTGAAAATATATATGAGAAGTAGTCAGAGACAATTGTAAAAGTTCATTTATCTACAAATTTTTTGTGTGAAAACAATTGTATCAATATATTAAATTTATCTTATTCTGAAATATAACATGTTTGAATAAAAGTTCATTTATCTACAAAAATTTTTGTGTGAAAACAATCGTATCAATATATTAAATTTATCTTATTTTGAGATAAAACATGTTTGAATTAGTTGACTGTCTGCTTTAAAAAATATTTCTAGAGCCGCCACCGGGGGTGAACAATAAAAATTTCAATAAGAGGTGCTAGCAACAAAAACTACAGAACCCAAAAGTAAACAACAAGTCTCGACTCTTGAGTAAGTTGTTAAACTTCAATAACTGGCAAAATCCAATTCCGAGGAATTGCAAATAAGCATGCACTTTTACGCCGATAACTACCAAACCAACAGTAAAAGGAATAGTAAAAGCAACGATAAACCATAGATCATAGAAACACAAAAGCGGCGCCAAAACCTAAATATTTCAAAGCTCCAGAAAGTGTTCAAGAATTCGAAGCACATAAACTCAACTCAATTCTACACGATCACATAAATCCATTTCCGTTTCATCAAAAAAAAAAAAAGGATATTAACACGAAACAGTTCTAAACTTCGGTAATTCAGAATTCGACTACGAACTTTCGCTTTCAAGTAATCATGCAATCAAGAAATCAACCAACTTGAACCGAACTCCCAAACCCTAGCTCGACCCAAAAAAGCAAATTAGGGTTTATCTTGAAATCCAGCGAAATTGAAGAGAAAACACTTCAAGAATCGAATTAAGTCGACATTGCGAAGTTTGAGAGGCTCGAAACGTACCAGCATTCATCGATTGTACGGGATCGAAGAGGGAGAGGACAAGTGATAGACGATACTTTGGTTCTTTGAGAGAGAGAGAGAGAGAGAGAGAGAGAGAGAAGAAAGTACGAGTCAAAACGAGGGCTTGCTTTTCTTTCTTTCTTTTTTATTCTTTTTTTTTTTTTTCTTCGCTGGAGAAAAAGAGGGCGTCCCGCTAAATTTGAGGGGGTACAAGTACTTAGAGCGCCGCTAAAATTTGGACCCTCCGTACGAGTTTTGGGAACACGAACGCTGGTAGGGCATTGTCTTAACTAGAGTTAGTTTGGTATAAATTGGTTATTTGTTTAATTTTTATTTTATTTTTAATATAAAAAATTTATTATTTATTTAATTTATTTTTTTTCATACTCTTTTTATTAAAATAAGTTAAAAAGTAATAATTTTTATTAAAATATAAAAAAATTTAAAAATTTAAAATAAGTCAATGAATTAAATTTTATATTACTTATTTTCGTCGCAAATTAAGAATATTTTAGTTTTTTTTCATATGATTTGAAAAATTAAAAAATTTTAATTAAAAAATAAAAAAATTCAAAAAAATAAAAATAAGCAAAAAGTTAAAGAAATTTAACCCCGAGAGACCTTAGGACTTTGTATAAATTGTTAATATTTATTAAAATTGTAAAGCTCTTTTTGGACTATCTAAAAGAAGTTGAATTTTTTTAAAAGTTATTTTTTTATTAAGAAATTAACTTTTAAGTTGCACGTTTGATTTTTTTTTAAAGTAAACTACTTTTTTTTAATTTTTTTTTTAAGAAATAAATTTATACATTTTTTTTGTAAAATGATTATAATACCCTAAATAAAAAAAATTAACCCAACTCTCAACAATAAAAAAAAATATGTGTCAATATTTCAAATACTATAACTTAAAAAAACTAAGAGTATATTAGGCATTTTAACCAACAAAAAATTACTTTACAAAATTATTTCAAATACTCAAATTTTTTATTTTTTTCTTTTTTTAAATAAACTAAACATCATATAAGTCAATTTTTTTTAGACATTCTAGGCCAAATTTATAATTTAAAATAATAAATTTTATATTTATTAGTTTAAAATTAGAAACCATAAGTAAAAAATATGCCCACTTATTTAAATTTTTTGAACTTCTTATTAAACTATATGCTAAAATCTACGATTTAAGTACTAACAAGTACGCCCACTTGATTCTATCATCCAGTTTAGCCTTTTTTTTAACTTTTTCCGAATTTTGATATAAAAAAATACTTTTTTAATTCCTAAAGCTAAAAACAAAATTGATTTTTTTTTTGTATTTTTAAGTTCTTTATTTTTTAGTAGGAAAAAATACTTTTCTGATTCCTAAAGCTAAGAGACATTTATAAAACCTAAATTTGAAAAGCAAATGCAAAATACAAAAAAGAATTTATATTCTTGCTCATATTTTGTATAAATACACTTTACGATCCTGTTTGATAACCAATGTAGATTGTGTGGGATTAATAGTGAAGTATAATTAAAAATGAGGTTGGATTAATTTTTTTGTATTTAATTTGGGTAGGATAATATAGTAAATTATGCAAATTCATGTTTGTTTTAGATGGGATTAGATAACGTAATATAGGATTATATTTATTAATTTCTAAAATTACCTTTTAGTAAAAAAACTAATAAATTTATTTTTTATTTTTTTAAATAAACTAATAAGTTAAATTTTTTAAAACTAAGTTAAATAAGCTAATATATTATTTTTTATTTTTTATTTTTTTATTTTTTTAATTTGGTTTACATATGTGAATTTTTTTTTATAATTAGAAGTATTCATGGTATAGTGCTCGTTGAGTAAATTATTCATTAAAAAAATAATTATAGAACAAAAATAATCACAATCGGAACACATTTATTTATAACAAAATATATAATAAGTATGATTTTAAGTTAAGCTTACGTCCACTTCTTAAGGTCTTTCTTAAGTATTTTTTTTCATTCTCAATTAGCTTTTCAATTAGATGCTTCAGGGATGCATCTAAACATTTACAACTAAGTGTTTTGTCCCTAAAAAAATCAAAAAAATCAACAAGTTTCTAGGGTATTTGCAAAACCTTTTAAACAGGTGTTTTGTTCAAAAATCACTCAAAAATTTTCTTCAAACAGCCATTGGCTTGATGCACATGGTTCTTAAGAGTTTTCTCACAAAACTATCGTAAAGAATTTCCAAGGGTTTAATCACCCTCTTACAAAAAATTTGAACAATGAATAACTCACAATAAATGAGACAACAACCCCAAATGAGTAGATAAAAATGAAATTAATCCTTTTAATTAAAATTTTTTATTTTTTGGCTCGATTCAATAAAAGAAGTTGAAAAATATAATAATTTGACTAAACGATAAAAATTTTTTATAGGGAATGAAAATAAGCCAAACGAAATAAGTAAATAAACAATTATCACAAACGAGACGTATATGTCAGTGGTAATCATTGAATATGCTCGTTTTGGACGTTTTTTTTCTTTATTTCCAGTAATATATTGAGTTTTATATATTGATCGCATCAATTATGCCCAAAGATTGATGCGCAAAAATTATTATTCTCTCCCATAGTGTTGAAAAAATAAATGGAAGAACAAGTAAATTTACTTAACGAATAAATTTATTTTGTTTCATTTTTTATATGATTTCCTTATGTAGTTTTATATCATTAGCCAAATTGTATTTTTTAAAACAATTTACGTGCATATTAGAAATATGTTTGAGCATATTGTGAACCAAAGTAAGTTCTCGAGAAAATTGTTCCAAATTTAGGTATTTTTCCTTCTCTAATTGTTGCTTAACAAATTGTAGAGAAATTACTTGTAAAAATCATAGAAGGTTAAGATTGGGATCAATGATCCCGTCTTTACCAGCTACAGGGTGAGTAGCATCCACCTCTTCCTGCACTAGCAAAGGATTAGAGCTACCTCGCTTGGTGGCTTAATCAGAAGACACTTCAATGATCAAGTTAGTATGAATTTTGAAGATGGGAAAGTAAATTGACGGAGATTTTGTTATATGCAATTGTTTGATGTGTACCTAATGGTGCAAAATCTATCTACTTTTATAAATAAGCTATGGCTTTGACTTTTGTCCTAATGATATAATTTGCTCTATCCATCAAGTTAAATGTAAAATGCAGTTATGACGGTGGTGACGTGGAGTGCTTAATTAGCAATCTTATTTTTTATTTTACTTTTTTATAAGTCCAATCAATAATCTCTAACCCACTAACATGTTTGTCAGACCCATACATACAATCTCAAAGCTTGGCAGCTACAATCCTAAGCTATCTCTCTGCTTGGGCATTGTAGTACTTGGCTAAAGATGTTGAGATGTTGAGATGATATGTCTTCTAGGTTTAATAGATATTTTGAACTATTTTAATTATCCCCAACGCATTTGCATAGCTCAAATCCCAATATATAAGAAGGGGTTTCTTATCAAAGTCGTGCTCGAATCATTGTCATATTGGCGTTCAAGGTAGCATTAAAGGGCTATTGGCAACTCAACGTGTTATATTTGGAAGTCTAAGCGTCAACCATCTTGTATTTACTTGGAGAACGAGATGGTTAACTATTTACGTGCTTTGATGACTTATTGAATATGTTTTGACGTTGTTTCATTATGTGAAAGGATGTCTCTAGCATGCGAAGCAACAAGCTCTTATATGTTACAGGTCCTAAATGGATACTCTGGGCATGTGGCACGACATGCTTACATCTATTTAATGCATGCGATGGGATATGCGCCTTAGAATCTGTAACGTTAGAGATGATTTTCAATTAAAATCAAATTATTTAAATTTATTACAATCTGTTTGTTCATCATGTCCTGCCGTGATATTTGAGCTATATCATTGTTCGACCATATGTTTCGAGCTATTAGTCAACTTTGAATAAATCGACGTCGATGCTCAGGTTGGAGGTGAATTAACTCAATTGCATTTTGATAGCATGGAGTAAACGTTTCCCCTCTTGACATCGTATCACTCATCCCTAGTACAGTGTAACAGACTTGATTGTGCATTAAATACGATGTGTGCACACCATTTACAAGCCCTATTGAGTGAATCTTTTGGTGATTTAGTGGTCAGCCCCCTTTCTCATCACTCATATATATACCAATACCTTAAGGCATGGGCATTTCTTTCGTCTTTGCACAAACTCGGAGCATACAATTCTCATTCTAAATTCCTATTCATGTTTAAACCAGAATTGTTGCCACCATTCAAGAACTATCTTATGCGCATTAAGCTCGAGATACGCAAAATTTAGTACTGTTACTCCATTTGGAAAATAACTACGAGGGGAAAATATTACCTTATGGCTAAAGAGCCTTCTCAACATATCTGGCATAATATGCAGGACTCTCATAAGAGTGTCATTGAGGACTTCATCGTGGTCAGGAATAGTTAGCAGCTCATCATAGGGTCGTATGATCATTGCGCATACTTGTATCTAGTTAAAGTTGGTTCCCCACTGTGGCGGCGGAATTTTGTGATTTTTGATATGTCAAAAATATAGGAATTCAAAGGATATTTAAAAAATATTTTAACACCTTAAAAGTCAAAATTTGAAAATCTCTTTTTGTTGAAAATAGAGTCGCCACTTGATTTTAAAAAAAATCAAGAAAAACAAAAATGGCTACTGATCTTTAAAACGTTTAACAAGAGAAAAATGGTTCGGGGGCTAAGGTATGAATCGAAAAAAGTGTTAAGCACCCCGTTCGCCCAACCATAAGGTTTTGCCTCTATTAATCATCATTGGTTCTTAATAAAATTTCTCAAATGCATGCAAATATAGAAAATAGAGGTAAAAATAAAACATTCAAAATCAAATAAAAAAAATACATAACATATGTATATAGAACACTAAAACAAAGCAAATAAATAAAATAAAATTCTAAATCCTATAATATGCAATTTCTAACTAAAAGATTCATGTAGCAAACAAAGATATGCTAAAAGTTTCTATAAAGTTTTCTTCTTTCATTAACCAAACATTTATTTGGCACTTAGGCTTGGGTCATATTTATCTACAAAAAATAAACAGACTGATAGCAGATAGACTTTTGAGTTCATTGAAAGTGGAGGCACTTCCAGTCTGTGAATTTTGCTTAAAATGTAAAATGATCAAGATGCCCTTTTCGGCTAGAAACTATTCAGCTAAAGAGCCGTTAGTGCTAGTTTATTATGATGTGTGTGGTCCTATGACAATTCAGACTAGAGATAGCTTTGAGTACTTCGTCAGTTTCATTGATGACTACTCAAAGTATGGATGCATTTACCTGATACACCGTAAGTCTTAATGTTTTGCGAAATTTAAAGAATTCACGACGGAGACGGATAAGCGTCTGAGTAAAAATATTAAATCACTACGATCCGATCGTGGTGGAGAATACTTTTTTGGAGAGTTTAAAGACTACTTGTCATCAAAGAGAATTATATCCCAATTAACTACGCATAGCACTCCACAACAGAATGGTGTAGCAGAAAGAAATAATAAGACTCTTATGGATATGGTAAGGTTTATGATGAGTAATTCAGGTTACCCGATTTATTTTGAAAACTCGCTTTAGAGACAACAACTTACATTATGGAGACCTGGTTCTGTTTTATTTTCACAATATTTTTTCGATGTGTTGGTTATTGCTTTATCGTTTTTGAACAGCATGTTATATGTGTTTTACGCTTGTTCGAGTTTTGTTATAACTTGTTTTGTTGGTTTGCTTTTTTTCGTTGTTCAGTAAATTAAGGCGGTAAGTTCAGTCGACTGACCTGTCCGATAGTGGGTTCAGTCTACTGACTTTGTGGGTTCAGTCGACTGACCTGTGGCCGTGAAAGATTCTTAGTTTTCCAGTAGCTTTTCAATCGATTGATTTGGTGGATTCAGTCGGCTGACTTCCTATTCGTGGCTGGGCCTATAAATATCAACCTTATGTTAGATATTTTAAAAATCCTAGCTTCTTGAACAAGTTTTTTTTTCCTCCGCCTTCTCTCTAGTTTCTCAGTGGGCCCAGGCTTGGTTTTTGGCGATCGGATAGTGGATTCTTAGTATTCGTGCCAAGGGCATCGCGTTCATCCAGACAAAATCTCATTTTGACGAAATTTATTTTTTCACATAGTTCGAGGGGTTGAGTTTTTTACTCAACGAGGTAGGATCCTATACTATATTGTCTTTAAAGGGTGCTACGTGCGATTATATGCTTTTCTGATATTTAAAAATGCTATAAATGTTAGATTTAGTGTTTAAACCATATTTGTTCAGATAAAAATCATATTTTGCATATTTTTTGGTTTATTTCTTGTTGGTGGACGTGTGGATGTCCGTGGTTTTCAAAAAAATAGTTTGAAAACGGAAGAATTTATGTAAAGTGATGCAAACCTAACTTTGGAAGATTTAGAGCTAACCATTCGGGTTGAGTCTCGATTTTTAAATTTTTTGGTAGAAACGGTGAAATTTGGTCTCCATGGTTAATGGATGATGTGGCGGATGGTCGTTGAATGTTTTATATATGATTAATGTATGATTTTAAATATTTTCGTAGTCGAGTTACGTGTTGATTTTTAATGATTCGATAGATGTGCCGTGATAGTGCGTGTGTATTTGGGCCACCATTGCTCCTCAGTGAAAGTTTAAAAATTTTGCGCAAGTAGGTACTTCGCTTCTTCGGGTTAATCCCCGTAAATGAAGTGGTTGCCCTAGTGAGAGACGTGCATTATCGTGACTCTGTATAAAATTTGTCATTACCTACCGGGTCTTTATATGGCTTGGGTCTAGAATAATGGGCAAGAGCCTATAATTGTTATCTTTGTCCTAAGTGTGACAAAGTCTGTACATAGGAATCATTGTCGGTTGTGTAAACCAAGTGAAAAATAATGTTTTGTTACTATTTTTCCTTAACTGTTTGACGTTATTCGCATTGTGTAAAATGCATGGTTTTAATGATGGAAAATCATTGGGTTTTAAAGATGGAAAATCGTTGGGTTTTAAGGATGAAAAACCGTTTAAGGCTCGTGTAGTCGAGTCGATTTTATACTATGTGATTGCATATCTTGTTTTATTTCATTATAGTCTATTTCTATTGAATTTTGGCGCATGTTGTGAAATTTGTGAAAAACCTTTTTCAGGTGACTGTGATCACAAGAGATGGCCTTGAGAAGTCGAGGTGGCAGAAGACGTTTCATAATGTTCTATTTTGTTATAGGATCATGTATAGTTACATGTATTGCCTATTCTTAGAATAAAGTTTTGTAAACATTGAGACGATATATTATGCATGTATGGAATGTATGTTTATTTTGATAAGGACCTTAGGTTTTGAGGTGTGACACAATCACTTGAGGAATCAAGCCATAGATATTTTGAGTCGACACAAAATAGTTTTGAGTTGATCCCTGCGACAGATTTCAAATCTCACGCTGGTTCTAACGGTTGGATTTCAGAATATTAATTGTTCCTACTAATCCACCAACGTTCATTTACTTCAGATGTTTATAAAATGAGTTAAGATTCAATACTTTAAATCCCCTGGAACATTTGGACACTATTCTATTGTTTGAATCAAAAGTTCAAATCTTTAAGAAAGCTTTTATTACTCATTAACTCCTCTAGCCAATTCTTACATCTTTGTATCGATTTACTTCTAATTTTTTTGTAAAGAGAGTGAATGAGTGGGTGAATATTTAATTTTCATACATTTATTATAATAGAGAGTAACTCACCTTTGATCTTTTAAGAGAGTGTGTGATACTTTTTAAAGAATAGTTGAAGAGAGAATAGAAAAAACAAATGTTAGTCCAAGGGCATTTTAATTAGATTTTGATAATTTTTATAATTTATTTTCTAAGTTCAATTGATTTAAAAAGATAATATTTAATATTTTTAAAAAGAAAGTATTGCCACAAAATGACAAATGAGTTGACACATTTAGCTATTTGAGACGACTCATCTCTCGAATGGATTGACACTTAAAGTATTCTTGAATAATAATATTTTGTAATCACTATAATTAATATTTGAGTCAACACCTTCAGACAAAGAATACTTAAAAATCTCAAATGTGTCAATACCTTTGAGCTAATGAGTTAACACCATAATATGTTCATTTAAGATGTTTCAAGTATTAAATTTTGAGTCGACGCAGATAAAATTTGAGCCGACACAAAAGAACCAAGACTCTCTACTCTGAAAAAGAGTAGATACAAACTAAGTTTGAGTTGACATCAAGTGTTTCTTCACTTTGATTATCTTGAATTTTGAGTTGACACAAATTGAATATGAGTCGACACAAATGTACCTAGGCTATCTGCAGGATTTGTAAGTCGACACAAATTGAAGAATAGTTGACACAAATATACCGAGTCTGTCTGAAGATTTGTGAGTCGACACAAAAGTCTAAATAAGTTGACACAAAATCACCGAGGGTTCCTGTACTTTTTAGTGTCGACACCAAAGGCAATTCGAGTTGACACAAAAAGGCCATCCCGAAAAGCTGAAGAACAAAATGAGTTGACACCGTTGTGTTGGTGAGAATAATGCATAAATCGTGTTGACACCAACAAAAATCTGAGTCGACCCAATCAATTAAAGAACCTTACCCTAGAAATTTTGTGTCGACCAAAACTCAATTGTGTCAACACTAGCGACGAAATTCAAAATACGTGGAATGGTTCAACGGTTAAATTTTTTGCATTAATTGCTCCCATCTACCTCAAACGGTCATGAATCCTCAATAACTTAGATAAATAGTTACTCCTCAGCATTTAAAACATCTAGAGACTTATATTCACTGTTGTATTACTTAATTCAAAGTCAAAATCATTCAAGCTCTTATTTATTGTTCATAACTCCAGCTCTTGTATCTTATCTCTTTACTCCTCATTTATTGCCAATCATTTATGTAAATAGAGTGAGTGATACTCATTAAAACATCTAATTTATTGTATCTAAGGATGAGCCACCATTTATCATTTGAGTGAGTGAGTAAATTTCATCAAAGAATAACTCAAGAGATTAGAAGAAAAACAGGGACATATTTTTCGTATGATCGTTTTGAAGTTGTAAAAGATTTTGAATGCACCCGTAAGCGTTCTACATTAGTGAAATTCTCAAGGGGAGTCATGGGGACTGGACGTAGACTTAGAAGAAATCGAATTACTATAAATCTCGGTGTTCGGTTCAATTTCTTTATCCCTAATCTCTTTAATATTTGAATTATTTTATTCTTTGATTATATTTGCTAATTGTTTGCAATATTAAAATATTTTTGAAAATATTTTTAAAGTTTTTATTACCTTTTAAAAATTCAATTCACCCATCTTTTGAGTTGTCTAGAATTAATAACATAGATTGTTTTGTAAGATTTTCTTGAGACTGTAAAATACTTTGAATGCGACTGTGAAATATTTTATCTAAGTGAAAATTCTCAAGGAAAGTTTTGAGGAGTGAGCGTAAACTTGGAACAAAACCGAACCACTATAAATATTGGTGTTCAGTTTAATTTCTCTCTCTAACCTCTTTAATTTTTTTTAATTTTATTTCTTGATATATTTACTATATTTGTTTAAAAAATTAAGAAATTTTTAATTTTTTTAAAAAAATAGTTATTATTGTTTGTTAAAACTCAATTAACCTCATCTTGAATTGTCTAGGATTAACAATTTATACTTTAACCGCATTAAAGTATAAAAGTACTTACAGATGGTTGGTATTACAATAATTGAATTGATCACACTTCAAACTTGAAATTGAAATACACTTGAAAATTAAACACACTTTAAAATATTACAGAAAAACTCAAACTCGCTTAAAAAAACATTCGCTATCTATTAAACACTCTGAAATATTTTTTTACAAACTCTAAAACTCTAAAAGACTAATTAAAACTCTGGAATGAATTCTATGATGAATTTTGAACTCTTGAATTGACTCGGTCTTCAGCAAGGGTGAAGAATCCCTTCATATAGCAATAGGAAATTATTGGAATGAAATTGTGTATGAAATCCACCGAAAGCAGTCTTTGAATTTTTTTAAGGAATAATTGTATCTAGACGTTTGATAATTGATAAGTTGATGAGATGACTATGAAATGACTAAAATGGAAATATAATCATATTACAAATAGGAAAAAGAAAGTGAAAGTTACTATTACAATATTCCTTTTAATGGAAATATTTGATCTTTTATGAATTAGTAGATATAATGAAAGATATGGTGGAAGATGTAGAGGGGCCTATAGGCCAAAAATAACAAATCTCTGCCCTGGTTTTTTTGCTCTACTATTGATTATATAAAATAAATATTTTTTAAAATATAAATACTTGTATAAAATATATATTTTATAAATATAATAAATCTAAATTATTAAAATATTATATTTATATATAATTTTCTTTTCTATTTTTTGTATTTTGTATTTTTAGTTATATTAATTCGTCAATTAATATTTTTTATTTATTATATTATTTATAACTCTTATTAATATCACTCTTTTAAAGCTTAAAGATTATTTTTAAAATATCTTTATTCTTGATAATATTTCTTTTGTTAGAGAACAAAGATGGAATATCTAGTCTGCTCCTCCTAAGATTGTAATTTGGACCTGACTTGGACCGGGCGTGGCTTGGGGTGAGCTTAGCCCATTCCAAAGCTCACGGCTCCCGCAAAAAAATGGACCGGGTTAGGCTGGATTTTCTCTCTCTAAAGGTTAGACCTAGGCCCCAAGGATATAGGGTCGGGCCTAGACCTTGGGCCGGGTTTTAGCGGGCCAATCGAGCTTTTTTAGGTTTTTTATTTTTTTAAATTATTTTAAATTTTTGTTGTAACTTGTATAATATAAGTTTAAATTTTTATTAGCTATTAGTTATTGTTATATTAGTTTATTGATCAAACTTTATAATAAATTAATAAGTTAGTTTACTATTTATAACAATATAAATTTATTAGTTTTATATTTTTATAAATTTTAAAGTTTATAAGTTTATAACCTATTAATATTATTATTAAGTTTATAAGTTATTAGCTTATTATTTTATTAGAAATTTATAAGTTAGTTTATTATTGTTATTATAAGTTTATTAGTTTATTAATTTTTATAGTTTATAATTTATACTTTATTATTTATAGTATATTATTATTTTTATTAGTTATTACTTATTAGTTATATTTATAAATTTAAATTTTATTTATTTTTTAGTTTGTAGTTTATACTTTATAAGTTTATTATTATTACTTTATAAGTTTATAGTTTATATTATTATAAGTTAGTTAGTACTTAGTTTATTATAATTTTGTTATTTTTTGTAATAAATTTGAACACTTTAAATAATTACATAATTTAAATGTAATAAGCTTGAACAGTTAAAATAATTAAATACAATATAAGTTTTTAATGCACTATAAACATTTCATAATAAATTTTATTAACCATTATAAATAATAAATTTTATTATTAAAAAGACGGGCTAAGGTGCTGGACTCGAGCCAGCTCGACCCACGGGCTCCGAGGAGCGGGCAAAGGCCCAAAAATCCTATATCCGAGGTCGGGCAAACTTGGGCTTGTCTCGACCCAAAATCAACCTCAATCTGCACAGTTTCAAACCTCAGATGAAACTCGAGCCGCCCCACGAATCTCAGACCAAAATTAGACACCTCCGCCCCATTCACATCCTTATTTTACCAGCAGCAACAGAAAAAAAAAATCTCCCCACCCGCTTCCCCTTCGCTCGCAATATCTCCTCCAACCGCCCACCCATTTTCACTTCTTGATAAACAACATAACAATCCCAAACGCCGGAAAACAAGCTCCGACAAATCCCGTTTTCCATGGCCATTTCCGGCGCTTTCTTCTCCTCTTCCTTCGCTCTCCGTCGATCTAGATTGGAAATTTCAGCTCCCATAATCTTTCCATTCGAACCCACCCAGATTGGAACAGTTTCTCCCTCAATTCGGGACGGGTTTCCTGGATTCAGAATCGCCTTTTCCCGGAGAAAGTAAGGAAAACCGATTATTCTCTGATTCGCTGTTCAGAATCTTTATTTATTCATTACTTTTTCTTTTTGCAGTTTAATAGGAATGAATGTATAGTGCTTGTATCAAACTGGAACAAAAAACCCTCGTCAATCTCAGGAACTATTCTGGAGTCATATAGTTGATATTATGCGGAGCAGTGAAGTCCTTACTGTCATAGAAATGTCCAACCCAATGAAAAAGTTGGTGATTTAATATTTATATCTGCCTGTATTATCAGGGTAACAAAGAAAGTGTGCACACAGCACGCAAAATCTCCAAAAATAAGTTAAAATTTTAGCATCCCATAAGAACATAAATAAAGAATCAAAATAAGGGAAAAAAATACCTTGCTAGGTTCGACTGTTCCAAGTTTGACGAACACGAACTGTCAATTTTCCGAACACACAATCTCCAATCTTGTTATCGTCCCCAGGTCGTCTACTCATCTTCCTTGCTTCGCAATCTCCAATGGAGGACGAATTTTCTGCAGGTTTTCTTTTTCAAGTGCGCCCCTGCTATTAATAGGAGAATTTAGGGCACAGTCGTTGTTGAAGAATTGGGGCTTCTGGCATTTAAGCCTAATGAGAGATATTATAAAATTAGGGTACTAATTTTTGCTTAAGATTTGGTGTTCAAATATTGTCCAAAACGTGAGTCGGCTTCGTTCATACCAAAAGAGGGGTTTACATATAATAATTGTATAGATGATGTAGAATTGCTCGGCCTTTCATTCACGAAATACTATGACCATCTCTAGGCCAAGCAGTGATAATAAAGGTGCGGCCCAACGTTGGTAGATTGGTTTTGAATGGCTTAAACTAAAACGGCCCAATGAGCAAGACTCATGCCGTAACCATGGTTTTTTTGGCAACATTTATCGTTTAGGCCATTAAAACTTCTAATTTGTCATTTTAGGAAGAAATTAATTTGTTAATTACTTATTCTTGATAAATAATCCATTTTAGACTAACTATTTTTTTTTACAATCTTCTTTTATTCTAGTTTTCAGATTTAAGCCTAACTCAAATATTTTTCATTTTTGATCGTTTTTGGATTTTTCTTTATTTTTTGCTTGGGGGGCAGTTGCCTTTTTATTTATTTATTTATTTTTGTATGTTTTCTAGAGTCTGTAGGGTTGTTTCTCATTATAAATATCATTGTAAGCCTTAGGGCTAAGATAGTTTTGGTGATTAATATAATTCGAGAGTTGTCTCTTTGTTCCAATTCTTGTGGTATTCTTTTGAATCAACAAAATTATTGAAGGTTTTTGTTTCAGCATTCGTTATTGAATCAACAAATTCAAGTTCATACCTCCCCTTTTTAATTTATTTCTGGTACACGTTTTCACTACATTAGTTGGTATCAAATAAAGCAACACTATTGTAATCATGCAACTGAGAAAGCAATGTACTATAGAGGTCTATGAAGGTGACCACATGAGGATGCAACAACAGATCAAGACTCTGACTCCACAAGTCTCAACCCTGACCACTGCCTTTCAACCACAACAATAATGAACCCCCCCTAAATCCACGATCCGCGGAGGATACTTTGGATAACGAGGAAGATAACCCCTTTGATAGGAACCGACCTAGAGGTAGGGGAAGACCAGTTGCAGAGATTGGGCTGTGTAAGTGGGAGGCGGGCTTAAAAATCATCATACCTGAGTTCCATGACAGTCTACGACTAGATGAGTTCCAACTTCCAAGATTGGCTCTTTGCTGTGGAGGAGGTCATGAATTTTAAGGATGTGCCGCATGATAAATGGGTGTCCCTAGTAGCCACTTGTTTTTTGGGAAGGGTGACAGCTTAGTCGCAACAACTGAAAGTTACTCGAGCACGACAAGGAAGAAGGAAGATTGTTTCATGGGATAAGCTAAAGAAGCATATATGTTTGGTGTTCTTGTCTCACAACTATGCATTAATGATGCACCAAAACTTGTGGCATTTACGACTGGGGTCAAAGATAATCGATGAACACACCACTGCATTCTTCCAATTAGTGAAGTGTAATGACCTTACTGAGACGAAGGAGCAACTGGTGTTCCAGTACACTGGGGACTCACAACCTCAATACCAAGATACCTTAAATTTGTTGGAACTCCTATTTAGTTTCTGAAGCACACCAGAGGGCTTTATAATTGGAGAAACAATTGCAGTGCTGTTCTGGAAACTCTGCATGGAGCAATACTGGTGGCTGTAATTCCTGCACTACTGTTCAAAATGGCAACCAAATGGGTGGAGTACGAGGTTTGCCCTGGCATGAGCTGTTGGAAAACCACCTGTAGGGTAAACAAACAGAACCCCTGTTGGTGAGTTCAGATTATGCTGCTTTAAGTGCGGTGAGCCAGGACATCATGCGGTTGACGGCAGGAAAGGAGATCATTATGAAAAAGGCTGTTTACGGACAATGAAGAATTTGCTGCAGATAAGGAATATGAGATGCTTCGGAAGCCTAATTATGACTAGATAGATGGCAACCACAAGTATGAGGAGCAGGTTGTGGGAGATGGTGGGCCTCTGCTTGTGGTGCAACAGGGTACTAAAAAAGGGCTCTACTCTACCCAGCTTTTATCCTGTAGTTGCATTTCTCTCCCGGTTATTAAGTAATAAGCCCTATTTGATCTAGTAAGTGGAAGGGGTTTTTCTAAAGGTTACAAAGACTACATTGCCTCATGTGAAACAGAGGAGAAAGATGGCCGCGGAATAATTTCTTTTAGTCCACTTGGATTATTGGAGGAAAGTGTGCAGGTTTGCGATAGATTCGGGCAGCTACGAGAATGTAATATCTGAGGAAGATGTCAAAAACTTAGTTATGAGTACAGAACATCCTAGTGCATTGTAAACTTTCTTAGCTCCAACAGGGTAAAGAGGTAACAGTTTCACAGTATTGTTTAGTTCCTTTATCCATTGGTGCTAGTTATAAATATAAAATATGGTGTGACGTCGTTCGAATGGATGCTTGTTATATTTTGTGGGGTAGACTTAGCAGTTCGACAGATGTTTGTTCTATGATGGAAGAAAGAATACCTATAATTTTCTATTCAACAAGTTAAGATTGTGCTCATTCCAAATGGATATGAAGTTCCAAAAGTGGTTGCTAACAAGAACTCCAATCTCCCTTCCGTGCCTTTTTTTTTTATTGGTAAAAGAAATAACTGAAACCGGTATGTCATATTTGTTAGTCAGTAAGTAGAGCCATTCAGTATCCAACGTGCTAGATGTTGTGGTGGAGATGATAGAGGAGTTTCAGAATGTCTTTCCAACGGAGTTACCTCCAGGGTTACTACCATTGAGAATTTGAGAGATACACAACATTAGATTGACTTAATCCCAAGGGCGAATATGCCAAACCATCCCCATTATCACATGTCCCTTAATGACCATGGGGAGCTTCGTCGGCAAGTACAAGATTTATTGGAAAAGGGGCATGTCAGGGAGAGTCTCAGTCCATGTGTAGTACGTGCATTATTAACATCCAAGACAGATGGCTTGTGGTGAATGTGCGTGGATAGTTGCACAATCAATAAATTTACTGTGTGGTGTTGATTCCTTATTCCTAGGTTGGATGACCTGCTGGATCAACTTAGTGGAGCGTCTGTATTCAGCAAACATGATTTAAAGAGCGGGCATCATCAAACCTAGATCCAGGAAGGGGATGAGTGGTAAACTACTTTTAAAACTCGCGAGGGACTTTATGAACGACTAGTAATGCCATTTAGGTTATAAACACTCCCAGTACCTTCATGCATATGATGAATCGGTTGTTTTGGCCTTTTACTAGGAAGTTATTCTGGTTTGTGGTGCTAACCATGAATTGTATCTTAAGCACTTGCGTTGAAATTCTATGCGGCTGTGGACAAGTTCCTTTTTTTGGTTGATAGTCTCTTTCTTGGTATACATTGTATCCAAGGATGGGATTTGCATTGGACGAGTTAAAGGTAGAAGTAGTGCGTCTGGCTGGTGCCAAGAATATTCATGAGGTGCGTAGTTTCTATGGGCTAGGCTCGCTCTATAGGCGGTTTACTCCTAACTTTAATAGCATCATGACACCTATCACGAACTGCATGAAGGCTGGAGAGTTTTCTTGGACAAAGGCAACAACAAAAGCGTTTCAGCAAATCAAACATAAGCTGACCACAACACTAGCATTGATACTGCCAAATTTTTCTTTGCCTTTTAAGTTGCATTATAATGCCTCAAGAGTAGGCATTGGTGCGGTCTTGGGCCAGATATCTACAGCAATTCGCTTTTGATATCAAATGTAAATCTAGTGTATCAAAAAAATTTAGTTGATGCCCTTAGTTGTCGTGGCTTTTTACGTAGCACAATGCGAACAAGGTACTTGGTTTTGAATAATTTCATGAATTATTGGCTGATAATCCCTAGTGTGCTAGCATTGTTGGTAAAACTTTAGTAGGACAACGGCCGGATTTTATCGTTTATGATCGTTTATCTTTAAAGGCAATCAATTGTGTGTGCTTGAATCAAGCCTACGGCTAAATATATTATGAAGTTGCATGAGGAGGGGCATATGGAGCATGAAAAGACTTTGCAATAGGTGGCCATTCTTAGTATTGGTCCTCCAGGCACAAAGAAGTTGCTAAGTTTGTAGAAGGCTGCCGTATCTGCCAAGTGTCAAAAGATATTGCGACCTATGCAGGGCTATACATGCCTTTGCAAGTTCCTAACCAGCCATGGACTAATGCCAAAAAACTTTAGTAGGACAACGGCCGGATTTTATCGTTTATGATCGTTTATCTTTAAAGGCAATCAATTGTGTGTGCTTGAATCAAGCCTACGGCTAAATATATTATGAAGTTGCATGAGGAGGGGCATATGGAGCATGAAAAGACTTTGCAATAGGTGGCCATTCTTAGTATTGGTCCTCCAGGCACAAAGAAGTTGCTAAGTTTGTAGAAGGCTGCCGTATCTGCCAAGTGTCAAAAGATATTGCGACCTATGCAGGGCTATACATGCCTTTGCAAGTTCCTAACCAGCCATGGACTAATGCCAACATGGATTTTGTCTTAGGGCGTATGCAACGAGGTTCTGATTCCATCTTTGTAGTAGTAGACAAATTTTCCAATATGGTGCACTTTATAGCTTGTAAGAAGCCTACAACTGCTGTGAACGTCGCATAGTTATATTTTTGGGAAGTCTACTGTCTTCATGGGTTGCCACTGCCCATTTTGACTCTCAAGGATACGAGATTCCTCAACCATTTCTGGAGATGGTTGTTATGAGAAAAGAATAATGGGAAGCCGTACCCAAAAGGATAGGCGAGTACTCTTATCTATAATAAGGCTAGGCCACACCATTACATCCATACACACTCACACACACTAAATAAGAACTATATAATAATAATACTACTACGATACATATATATCTAACACCTCCCTCAAGCTGGAGCATATATATCCACTATGCCCAGCTTGTTATATAAATATGAGACACGCGGACCCGGTAGAGATTTAGTAAAAATATCAGCCACTTGGTCTTCTGTAGGGACTGACCCAAAAGTCACAACGCCTTTCTGATGTTCTGCACGGACAAAATGGCAGTCAATCTCAATGTGCTTCGTTCTCTCATAAAATACTGGGTTGGTGGCAATATAAATAGCCGAGGTATTATCAACCTAGAGTCTGGCAGATCCTTGAAGAGGAAAGTGTAACTCTGTCAAAATTTGCTGTAGCCACATAATATCAGCAGTCGCTAAAGCTATAGCCTCGTATTCGGCCTCAGCACTAAACCGGGAGACCACAGTCTGCTTCTTGCTCTTCTAGGAAACCAAATTCCCACCAACAAAAATAGAATAACCAGAGGTTGGTCTCCTGTCAAATGTACATCCAGTCCAATCAGGATCAGAGTACCATTCCATTCCCATATGACCATAATCAGAAAACTGGATGCCCTTTCCTGGGTTCTTGTGCAAGTACCGAATGATGCGTAACACTGCTTGCCAATGGGGAATACGAGGATCATACAAAAACTGACTGACCACACTCACTAGATAAGCAATATCTGAACGAGTCATAGTAGTAAGATAATTCAGTTGTTCCACTGTACGGCGATACTGGTCAGGATTAGAAAGAGGCACTCCTTTCGGTTCTAGTTTAACATTAGTCTCCATAGGTGAGTCCACCCCTTTAGCATTTATATACCTTGCACGCTCTAAAATGTCAAGAATATACTTCCGTTGAGAAATGAACACACCTTTCTTATTCCTAGTTACTTCAATGCCGAGGAAATATTAAATTTCACTAAGATTTTTCGTCTGAAACTTGGTGGCCAGGAATAATTTAAGCGCAGCAATTCCTCCACTGTCACTACTAGTAATAACAATGTCATCCACATAGATGACGAGTAATATGCATTCAGCTGAGGTATGACGGAAGAATACAGTATGATCCTTTGCAGATTGCTGAAGGCTAAACTCTTGTACGACAGAACTGAACTGGCTAAACCAGGCCCTGAGAGACTGCTTCAGACCATATAAAGAGCGCTTTAATCGACATACATGGTTAGGGGACCCCCCTGAGCAACAAAGCCGAGTGGTTGCTCCATATAAATCTCTTCCTCCAAATTATCATGAAGGAAGGCATTATTCACATCGAGTTGATATAAGGGCCACTGATGAGAAGCAGCCAGCAATAAGAACAGACGAATGGAGGCCATCTTAGCAACAGGCGAAAATGTATCAAAGTAGTCAAGGCCATAAGTCTGAGTATAGTCCTTGGCTACTTAACGAGCCTTTAAACGCTCAAGGGAGCCATCAGAATGAAGTTTGACTGCATAGACTCACTTACAGTTGATCGCAGTCTTCCTTGGAGGAAGACTAACCGGGTCCCAAGTATTATTAGGCTTAAGAGCATTCATCTCCTCAATCATATCCTTGCACCAACCTGGGTGAGAAAGAGCATCGACAACAGAGTAAGGCAGAGTACGCTGATCAAGAGTATTAATGCCTTGCTGGATAGTAGCCGGTAAATCACGATAGAATGTAGTATATAAGGGATGATCTCTATAACTATGATAAAATTTGCATAAAGCAATAGGAGGGTCACTTACCTGATTAGAGGTTGGATCCGGCTGAGGAGATATTGACTCGAGTAGAAGAGAGGTGGTGGAGCTTGGTGACACTGAGGAGTCGGAGAAGGATGAAAGAACAGGTGCCTCGGAAACAGCAGGCCTCCTCGGGATTATCAACCGGAGGACTAGTCACAGGAGAAGATGCCACTGGTAAATCAAAGAATGACTGATATAGCAAAATCTGATCTAAACCCCGTCATCAACACAGGAGAAAGGTGGAGTAGCCGACCAATAGAATGAAGTAGATTCAACAAACACCACATCTTGAGAAATAATAAAGCGTCGCAAGTCAGGACTATAACATCGATATCCTTTTTGGGTTTTAGGATATCCAATGAAGGCACACTTTAGTGCACGAGCATCTAACTTTGTTACATTTGACATGATATCTGTCACATAGCAGACACACCCAAAAATCTTGAGTGGTAAAGAAAAAGGAATCTACTGAGAGAGTAAAACAGACAAGAGTGTTGCACCACGTTTGATAGAGGAATGTAATCTATTAATAAGATAATATGCGGTCATCACAGCTTCACTCCAGAAAACTTTGGGAACCCGCATTTGAAACATCAAGGCACGTGGAGTTTCTAGGAGATGTCTATTCTTTTTCTCAGCCACCCCATTCTGCTGAGGTGTGACAGGGCATGATGTCTGGTGAATAATCCCATGTGTACGCAGGTAGGAACCCAACAAACCACCAACGTACTCACCTCCATTATCACTACGAAGGATTTTCACAGTTGTACCAAATTGAGTGTGGATTTCATTACAAAAGGCAATAAACACAGTAGGTAATTCATACCGTTTTTTCATAAGATAAAGATAAGTAATGCGAGAATAGCCATCAACAAAAATCACAAAATACCGAAAATCAAATAAAGATGTGACAGGATACGGGTCCCAAATATCTGAGTGAACTAAAGAGAAAGGACTTATGGTTCTATTATTGTGTCTAGACACATACAGCACACGCAGGTGCTTAGCAAATCTACACGACTCACATTCTAACTATGTAACCTGACTTAAACTGGGACATAATTTCTTTAAACTTGGCAAGGAGGGATGACCCAGCCGACAATGTATATCCAATATCTGAGACGATTGCCCGGAGCATGCAACATCCAAAGTCTCTTCCAGCACATACAGGCTACCTACCATTCGTCTTCTACTGATAGTATTTCTCAAAACTAGATCCTGAAAAACACAATGATCAGGAAAGAAAGTGACTGAGCAGTTCAAATCCCTGGTAATACGACTCACAGATAGTAAGTTAAACGGATTAGCAGAAGTATGTAAAATATCAGAGAGTGTAATGAATGGAGATAGAGTAGCTACTCCCTGCCCTTTCACCTCCAAAGTTTCGCCATTAGCAACAATCACTCCACTGTGTTCAGAGATCAACTGATAAGATGAAACAGTACATGTGAAGTGGGTCATATGGGTAGAAGCACCCGAATTTATCACCCGTGATCTTGGGGTGGCCATACATGCAGCTGGATTACTTGCAACTGTGGTGGATGAAGTATCGGCTGTGTTCCCAATTCGCATTTGAATGAATTGATCATATTCCTCTTACGTCATCTATAGTGTGCCTCTCAGCAAAGGGAGGGGTATCATACTCGGCCGCAACATTGGCCACAGAGGATGTAGGACGCCCATGTAGCTTCCAACACGAGCTCTGTAAGTGTCCCTACTCTCCACAATAGTGGCAGGACCTGGTGTCACATTCACCTTGACCTCTACTTCGTCCTTCATCACGGCCTCTACCCCCTTGACCTCCCTCACTTCGGCCGCCATCACGACCTTTACCATGAAAATCACCTCTACTCCCACCACGAAAGGCTCCTAGGGCTGTATAGTTACCTTGATCGGTAGTAGTATCACGAGGTTCGTCTCTACTAATGGTTCGACTCATCTGTTGGAAGTTCTCAGATAAAGATGGAATGTCAGACCTAGCCAAAATTTGAGAGTGTGCTGAGTCAAGTTGCTAGTTCACCCAAGCGAGGAGGCAAACTACCAAAAACTGTATCCTCTGCTCGTGAAAAATGTCGTATCAATTGGTAAAATGGACCAACCGATCATACTCATCTGCCAATACCTTGAACTCTGTGAAATAGTCTGTAAAAGAGCGATCCCCCTGTTGTATTCGAAAAATACTCCGCATCACGTTATATAACCGGGAAAGGTTATTAGTCGAGGCAAATGTCTCCTCCAGTATGGCTTATACCTCTCGAACAGTCGTGGCATTAGCCACCAGAATCTCAACGGAGGATTCTATTGAATTCAACATCTTGCTCAGTAATCGTGTGTCATCTCGCTTCCATTGCTTATTCTCATCAGATCCATTCTCCAAAGAATCTTCAAACAAATGGTCTTCTTTTTTCATACCTTCAACTGTAAGTAATACATTTTTCTTCCATAGTACATATGTTTGCGGTCCGGTCAACTTTGAATCCACTAATCGTGTGGATGACGAAAATACATATGTGATTCCTCCTTTTCTATCAGTTCTTACTGAATATTCCTAAACTTTTATGGAACTTTCCATCGACATCACAATAACTCAATGGCAAATCTTAAGGAATCACGAGTGAACACACCAACAAGCAGTAGGATGCACCCACACCTTCAATCATTCATATATGGACCGCGAATCACACTGTCAACTCATCTCCATAAAATAAAAGAATACTGCGATAGCCCTTAGACCCTCAAACTGGCAGCTAGGGTTACCTTGGGGTTGTTAGAACAAGGAGAGGACGAAAAAAAATTGGATAGTGCTTACATCAGTCGGCTAACATGAAGGGAGGCACCAAGAAAAGCTAGGGTGTCCAGAATTGCAAACGGCTGGACTGGAGAAGAGAACAGAGGTCGTCGGATCTGGAAAGAGGGAGAACACGATCTGTCGGCATGCGAAAAAGGGAAAGAAGGTGCTGTCGGTGCTGAGTAAGGATAGTCGGTGCTGGAAAGTGGGAGAAAAGGGGCTGTCGGCGCTGGAAGGAGGCTGAGCAAGAACAGTCGGTGTTGGAAAGTGGCTGAGCAAGGACAGTCGGCGCTAGAAAGGGAAAGAAAAGGGCATGTCGGGGCTCCCCAGGGTCTGTTGGCACTGGTTTAGGGTTAGGGTTAGGTCGGCAGTGGATAATAGATGAGATGGTGGTTGTCGGCACTGGTTTGGTGGTTGTCGGCACTTGTTTGGTGGCTGGCGGCACTGGTTTAGGGTTAGGGTTTGGTTGGCAGTGGGTAATAGCTAAGATGGTGGCTGTCAGCACTGTTTGTGGTGGGAACAAGGCCAGTCGGCGCTTAGTGTTAGGTTTAGGGGTTCATGAGGTTGGTTGCTGGTTGATGGTGGCTGGTGGCTGGTGGGAGGCTAGGTTTTCGTGGAGGCTAGGGTTTTACGGTGGCTCTAATACCATGTTATGAGAAAAGAATAATGGAAAACCGTACCCAAATGGATAGGTGAGTACTTTTATTTATAATAAAGATAGGCCACACCATTACATCCATATATACCCACACACATCGAATAAGAATTATATAATAATAATACTACTACGATACATATATATCTAACAGTGGTTATGGAAGATGGCTAACATCAAGATTGACTTTAGTAGACCTTGCCACCCCTAAACTGCAAGCAGATGGATTTTGTCAACCGTTGCTTAGGTAATTTGTTGCGATGTTTGGTGGGTGACATTTGAAATCCTAGGATTAAAAATTATACCAGACGGAGTTCGCTTACAATCATTCTGCAAACCATAGTTCAAAGTTCAGTCATTTTCACATTCACTATGGTTACCATCAGCGCGCACCACTAGATTTGGAGCCAGTCCCAAATTTGAAGCATGCACATGCAAAGGCAGAAGGTTGAATAACTAATCTTTGCGAGATGAACAAGTTGAAGCCACAAAACTTGTTAGAAGCTATTGTAAAGTTCAAACATAATACTAACAAGAACATCGATTGCTAGAGTTTGAGCGTGGAATTTTTGTTTTGGCAGTTCTTACAAAAAATAAGTTTCTCGTCGCAAGTATAACAAATTGGCAGCCTGAAAGATACGACCGCCGGAAGTGGTGGAAAAAGTCAATGCCAATGCTTATAGGTTGAAGCTCTCTAGCCCTATTTGTACCTCAAATATTTTCAATGTTAAACATCTAGTTCCATATAGAGATGACAATTCTGACGAGGTGCCTGCAAAAATTCAAGGGTGAATTTCCCCTACCCTTGGGAGGATGATGCAGAATTACTTGGACCTTTTCTCATAAAAGCCTATGACCATTGGAAGGCCAAGCAATGATGGTAGAGGCGCGGCCCAACGTCAGTGGATTAGCTTCGAAAGGCCAACGTTCAGTTAGAAATGACCAAATAGACAAAACCCATGACTTTACCGTGATCGAGGGTAATTTTCAGCAAGATTCCATCGTTTAGGCTGTTAAAACTTCAAATTTATTGTTTCAGAAAATAATTGATTTGTTAATTACTTACTTTTAACAAATTTGTTCTAGGTTTTTTTCCCTACAATCTTCTTTTTGATTCTTCTTTCCAGATTTGAACTTAACTTAAATATTTCCGTTTTTGGCAATTTTTGAATTTTCCTTTATTTTTTGCTTGGCGGGTAAGTGTTGCCTTTTTCTTTTATTTTTCTTAAAGTTCTTAGGGTTGCTTTTCATTATAAATATCATTGTAAGCCTTAGGGCTAAGATAATTTTGATTATTAATAATTAATATAATTCGAGAGTTGTCTCTTTGTTCAAATTAAAGAACTCAAGTTCATATCCGTTTTTCTTTCTTTTACACGTTTTCTCTACATCACTGTATGCATGTGATTATGTGTGGGTGTATTTGCATTTCGGGGTAAGCGGATCCTCTATGATGAAGAGTGTTAAGTCACCAATTATCTCAAAAACTTAAGCTATTAAGAAATGGATCCAATAATGTATATCAAACTATTCGACACTCCCTCTCACGTGTGACCCTGTCTCGTACATGGAGATGTGAACAAGCTGAACATGTGTAACACATAGAGTGCACAATAACAAATATAATAGGGAAACACATCACGAGATTTGAATCCAAGACCTTGTGGAACAAGAGCTCTGATACCATGTTAAGTTACCAATTATCCTAAAAGTTTAAACTGTTAGGAAATGAGTCCAACAATATATATCAAGCTATCCAACAAAGAGGATGAGCTTCAAGAGAATGATTTGGATTTCTTGCACCGAAATGCAATATATATATATATATATATGTATATTGTGTGTGTATTATAACAATCTTTCACGATTGTCTTCATTTTGGCAAAATATTATGATGATATGTTGATTTGGATGGAAAAAAAAAAAACTTTGGGATTCTGATGAAGTGACTGAGGCTTGAACAGTTTTTCCCTTTTGTTTTTTGTTATATACTTGCAGTTTTTTGGTATTCAAAGGGAGGTTTGGATTTTATTGTATGGTATCAAATGATTCCTAGAATCCTAGTGGCTACATCAATGGTTATATGAATATTTTTAGTTTGGTTTTTCTAATGATTGTTTTTGGTTTGAATACTTCAAATTATCATGGAAATTGTTTACTCACATTGCAAATGTCTTCTGAAAACTTGTTTGTGAATGATTGTTGTTTGTTACCCACATGGCAGGCCAAGAGGGGCAAGTGGGGGTGAATTGGGTTTGAATAAAAAATTTAAATAAAATCTTCCCAAAAAAAAAACTTTATCAATAAATATACCCAATATATAAAGACAACTGATTAGAGATGAGCATGGAAATGAGTGCACTAGAGAAATATTGCAGAAGTAAGATAACTGGAATGGGGCACACTATACATTTGTGAACTTCTTTACAACTTGTCAAAATCATTTTTTTTCATATATATATATATATATATATATATTTGAAAAAAATTGATTTTGAAACTACCATTCCACAACTACCACTAATGAAACTACCTCTTTTGCCCATACTATTTCATTCCTCTATTCGGTTAGCTATTATTTCAATTCCCTAAAAAAGGTGGCATGTTATGGAAATTTCCATTTTATCCTTATTTGTCAAAACATTATGAGTTCGGAATTTTGTAAGCAAGTGACTTTTGAGGATCCATCTTTCTTCCCAACGAGCTCATTTTTCTTTTTAATTTTGAAGACGGGCGTTGTGTTTGGTTCGGAAGGCATGCTTTTCATTATGTTTCTAGATAGGGCCCCACTGCTCTTGGATTCCCAAACCAAACAAACCTGGGGAGCTGCGAGCCATTACACAGCCCAACAAGGCTGATATCATTGTGACAGATGGAATCTCTAAGTATTAAATGAGGTTTTTGATGCCATATTCTTATAGCATTCTCACGGGTTCAGGAAAGGCTGCAAGGTGTTATGCTTAAGACAAGGTAGGGAAAGTAAGCCAACCACATAGCTGTATTGTAGCTAGCTCTAGCTAACAACCTAAGCGAATTGCTTTCAAGGCCTCTTGGATTGCCCATTCATCAAATAAGGTGCCGGAGTTCTTTGCATTCATAGAGGAGGCTCATCCATAATTGGAAATCAAAATGTAGTAATTGACTCCTCCATTGATCTCGGCTTGCTATGCTTACCGAAGGGCATACCCCTATGTATGTATACTACAGCCAACCTTTCACTCAAGTCAAGAACCAACTTACAGATGAGCACTTTAACAGGACTTCAGCTTATAAAAAATAGAGTTGAATTGGATCAAGTGAAAGTGGTTGTCAAAAATTGATATCCTTTATTGAGAATGAGGAATGAAGTGGGATGATTAGGATTGCAAAAAAAGAAAAAGAAAGAAAAAAGAAAAACGCTAAATGAGTGTACTTCCTTTATACAATAGTATCAGATGGCGAGAGAGAGAGAGAGAGAGGGAGATTTCTTCACAAGGTTTTTTCTTGAGATTTCTTCTTCTATTCTTCGAAGGAATTACAACTCTAGTTTAAGGTGCTAGCCTACTTCTACCACAAGTATTTTTTGGGAAAATTCCTTAAAACATGAATAATCCAAAACTGCCCTGTTTTTGGTCTGATAATCTCCCAAAGTGTTCTCTCACAAAGCACTCAACAAGGATTGCAATGGGTTAATCTGCCCTTTTACTAAAGATTTGAAGAGTACAAGGCTCATAATAAATGATACAAGACCTCACAAAGAGTAGTTAATTCAAGTAGAATCCCGAGACAAAGATTAAAGGGTTTAAAAGCTTTCTTGGATTCTGTGAATGAATGCTTGATCAATCTCTTGCTCCCAAAGTGTTTGAGTGAAGATTTTATAGGCGGCAACCAATTTTGAACGTTGGAGGTAATTGGGAGGTGTTAAATGCACTTTTGAGCTGTTGAAATCTACTTTGTGGAATTTCCTAAAAAATGTGTCAACACAATTTGGTAAGGTGTCGACTCAATTTAGCAAGGTGTTGACTCAACCTGGACAATAACATTTTTTCTATGTCGACTCATTGCTACCTTAGTTGTCTCCTTCTGATCCACATCGACATCCTGGAAAAGTGTTGTTAACTCAATTTGCCATGATATTGACTCAATCTGATTTCAGCCACCTACTGGAAAAAGATCTGGACTCATTTCCTTATGGCGTAGACTCATTCTGGCTATAGACTGAAAATTTGGGCAATCTGTAAATGGTGTCGAATGAAAATAGAAGAACCCTGAACAAATTAAATTTTTACATCCAAACACATTTCGAACTATTCACAAACTCCAATAAAGAATCAATTAAGTTAGGGAGAAGTCAGTCAAAATATAAGATCACTCAAAAGATATCCAAAGGAGCATACAATAAATAGCTTTTCATTAGGAGTGAATATTCAAGTTAAAATAATGGATAATAGCTTGGATACCCCTCTAAAATAGTGTTGACATCATTAAAATCGACAAAATTAGTACCTAGGGCTAACATTGTTATTAATGGAAATTATTCGTTGTGCTTCTTAAATAATTGAAGTTCTACAATTTTCAGCTTGCAAAGAGTAGCGCGTTTTCCTTGTTTTTTTGTTTTTTTTCCTGCTGAAAATACAAATTTGATATATGCATTCTTTTTGTGCAATGTTGAGCTTAGATGGATTTTTTGTTATTCTGATTTCATCAAATGTCGGAGATGACATTTGTGTTAGTGATTGATACTGTTGAAACTTTTGTGTAGGAATGTTGTGCATGCTTCTGTAGATGGTGTGGATGCAGTGGGCTTGACCTCATTGGTCAGTTAAACACTTCCTGCTTTGCCAGTTTTCTTACTAGTTTCATTTGTGACTATGAATATGTGTCCATAATAATCTTATTACGAGTTTCTTTTTTTTTCTTTTTTGTTTTGGGGGGGGGGGGGGGGGGTTAATTCA
>JAOTRH010000001.1:2336224-2353588 GCA_034768845.1 Heliamphora exappendiculata
AGAAAGGGCATCTTTGCATCCAAAGTGGGAGTAGAGGGTTGGGGTGGGGATTTGGGCAGTGGGGTGGACAATGGGTTGGGGTGGGGATTAGGGCAGTGGGGTGGGCAATGGGCCAAGTGGGATTGTGGAGTGGAG
Source organism: Heliamphora exappendiculata (assembly GCA_034768845.1). NCBI lineage: Eukaryota > Viridiplantae > Streptophyta > Magnoliopsida > Ericales > Sarraceniaceae > Heliamphora > Heliamphora exappendiculata. The sequence continues at coordinate 2,336,360 of JAOTRH010000001.1, forward strand.
GGGCTGGGGAAGTGAGGGTGGCGATAGAGGAAGGGGTAAATTTAAACTGAACTTTAGAAGAAAATTGTGCTTCCCATTAATTTGGATGGAAATTGTGACGGTACATTTTAGTTTATTAACTAAAAGGAGTTGTGAGTTAAAGTGCTTATTTGCTTATGATAGGAGGGCTATGGACACATGGCTTACACCAGAATGGGTAAAGTGAAATTTTTTCTTATTATTAACATCTCCAATTCTCCATGGAAAGCAGCTAGTCAACATTATTATTGTGACTAGAATGGCATATGGATTATTGTGGAATATGTTAATTCAACTTAATTGATGTCATTGAAGGTTACTTTTGAATGTATATTGTACCTTCCCTTTTTTAATGAAATTATTATATGTTAAAGAGACTGAGATGTAAACATGCCAGAACTAAACACTGAATTTATGTGCTACATTGTTGGTTCTAATGTCGGGAAAAGACCGTAACTTATTGCATATTCTCAGTGTTGTTAATAAATAATAGTTTGTCATCATGAGAGGAACCCCTGTTAGTCTAGCTGAGAGGGGGAAATTCAATTCATATAGCAGGCAGGATGTAAACTAGGTCAGGATTGAATTGCACAAGAACATCTTGCATGTTCCTTGCATTTAAGATATCTTTCTTTATTGAACAAGTCTATAATGTGTAGTATTTTTCCTTGCTCTCTCTCTTTCTCTGTGACAAGCGCGTGTGCACACATGAATGAGGACAAACTTAATGCACCATGCTTCATTCTTCAGTTTGGTCATGGTAAGAGGCATGCAATATTGTGGGGTCTAATCTTTTTCCCTGATTAGAAGTTCATTTCACTAGTATTTTTTTTTTTTGTAGTTCGGCAATACATCTATTTTGCATTTGGTATCACATGTTAATTAATGACATATTGTGGTCTAGCTTCATAACTTCAACATCACGACATCTTTTTGTGGTGATCACTTGTGCAGGAAGGAGCCGTTTGTTTGCTATGCACCTTTATAACTTTCTTTCCATCTTCCATCCAGCGATGTTACGACAGTGTATGTGTTATATCTGTCATTTGATTTCCATTTATATTGTCTTAGTAGAATTTATTCATATCAAATTGTGGTTTCTCATGTGCTTTTACTAGGCCATCTATATTGTCATTGGGCAATAAGACTTGTCTGTGTTAAATGACAATATTGGAAATGATAGCACAAAAAAAGTAAACAATTCATCAACTCAAAGGGAAGAGCAGTTGTCATCATGAGCATGACTTGTGTATAAAATGATGATGTGTGCTATACTGAATTTATGCCTTAGAAAGTGAAACTTAATTTGCTTGCGACAGTGACTTTTTCCCCCATAAGAGTCAATCACACCTTTTTATTGGGTTGGACTTATTATGTTATCCATTCAACTCGCTGCAGTTGAGCACTTTGTATGTTTGCTACGTATTCTTGATGAGCTGAGTACATAATACTTGCAGGCTGAAGCTGCTGTTGTTTCCAAAATTATGTCGGGTAAATGCAGTGTTAAGATGATGAAGGTGAGAGCGGTTTTGAATGCTTGATATTGCAGTCTCTGCCATGAGATATTCGAAAATGCTGCACGTGTACAAACTTATTTGCTTTCTATGTTTAGGACCTTGGTCATTGCTTAGCATTGCTTCCAAAATCAAGAGGAGATGAGGATACCTGGTCATTGATGCTGCAAAAGATTTTATTTTCAATTAATGTCCACCTAAATGATGCTTTCCAGGGTGTAGAAGAAGGTTTGCTATATGGCTATGTTGTCAAATGATATTACTGCTAGTTGCGGGAACTATTGGTTTGATTTACTCTTTGCAGACTCAAAAAGCAATGAAGCAATGAAGGTATTGGTTCCCCCAGGAAAAGATCCCCCACCTCCCTTAGGAGGTCATACTATAGGAGAAACCTCAGACCAGAGAACAAAGAGACCTGAGCGGTTGCAGATGTTGAGTGTCTCTACCTTGATGCGATGCTGCTGTACAATGCTTACAAGTTCGTATCCTGTTCAGGTAATGCAATGTACTTGGGGTTAGTTTTTTCAGTTAACAATAAGATGCTGGTCTACTTTTTATAGAACTAACTTTGGATTTCGTGTTTGGTAGTGAAATATTATGGATGCACCTGTGCTAGTGTTCTCAGGTATATAGTTTTTTTGTCTCATAGGTTAGAGTTCCTGTTCGCCCTTTAGTAGCCCTTGCTGGTAGAGTGCTGATGGTGGATGGGTCCTTGTCTCAAGCCTTGTTTCCCTTTACGACTGCCATGCAACAAGAATTTATTTGTTCAGAACTTCCAGTTTTGCATTCATACAGCTTGGAACTCCTCAGTGCGGTTATAAAGGGTGTGCGCAGGTGAACTATAATATTGATCTCCATTGTTTATTTCTATTTTGGTGGAAACATACGCTTGATCATATTCTTTCACTGTCGGGTGTTAATAGTATGCTCAACGAATTATTTGTTATGAGGTCCTATCCTGTCAGTTCTTTTGTTTTGTTCCTTTTTTTTGGGAGGGGAATAAATATCCAATTACAAATTGACAGGCTGTCAGCTGGCTGATGGGAAATTTTTTCTGGATGGTTGATATCTGATACCACAAATGCACCTTAAACTTAAATCTTCCATTGTTCAAAATGCATGCCAGAAATTATAAAATACGTCAATCTGATGATGAAAAATGAAGTTTTGTTGCTGATGATGACAAAGGAATATTTGACTCTGGTGATGTACTGGTATACCCACCCATTCCATTCTTCTACAAACCCATTTTTCTCAAAGCTGCAATAATGAAACCCTCAACGGAGATGTTCAAAAGCTTTTTTCAGGTCAAGTTTGATAGCTGGAGCGTCATTTCCTCCCTTATTTTTATGGTTTATGTAGTGAATGTGAGAATATATGGTTGGGATGTTTTTTCATTATCAAGATTGTTAGAATATATTATAATTATTATTAATATTATTATGATTTAGTTTTCTAGTTAATCTATTACCATTATTAGGATTTCTATAACTTATAAATTTGATGTATTTTTTCATTATAAATCAAGCATTTTGGCTCAATATGCAATAATATTAGTAATATTAGTCTTTATTTACTCACATGGTATCAGAGTAGGGTTCCAAACCCTAATCCGTCAACCACCCTTCTCTCCTGCGCCGTCGTTGTCTTCCACCTCGAAATTCAAAACCCTAGTTTGCAGCACCCTTCACAGTTGCCTGGCCCTTGGTATCGCAGCACCTTTTGCAGTCGCCTGGCCCTTCGTTGTCGCAGCACCCTTCGCAGTCGCATGACCCTTTGCAGTAGCAGTCTTCTTCGCAATTGCCTGACCCATCGTAGTTGCAGCACCCTTCGTAGTCGTCTGGTTCTTCTCCTTCTCCGACTGAAACCCTAGTTCAGACTTCACCAGACTCTTCCTCTTCACTGATAACTTCCAAAACCTTAGATCTGCACACCATTGGCCTCGGACGGCAACCCTTTGACCTCGAAACTACCCTCCAGCAACCTCGCCGACCTTCGGTGACCTCTCTAGCCACCTTGCCGACTTCTGGTGACCTCTCTAACCTCCGGAAACAACACTAGTAGCAGTATTGGCACTGTTTGGCACTATTTGGCACTGTTTGACAGTATTGGTTTGTTCAACTTTGGGTAATGTTTGGCTCCTTGTTCTTAGGGCTGTTCAACAATCCGCCCAACCCGCTCAACCGCCCCACACCCGTTCGCCCCACACCGTTCCAAGCAAATTTAAAAAGAAGAAAAAGGCGGGTTAGGCGGGTTGTGGATGAAATTCAGCGGGTCGGTTGGTGAGTCGGTTCCAAATCATCCAACCCGTCCAGCAATCGACCCGCACCGCACATGTTTTTTAGTTTTAAGTTTTTAATCCCAGCGCCTCCTTGAAAACAAAACAGTCAAAACACAAACAAATCAGTAAAATATTGCTATAATGTTCGTTTAATTTTTAAACTGTGGCAGCGTGGGTTGTAGATTTTTTTAAACTGTTCATTTAAATATTGCTGTTTATTGATTTAAACTATTCATTTAAATATTGTTGTTAAATATTTAATTTCACCACGTCATTTGCTTGCCTTATGCAAACAATTTACTTTTAAATAATACTGAAATTTGAACTATGGCAGCGCAGTTGTGGTTTTCTTTGGTAACCCACTTAATAAATTATAGAATTCGAATAATTTATTTAATTTTTAAACCGTCAATCCGCCCGCCATTGCAAAACCGCCCCAAAAAATAACTATTCCGTCGGTTTTATAAAGTGAATAGTTTGGCGGTGGATTAAAATTTTTTATATCGCCATAAATGGTTTGGTTAATGAATTTTTACTCAATTCGCACTGCACTGATCCGCGCATACCCCTCTTTGTTCTTATACTTTGTTTGGTTCCTATTCTCCTTTGGCACTGTTTAGCTTCTAATCCTTATTTTTGGGTCCTAATTGGAATTAGCTTTGGAATTAGTTTTGGTACTACGGGATCTTGCTTTCTGTAGTTGCTATTGCTGAAAGTTATGCATCATCTATTGCACTCTGGGATATGGAGAATGCGCAAGTCCTCACTTGGTTCCACAATTCTGTGGAGCCAAGTATTGGAATGAATTTTTCCAAATGTACGACCGCCAAGCTTGTGTGGGACTACCTTCAGAATATGTATCTCACTTCTAATTTTGCCAATCAATATGAGTTGGAAATAACTATTCGCAGCGCAAAACAAAATGATAAGTCGATCCAGGAATTTTATAACGAGTTGACCTCATACTGGGATCAACTGACCCTTATGGAGCCCTCCGACTTACAATTGATCTCCAGTAATCTCCAGTATCGCGAGAAGCAGCGGCTCGTTTAGTTTTTGATGGCCTTTCGTGATCAGTTTGAGCCACTTCGTGGTGCTCTTTTTCATCGTTCTCTTTCGCCGTATGTTGATGGGGCTATTCGCGAACTTATTACAGAGGAGATACGGTTCAAAGTGGCTCATATAACTATTCCATCTTAGTTAGTCTTTTCCATTCCTTTCTCCTCCATGGGTGTTTCTTCCCGGGCTCCATTGCTCCCTACTCCTCATCTGATTGAAGTCACAGGTAAGCCCAAGTCCCGGATTGCTATGGATGAGTGCAACTTTTGTCACCAAAAGGGCCATTGAAAGTTGGCATGCCCTAAGCTCACATAGAAGGGCCATTCTTCTTCTTTCGCACGTCCCTCTGCATCGTCCTTTTGCCTACGTACTGCTCTTGCCACACCCGCATCTACTAACGGAATCCCTACTGGCCCCCCATCTCTCCCATTTCAGTTACTGTTAGATCAGTTTCAGGCTCTGCTCGCTTTTTCTGGGACTCAGTCACATGATTCCATGGCTACTTCCCATTCAAGTTTGCATACTTCTTACTTCTCAGGTATATTCCCCTCCACGCGGATATTCGACTCTGGTTTTTTTCATCATATAACATCTAATTTGGCCTGTCTCAGTAATTGTGTTTCTTCTTCATCTCCTATTACTGTTCACACTGCAAATGGCTCCCCTATGCATGTTATCTCCATTGGTTCGGTTGTTCCATCTACCTCATCTCCTTTGTCTATTCCTAATGTCTTCTACATACCGCAATTGTCTGTTAGCCTGCTGTCTATTAGTCAACTTTCTGATTTTAGTTTTGATGTTCTCTTTTTTTCTTCTGGTTGTGTTGTTTAGGAACGGATGTCCAAGAAGTAAATTGGGACCGGGCGTAGAACTGGTGATCTATATGTTCTGGAAAGTTTCCAGTGGATTCCTCCATTGCCATGTCGTCTTTCTCTCTTGATCAACATTCTTCTCCCGTTTTCATTTGGCACTCTCGGTTAGGTCATTTATCCAGTGAGCGTCTAAGACATTTAGTTCAGTCTGATCGATTAGGCACAGTATCTGTTAGTGATATTTCTGAGTGTAGTGACTGTAAACTTGCGAAAATGTCTGCTTTACCATTTAATAAAAATTCTTTTATTTCTACATCTCATTTTTCTATTTGTTTATACTGATGTGTGGGATCCTTCTCCCATTGCCACTAAAGGTGGCTCTGTTTACTATGTGTCTTTTATCGATGATTATAGTTGGTTTTGCTGGGTTTATCTTATGTCACACAAATCCGATCTCTTTCGCATTTATCGCCTTTTCCACTCTATGGTTCAAACGCAATTTTTTACCACGATAAAAATTCTTCGTTCAGTTTTGGGTGGGGAGTACTTTTTATCTGAGTTTACCGATTTTCTTGCTTCCTCCGGTACTATTAATCAGTCGTCCTGTTTTGACACACCGGCTCAGAATGGTCAAGCTGAACGTAAACATCGGCATATTCTTGAAACTGCTCGATCTCTCCTTCTATCCTCCTCTGTTCCTGCCGCATTTTGGGGTAAAGCCGTTCTTACAGTGGTGTGTCTTCTCAATCGTATGCTCTCTCCTCTTCTTTCTGGCCTCTCTTCTTATGAGAAGCTTTTTGGCCATGCTCCTAATTATTCGTTGTTGCGTGTCTTTGGTTTCGTTTATTTTTCTCTCCTTCCCAAACGTGAGCGCATTAAACTCGGTGCTCGTTTCGCTCTCTGTGTCTTCTTAGAGTATGGTCTTCAGCAGAAGGGCTATCGGTGTTATGATCTGGTTTCGAAACGCTTCTATGTCTCCCGTCATGTTGTGTTTCTCGAGCGTCTCTCTTACTTTGCTTTCCCTCCCAAATATGCTCCGGTCTCCAAAGACGAGTTGGTGTTTCTGGATCCTTTTCCTCTTGATGTGCCTTCTGAAGAGTTTATCTCTGATCTTGATCTCCTTGCCTCCCGTCCATTTGCCCCTTCCTCTTTCCCCGTAGTTTACTCTCGCCAGCCCGTTAATCCTTCCCCGCTCTCCTCCACCAGCTCCGATCCGGATCCCGTTGCTTCTCTGCCTTCCGATTCTCCTGAATGTTGCTACCCATTGCACTCGTACTCCGTCGGTAAGGCTTGGTTTTTCACATACTTGTTTTTCTCCCTCTTATCATACATTTTTGAATTCCATTCATAGTTACTTTAAGCCTAATTATTATAAGGAAGCATGTACTGATCCTAATTAGATTAATGATATGGCTGACGAATTATCTGCTCTTCAGAAAACTGGTACTTGGGAGTTTGTTCCACTTCCTGCAGGTAAGAATCTCATTGGCTGCAAATGGGTGTACAAAGTTAAAACTCACTCAGACTGTTCTTTAGAGTGTTACAAAGCTCGTCTAGTTGCTAAGAGCTTTTCTCAGAAATATGGGGTTGACTACGAGGAAACCTTTACTCCTGTGGATAAAATGACCACAGTCTGTACGCTTATATCCATGGCTGCCGTCCGTCACTGGTCTCTCTTTCAACTGGATGTCAAGAATGTCTTCCTCAATGGCCACCTTAATGAAGAAGTCTACATGCGCCCCCCACTAGGTCTCTCTCATCCCCAGGGTTTGGTTTGCCGACTTCACTGGGCCCTTTACGGTCTGAAACAGTCCTCTCGTGCCTGGTATGACTGTTTTCAATCTACAGTTGCCCAGATTGGTTTTCATCTTAGTCCTCATGATTCGGCCCTCTTTATCCGTCATACTTCTACTGGTATTGTGGTTTTTCTTTTGTATGTCAATGACATGATCATCATTACTAGTTCTGACTCTGCCACTATCTCTGCGGTCAAGCAACATCTATTTCGGGAGTTTGAAATGAAAGATTTGTGCCCTCTTTGCTATTTTCTCGGTATTGAGGTGGCTTCTTCTCTTGAGGGTTATCTTCTCTCTCAAACTAAGTATGCTTATAAAGTTATTCACCGCGCCCACCTCACCAATGATAAAATTGTTGACACCCTCATTGAGTTGCACGTTAAGTTCTCTTCCACTGACGGGGTGCCACTTGAGGATCCCTCTCTTTATCGAGAGTTGGTTGGGTGTCTGGTTTATGAGTCTATCTCACCGTGACACGCCCTGATATCGCTTATGTAGTTCATGTCGTTAGTCAGTTTGTCACAGTTTCACGCTCTATCCACTGGGCCGCCTAACTTCGCATCATTCGCTATGTTCGGCATACTATCTTTCAGAATTTATTATTATCGTCCACCTCCTCCTTGACTCTTAAGGTATATGCAGATGCTGATTGGGCTGATGATATTTCCAATCGGAAGTCCACCATTGGTTTTTGTGTTTTTCTCAGTGATTCTCTTATTTCTTGGAAAAGCAAGAAACAGTCTGTGATCACACGTTCTACTGCTGAGGTTGAATATTGGGCAATGGCCCATGCTACTGTTGAAATTGTCTAGTTTCGATGGCTTCTCTCTGATCTGGGTGTACTCTCTACGTCTCCTACCTCTTTATACTGTGACAATAAGAGTTCCATCCAGATTGTTCATAATTATGTGTTTCATGAGCGTACCAAACATATTGAGATTGATTGTTACTTTGTACGTCATCATCTTCAGTTGGACACTATCTCCTTACCATTTGTTTCCTCCACCTTGCAGCTTGCCGATTTTTTTACAAAGACTCGTACTGCGGCTCGTTTTTGTTTTCTACTGGCCAAACTCTTGCTACTTTCAGGGCTCGCATCATAAGGTTGGGGGGGGTGGCTATGTTGTGAGAATATATGGTTGGATATTTTTCCATTATCAAGATTGTTAAAATATACTGTAATTATTATTAATATTATTATGATTTAGTTTCTTAGTTAATCTATTACCATTATTAGGATTTTTACATCCTATAAATTTGATGCATTCTTTCATTGTAAATCAAGTCTTTTGGCTCAATATGCAATAATATTAGTCCTTATTTGCTTATAGTGGAAGGTTATATGGGCCACTATAATATTTTCTAGGTAGTGTCTTAATTGCGATCCCTGTATAAAAGCCAACTGTTGCTATGGTATTATAGAGTTGATGCAGGTTTTAAGCCTATTAGCCATGATCTTAGAGATGATTTTCTAACAAAATGGCAAATGATTATTGGTCTGAGCTGGGAACCTTCAGGGTGTTTCACTTTTGGGAAAGTAAAATTGTTGGCTTAATTCCTTTGAAATGCAAACACCAGTGAAAAAGCTTCAGACTGCCAGTCAAAAGTCATGGGAAATGATAATCCATTTTTTTTAATAAAACAACCCAGGGAAGCCATCCAACCTTGCCTTTCGGGGTCCAAGTTGAAGCACTGGATTTCTGATCTCATCGTCCAGGATAAGCCCACACAAGGGTTCATCTCTTCTGTTACCAGTATTTGAACAAAATTCAGAACCTGAAGAGAAGTCCCTACTCACTGGATCAGGGTACAACTGCTGAAAGAAATGAATTATACTTGAGATCTTGTCTGGATTAGATGCCAATTCCCTTGACCATCGCTGAATGTGATTTCATGATCTCCATTTGCTAGTAGAAATTAAATGTTGGATCGATATACTGTCATGGATATCACTGCCAGAAATTTTTTGAGAAAAAGAATACTATTGTATTATGTGAGAAATGGTGCTTATCTTTTGAGCTCTTACAACTGATGATTGCGCATCTGTTAATGATCTTGTTTTTTTTTTTCCTTCTTAATTCTTATTAGTGTTTCTTGCATTGTTGCAGAAGGTTTCATAAATCAGACCTCATTTTATGACTTTTTTAGACTTCCAATCTTTGCCTTTAAGGAATCAGTGTTTCTACTAGCATATTCCAGGCATAGTTCCGATTAATATTTCTCTGTCATTTGTATTTAGGTGTTCTATATTTTCTGAGTTTGGTATTACAGAAACTTGTTTATAAGAGAGCCATATATTTCCATTTATGTTCCTCTGTTTCTTCAAAGGTTATGAATGTGCATTAATGTGAATGTTCTACGTTTTATTTTGCAGTCAATTATTACCACATGCTGCAGAAATTGTGCGTCTCTTAACAGAGTATTTCAAGAGATGCGTATTGGCAGAACTAAGGATAAAGGTCTACTCAATAATGAAGATTTTGCTGATGTCCATGGGCGTTGGTATGCCTTTGATTTTTTTAAAACTTAGTTTTTGTTTTGCTTGTTTTGTTTGTGACCTAAACCAACTATCGAATGAGCTATATTTATCAATTTTGTTGGTTAATATAATCCATTTTGCATCAGCTGTACAGGGATGTCTGTCTTTGTCAGTTGTTCCATATTGAATGTATATGCACAATAAACATTCAGTTTGATAGAAGGAAAGAAAAGTTAAGCTAGGCTCCTTCCAACAAAACAGATTTCCTTTTATATTTTTGTGTAACTAGCATGTCAATCTGTATTACATGTTGTTGGGCAGTCTTTTCTGTATATAAGGCTACCTGCTTAACTATTACAAATTCAATATTGCTTCTAAGATCAGTTACAGGTAACTCCAGGTAGGTGGGGGATAGAGTAGCTAAAAGCTTGAAGGCCTGGCCCAAATTTCCATCCAGCTCAACAATTGCTAACCTCCCTAAACCCCAATTGATCTCGACTTTTTTAAAATATCAGACATCCTACATATGCTTAGGAAGCAGAATCGAGAAGCACACTCCTTATTAATTTACTGAACCTGTAGAAAAGAAAATATTATCTAACACATTTCTCTCTATGTTGCACAATCTTTGTTAGTGGCACTAACTAATTATTATTATTTTATTTATTTTGATATCCAAATGAGATTTTATGTTTCTGCATGGATCTTCTAGGCTCATTTTCTTTTATTCTTTGTCTGGAGTTTTTACTATATATGAGTTAAATTTTTCTTAGCACAGTGTTTTTCATGGTACTCTAATTTTGTAATAGTTGTGGTAGATACTTATTAAAATAGTTGTATATCATGCAGGCATAGCGGTCTATCTCACACAGGAAGTTATCAACAACGCAATTGTTGATTTGGACTCTATTGCCTGCCAGGGCAGTGGAACATCTTCTACCGCATACTCAAAGGCCTCTGATGGGGTGTTACTGCAGTCATCCCAGAAGAAAAGGAAGCATGCAAGTACAAATGCTTCTCTTGGAGAGCAGCCTGAGAGGCTTGATTTGGAAGTTGGAGTGACCAAAAACCCAACGCCATTATCAGTAAAGATAGCCGCACTAGAGGCATTAGAAGCACTTCTCACTGTGGTGTGTGAAAAGTCAGTTTACATTTTTCTATTGATGAGAATAAAATCACCCTTGCAGATCACAGTGTTTTTTAGTTACACCGGCAGGCTGCAGCGTTTGCCTCTTGACAATCGGATATTGTTTTTGGGTTCCTTTTTTTCTTATTTCAAAAAATTTTCTGGGATATTAGGCAATTATTGCATGTCTGATAACAGGACATCATTACTATTCTTGCAGCTGTTCTTACTCCTATTAAAGATCTTGCTTGTGCCACATTTTTTATTTTTTTTAACTCAATTGATCTGCAGTGTAAATCCACCTTAAACTTTACACTTTCCAACTATTTTTTTCAGTGCTGGCCTCAGATTTCTCTTAAAACATTCTTCACTTCAGTTGTCGAAATTGGTTCTTATCAGTGTCACTGGTACAACCTATAAGTGGGACCCCAAATATTTGTTATGATGTTTAGTAGCTGCCTTTCTCTCCCTTGTTAAAAAAAAGCTATGGAGTTTTGTATTCGATCATATATTCCTTTATTTCTGAAGCCATGAGATCCTCAATTGCCTCCCTGATTTTCGAAAGAATCAGGACAGCTATGCATGTCACAACTTAGCTTCAGTGGACCTTTTTCATAACACGCATTAAGATTTTGGCCCAGCAAAGGTTGCTTAATTTTGTGTAGTGCCAGATATTCATATTATCCGGTGAACTATCACCATTTCCTTACCTACATTGGCAGTCATGCTGCTTACCCTAATTAATGTCATCTGGGTTTAAAGTCTCTACCAAAACCAATATGCATTGTGCAACATCCTTGGAATATTATGGTCCTTAAAAGACATGGATAGTGCAAATTTCTCTCTTGTCACAGTAATTTAAGATATAATTAATTAGTAGGAATTTATGTTTTTAGTTATGCAGGTGCACAATTTAGGTCTTTTGTAGAGGGTATATGTAAATTCACTTGACTTAGATTATAGCCCTTGGCAGTTACAGTAAAAGAATCATTTATAATTGGTTTTTAGGGGACATGTGTTGTTCCTTTCTTTTCCTCATGAATCATGACATTGCTTAGGATTTCCCACCCTTTCTATGATAAACAGCTTATGCTCGCATGTTTACCTTTTTCTTCTTCTTAGTTCCTATTCTTCTAATTCTAATCATTGGCCCACTTTTCAGTTTTTCTGGAATATCTTGTTCACCTGACCATATTTCGTAATTGTTTTTTGTTTTTGCATCAAATAATTTTGCATCTTTTCAAGGCAGTGATTTTAAATCCTTGATGTATATATGGAGTTAACATTTGACTTCTTTTTCTTTTCTCCTTTTTTTGTTACCCTTGAACTAGGATGAATTAAATATCATTATTACCTCTGCAATATTTAACAGGGTGGTGCTTTGGGAGCTGAGAGTTGGCGACCAAGTATTGATTTTCTTCTTATAACTGTAGCTACAAATGCTTGTAAAGGGGGATGGGCTAGGGAGGAAAAACATATTTTTCTTTCCGGTGAACCCGTCCCTACTTGGGCAGATTTTCAGCTTGCAGCCTTGCGTGCACTTTTGGCATCTCTTCTATCTCCTTCTCGCTTTCGGCCCCCAAATCTAGCCCTGGGTCTTGAGCTTTTCCATCGAGGTATTCTTTGCTATTTGAGATTTTGAATATCATTATACTCTTTGTATTCATATGCACGTATTCCCTTTGCCCCAATGTAATTGTGCAATCTGAAAATTCACGTTGTTTTCTGAATGAACATTAATTGCATTCTTATCTATTCACCATATTTTTTCTAAAGATTTTATTGTCGTGAATCAATTCCACATTGAACTATGAATTGGGGTTAAATACTTTTGGTACCCACACTGCACTTGGATATTATACAACGGTGAATAACTAGTGTCACACAAACAAACAAATATACTAAACAGTATGTTGATTTAAAGTAATTACCCAGAAAAAAAAACATTGATTTAAAGGGGCTGGATAAAAAATTAAGATTTGATACCACTGGAAGACGAAAAATCATTAGGGTAATAGTCTATTGGTCAAAGACACTGCTTGTTGTCATACATATTTCCATTGAACTTCCTTCTATCAAACTTTAATTTCACAGGCTGTGGATAGACATGTTTCATATGATACTATTCAGTGAAATGGCTCCACTAAAACACACTCTGATGTTGCTTGTTTGCAGCCAGCTTTAAGCCAAATAAGCAAGGAGCAATAACTTTTTGATGTTTGCTTGTTTTGTTAAAAGATGGCTTTAAACCGCTAGCACAAAGACAATAACTTTTTGACACTCAACTCTTTTGGAGCTTTACATAAAGAGGCTAAAAGGTGACTTTAAGCTAAGAGCCAAATGAGACCATTTATGTGCAACTATTCTTTTATCTTATAATAATCCTTTTTTCATTTTTCCGCGACCCGCTTTACATGAAAATTTATGTCTGCAGGCATGGGAGAAACAGGAACAAAGCTTGCAGAATTTTGTTCACATGCTCTTTTGGCATTGGAAGTGCTCATACATCCCCGGTCCCTTTCAGTGATAGATTTCTCATCTTCTACCAACACCTCCTTTGATGGAGTTAATAGCAGGTTCCCAGATGTATACTCTTACCGTAATAAACAAAACACCCCATTTTCAAGCGGTGCACTTGGAAAGGCACCAGATGATTCCAATTTCAGTGATGACCTGTACGAAAGTTGGCTGGCAAACGACGATGAGATTGAGACTCAAGCGACTGACACTGGAAAGGATAAAAGTTATGCCGAAAAAGCTTCAGAAACACTTGGAGATCCATTGGCCGAGAAGATTCCTCCTCCAGTTGATTCACTTGGTAATAGAGTTCCCGAAGAAAATCAACATGAGATAGTGTCAGCCGGTCCCGGACCCGGTCCCGGATCCGGTCCCGGTCCCGGTCCCGGTCCCACCGAGAGCATTGAAGGAAAAGGGGATGAAATCATGGTTGAAGCACAACAATTTCGAGATCCCATTGGTGGAGGTTCTGCAGGGTCTCAACTTATTGGTAGGGTGGTTTCCGACTTTGGTGCATGGGATCCCGTGGAGGGTGAATTGGCCACTGGAAAGAACGCCTCGGAAGCCATGGTGGGTTCGTTTGCAACCGAAGGTGTAAGCGCTGGAATTGCGCCGTCAAATCTGGAGAGAAGCAAGCATTTTGCTGTTGATTTGGATAGTGAGTCATCTATGGAATCACTTCCTGATATTGTGGATGGGGATCCAGATTCTGATTAGAGGTTAGCAAATTAAGTTGTTATCCAGGTTGTAAGATTAAATTGTCACCTTCAGCTGGTTGTGGAATGTACATTTTTTGGTTCTTGACTATTTTTCATTGGAGAATTGGTGATTAAAAAAGAAGCGGGCGGGGATGGAGTGGGGATGGAAATATATCGGTGATAATTCTTAAGTTTTACAAGAATGATACTCTTAGGAGTCATAAATAATAGAACAAATAAAAAAATAATTGTTAATGAATTGTTAGAGTTAAAAAAATATAAGAAATAAAGATGAAAAATGAGAGAAATAAAATGCTTTAATGCTTTAATTTTATTATATTTTTTAAAAATAAAATTTATACAAGGATTCATACTGAAGAAATATTTTTTATGTAATCAGGGGAGGGTGAGGAAAATGGGGCGGGGAAGTGATTATTGTTCTCCTCCTGTTTAAATATCGGGGGATGGAAAAAATTTGCAAAAAATATTTTGGAGTCACATTTTTAAATTTGTAGCTCACGTTTAATTCGCTGGATTAGACTATTAATTTTTCATATGGGGATTAATAATATGATATTTATGGGATAAATTGTCTCGTCCCTCATTTTAGGATTAAGTATCTATTTTCTGAATTATTTTTTTTTCTATTCAACGTAAAAAAAAAAAAAAAAGTTCTTTAATTGTTGTTAATTTTATATTTTATTTTATTTTAACCAAATATAATACAAACAATATTATGGTATATATAATTCTATTTACTACTATATGTTAATAAAAAAAGAATAAAATACACTGATCTCTTTAGCGTGTAACAAATACGATTTAAGCAAAATTACGGTCTATTTCTTGAAGTTTTTAGTTTCATTATAAATTGATCTATTTTATTAGTCAACGGTGAATTGAAATTGATGTCTATGCTAAAAAGTAATAAAATACTATTTCTATTCATGTTAAACCTTTTTATTTTCTCTCAGTAATCCATGTAATTTAAGGAGAAAATTTATAATTTCTAAACTACAAGAGTGCTTGTATATTAGCCACAAATTTAAAAAGAAATCAGTGTATTTTATCCTAAAAAACTATGAAAAATTTATATATTATTTATCTCTATTATCTATTCCTTAAGCATGATCTATGGAGACTACATTAACTAAATGTTTATTGGTGGCTTTGGAGAGGATGTGATTGTACTGTTTTGAAGTAGGCATGCATATTGAAATGGTTTGAGATTGGACTATTTTGAAGTAGGTATGTATATTAAAATGGGTTCATAGCAATGGACTAGTTCAGTTTAATTTGGGCCATTAGGAGTTTATTTTGATAATTTGAACCGTTAATTTTATTATTTTTAATATATAGAATGTTTATACAAAAAATCAAGTTGATAAGATACTTAAAGTATTTAAACAAATTACATTTGTGTTAAAAAATTAACTATGAAGTTCAAATACAGTTCATTTTATTAATAAGAACGTGTTTTGTCTGAACACTTAATGATATTCGCCTAATTTAATTTTTTTGTATAAATGAGCTAAACAATCGAAATACTAAAATAATCGGCTTGAATTATTAAAGGGGGCTCATTTTAAACTGAAAATAAACAAAATCGAATTGATCTAGTCCATTACTGGAGTAGAAAGAAGCTTTTATTTTTTTAATTAAATTATCAGGGCTGTGAGTTTTCTAAATTCATGGAGCAATTATTCCAAGACCGATAAAACATTGCCCCATTGCCCCATTGCCCCATTTTAAACTTGGCCACAACTCACTTTCACAAGCACAATCAGGAACTGGTAAAAATAAGCTTGACCCTTAAACTAACATGGCAGCAATGCTTGAATATATAACCCTGCTAACACCCTGACCTATCATAACATGAAGTCATAGATCCGTTTGGAATAAAATTTTAAATTCTTGCTTATTGTCTTCTTTTGTACCTTTTCATCTTTTGACCGAAACCTTTCGTTTATTCAAATTGTCTCGATAAAAGACCCAAAAAATAAATCTTTTTAACTAAAAAATAAAAAAATTCACAAAAAAATTAAAATATGCAACATAAAAAAATTTCATTAAATACGAAAAAAAACAACATAAAATAAGTAAATAAGCCATTGTATATACCAAATGGGGCCAGGATTCAATAAACTTTAATATGAGAGAGAGAGAGAGCGAGAGAGAGAGAGAGAGGGATTGAGAATTGTTCTCACTAGGCTATTTCTTCTCCCCAAGTAAGAGTGTTTTGAAGATAGCCTGTCTCATTCCATCTGCATATGGAAACAAGTGCCCAGCCTCTGGTACCTCATGGTAGTGAATCCATGGAAGCCTCCCGGCAATGTAGCGTTGCAGCGTGACAGGAACAAGCCCGTCTTCGTCACCCTGCCACAGATGTACCGAGCCTTCGTTGTCAAGAAAAGGTGTCTTGAGATCCATAGGGTCGAATTCCCAACTCCCAAATCCTACCATCATGTCCCTGTGGATGGACTCGAATTCCCCTTGTTTCTTTACATCTTCCTGGGTATCCAAACAAAAGTTACAAATTCCCAATCAGTAATAATCTTTATAATGTTTTCACTCTACAAACTACATCTCACTGGCCTCGGCCTCCTTAGGTAACCAGGCTTAAAGCCGTTTTTCGCTTAAAAAGGGTGTTTGACATTGCTGAAACTATTAAATTATAGATTATGATTTTTAGCAGAAATTACAAGTATTTAGTAAAAATTGTAACTTGTAATTGAAAAGAAAAAAAAATGATTACAGTTTATTACAGAGGTTGTGAGTGTTTAAAAAATATTATAGTTTATAACTAAATTAATAACAGAAAGCTAAAAGTTACTAACTGTAATTTTACCAAACACCCCCCAAGTCACTTTAAGCCCAAAACGCAATAATCCATGTTGCTTTAAGCTGAATGAAGGTTGTTATGATCCCC
>JAOTRH010000001.1:2359211-2373073 GCA_034768845.1 Heliamphora exappendiculata
CATAATTTAATGTTCAATATGAATATTATTTTATAGATCTTGACGAGTATGCTTTAAAGATATGATTTCTATAAAAAATAGATGTGCATAACAAAAGATGATATTTTTATAATGCGTATAAATGTATTTTAGTTAATAAGAAAAACTGCTAAAAAGTTAAAATCCATCTAAGCAAAAAAATAGAAAGCTAAAATTGTCAAACAAATAGGCAAAGGACTTTTTTGGTCTTTAAGCCTTGTATGAAAGCACTGATCAGAAAATCTCCTTAATCATGACTAGCCACCGTGCATATGCTATGCATTTGCAAAACACATTTTTAATATCTGAATTAGTTGACAGAATTTGTTGATAACCAAATTAGTTAATAAAAGTTATTATTTATTTTGACATATTTTCAAATTCGTTGGACATTTTGGGAATACAAAAATTCATATAGCTTTGTTACGAGAGAGACACCAATTGGGTACTCTTCCTTTATATAATAGTATAGATGTTTCCAACGTCCAAATAAAGCCCAACTGTTTCAAAAAAATTGCAGTAGAGTCTTAAACTTGCTACATATATGGAATACAAATGTTGAAAAAATATGTTCTCCACTTATCAACAATATGGTTTTGGTGGTGGTGTGGCAGCAGCGACAGTGGTTGCGGTGTAGTGGTTGTGGTTGCGGTGTGGTGGTGTTCCTTCTCTTTAGGTCCAAAAAATGTTTTTCCCTTTTCCGTCAGTTGTTGACTTTCATTTTTCCATTGTACCAAACACAAGAAAATTCAAATCCACTGAAACAAACAGAAGGTAAATTATAGAACAACAGGAAGCTTGGTACCTTCGATCTCTCTCGTCCAGCAAGCAGCTTGGTGATAATTTCCGCATCTTGGCGAGAAAATTTAGGCTTTCCAGCTATAACACTAGAGGCAGGAAACCATTTCTGAGTGTTCCACCAGTAGGTAAGCCACGGGATGTAGTGAGCAACCCGCAGTGCCCACTGGTCTTGAGGAAATTGTTCATAGTAGGCTTCTTTTGACAGATTTGCTGGAAAACCGGGCAACCAATAGTTCACAACCGGAGCAATTAATGCTGCTCCGGCTAGCCTGTTAGCATCACAAACAATCAACTTGACAACTTCACAAACTGAAGAGTAATACTAGTGCGGAAAAAAAATGTAGGAAGATGACTTCATTCACAGGAGGGATGAACCATTAACTTCCGGATTGGAAGCTTTTATTTATTGTTGTTTCGTTTTTTCGCTCTTTTATTTCCCACTTTTCATTCAAGTAGTGAGAATCTACTAAATAACACCGAAAGGCATACAAGCGAAGCAAACAGCTAACATGTTAGTTGGCAATCCATATTATCTATAAAATATGAAAAAGAACCTCGGGATGAATTAGTACCACATAAAAATCCATCTGGGGGTTCCAAACTCTTTCTACAACCAGAAGGATGTCATCTCTACTCAAACGTAATCCTTCACCTTAAACAGTCAGTAGTCGGAATTTTCCCACGGGAGGCTCTCTAAGCTAAGACAACAGCAATTGGGTGTGTGCTTCATACATCAATATTCGTTTGAGGAAGTGTGTCATCGTCAACCTACAATCCATTCAAGGCTCGTTTGGTTGGATAGAAGCCCGTGGAATGGACTATTTACAATTAGTCTGCCATTGTCCGTCATTTGAATACAATCTGGAGGCTCACTTTGTAACCAGGCCAACTTGTTTTGTGGCCTAAACATGGGATTACTAAATTCCAAAAGATGGGTGGGATTATTTCTCGCTGGACAAAATATTATTCGGACTACTAGCTCCAGGACTACTAATCCAGTCCATTACAATCTCCTGGGAGCAATCCAAGAAAAAGCAAATGTGCGCTAATTAGTTAATTTCAAACGTTTTCTACCATTTGAAATTCTCAAATCATACCATCATTTCTGTTTGTACAAGCCAAACTGCCTTAATAGTTCTGATGATGCAGTCTATATTTAGGAATTATATATTACTAAAATTATTATTTTATAAGTTATCATATAATTTAGTATAGCCTAGAATTAATAAGTTTTCTTATTTGTTGGTTACTTGGTAATAAGAATTATATTTTGTTTATTTCCAAACGTTTTAATTTTTCATTTAAAGTTTTTTCTATTAGGTTAGTTTAGCATTATTATAAATAATGTTGTAAGCCCTAGGGCTATGCAACTTTTGATAATTAATACAATTTCGACATCTATCTCTTTGTTCAAATTCCTTTGGTATTCTTATGAATCAACAAAGTTATTGAAGGCTTTTGTTTTTGCCATTCATTTTGGAATTAACGAACTCAAGTTCATATCCCATTTCTCTTCTTTTACACGTTTCTGCCAGGGTTGACCCCACATGGAAGATGGTGGCATGGAAGATGGTGGGGTCAATTAACACATCAAAGATTTTTTTTATTATTATAGTATTTTTTAATTGGTATGTAATTGACACCATTAAAAATATAGTTTATCTCTTAATAATATAAAAATATTGTATAATTACCTTATAATTACCTTCAATGCATCACACCAAATTAGTTCTCCAAGTGTTCCCAATCTAAACATGGATGATACGTTCATAGTTTTTGGGAGGCCATGGTGTAATACTCCACAAATTATAAATTTATATCACTACTGTATTGAGTAATTCTATATAATAATAGAATTGCAACTTCAAGAGCTTAACACCTACTTTACAAAGGTGAATATCACGTTGGTTCTTTGTGTGGGTTTTTTCAATGATTACTTACTATTGACAACAAGACTATCATGCAGTGATTTTGAAACGTCAAAGCTCGTCAAATGCAATTAAAAGATCATTTATTTATATTTATTTTTTCCAAAACAATATTATGAATATAGTAAAAATATGTTATACTTATTAACTGAGACATTTAATTTAGTTCGTGTTATATTGATAATAGATGATTAATTATTGACAAGTGTAAAAGTTATTAAGTAAAATTTAAATTTCTAAGTGAACAATCATCAAAAATTTCTTGAGTCATCATTAGTTTCCGTTACATCATTTGAGCTCACTTTCCATGCCCCACCCTTCTCCAATAGTTTTCTCATGGAAAATTCTCACAACCATTTCACTATTATTTGCTCGATTGAGTACTTCACAATCCTCCACGTTGTGACTCTTGTGAGAAGCTTTCAGATTATCAAATGTGATTTTCAAATTATTTTGGAGAATAGTGACCAACAATTAACATTGTAATCGCTAATATTTCTAACATGTATTTCCTTGCTTCTCCTTCAAAATCTTATGTGCAGATCTTATTCACGGTATTTTCCTGCACAATTATTTATTTTTGCATTTATCCTGTCGTGAACAAACAATAAAATCAAGATTTTTCACCACTATCAAGGAGAGAATAAGCTTGCGACCATCTTACCGGTCCGGGATATACTTCAGGCAAGCCCATACCACCTGTCCTCCCATGGAAAACCCAATCACATAAAATCTGGATCCAAGTCCCAACTGATCAGCTAGCTCTTCTACGTCGAGAGCTATACTTTTCATGGTACGCTTTGGATCTGGATCACTTTCCCCATATCCCGGTCTATCAAAAGTCACAAGATATACCGCCAGTTCTTCAGCCATTTCCTGAAAGAATCCAACAATTTACAAAAAAAATCCTCCAAATAAAATGAGGTTTAAATGGTTTGACTGCAATTCTTGAAAGTACCGCTGTTAAAATTGATGCATCGTTTTTGCCACTGCCAAATCCATGAAAGAATATGAGCTTATAATTGGCCGTATCTTTTGGCACACCATGCTCCTTATAGGCCAAATGCCTTCCATCCCTAAGCTTTATTCTGGGTGAGGTGATGGCCGGACCACCAGGGGTGCCACAGATACTGGGAGGCGGAGGCCGGATGGTCTGAAATGCCCAGGCTAAAAATCCAATAAACACCACCACTATAATTGTCCTAAACATCCCTGAAAGAATTTCCAAAATTAAAGAAGATATTATTGGTATTTATACATAAAGCTTTGTGGACAATGGAAGAGGCGCCTTTACCCTCGTCCACAACCCCTCATCCAATCCCCACCCCCAATGGCTTATGAAATTGATCATTTTCACATATTTATACTACTTAACATTGGCATCAAACAAAACCGGCTGATCATTTCGATATTCAAAATATCTTACCGTTTTCACAAAACTACAAAAATAATTAGTCACCAAATCCCAACAATTCTGAGGAAACACCGCAGGGTATAATTGAAAATCTTAGACTTGCTAAAGAAAAAAAAAGTTAATCTTTCTTAAGCCCGAGTATAATTGACGTTGTGATCTTGATCCCTTCTTTTTGTTGTTTACCTATCCTCCGGGTTGGTACATCTTGGTTTTTGATGGCTGCTCCTCCATCATCTTGTTAGCCCTTAGGGCATTTGTTTAGAGCCTTTGTATATCATTTTTTTTGGTTATTATATATTTAATTATCCAAAAAAATAAAAAAAATAAAAAAACTTCCAAAATTCTAAAGAATCATCACTACTGAAAACCGAGTTACTGGAAAAAGGTCAAACAATCATCCTAGAGGTTCTGAAAAAAACAACAGAGGCTCAATTAAAATGAAGAGGTACCAACATGGATTACTTTAATTTCCAAGGAAAATCCATAACTCCTCCTCCTCCTCCTTCTTCTTCTTCTTCTTCTTCTACTTTTTTTTTTTTTTGCTTTTTTTTACCCCCTACATTTCTGCCGAGAAAAGAAAGAAGAAAAATCAATAATAAAAGCTGTTAATTGAACAAAGATGAAATTATAAATTCTGGACAAAGCTTTTTACCCATTACAAATTTGTTATCAAACAAACCCAAAGCTTTTTTACCCATTACAATTTTGTTATCAAACAAACCCAACCATGGCTTCTTCAAACATTTGTGCCGGAAATGAAATGGTTTCATAGTAATAGAACAAGGAAACAAAATCGAAACCCTATACTAATCAATTTATATGCATAGATACAAACATAAAGCGCATGAAATTCCACGGAGAGAAGAAAGAACCTGAAAGAATTTAGAGCAGGAGATGGGTTCTTCTTCTACTGTGAAGCTGAGCCGAGGCGACTAATATATGTAGATATACATATATATATATATATATATATATATATAGAGAGAGAGAGAGAGAGAGAGAGAGAGAGAGAGATGTACGCATGGCGGCTAATTTTGGGATTTTTTTCCTTATTTTTGTTTTTTTGTGAGAGATGTACGCTTGGCGGCTAATTTTGGTTTTTGTTTTTTGCTTATTTTTTTTTGAATTTTTAATATTTTGATTAAAAACTATAAAAAAATTTATTAAAAACGAAAATAAACAATATAAAATTTAATTTATTAATTTATTTTTATTTATTTTTATTTTTTAAATTTTTTTTTAAAATTTTGTTTAAAATTTTTTATTTTTTCAATTCGTTTCGACGAGAAAGGTCAAAAAATATAATTATTTAATTAAATAATAAGTTTTTTTAATAAAAATTAAAATAAATTAAATTAAATAAATAAATAAACAATTATTCCAAATCAGCCCATAAAATTGTTTTCCAAAACCAAAGAACTTTGGATATCACAGGAGGACTAGGTTGGTGGTATTTATCATATAATGTATTTTTTAAAAGTATAAATTATAAAATTACTTTTTTTTATCAATATAGAAAAAGAAAAATCATATTCAATATGAGTTTAAAAAATAAAAAATTTAAATTAATCAATCTATATAACTTAAATTGTGTTTGATGCTTTTTTTTAAGTCACTAAAATTATTTATAAAAAATTATGGCTAAAATTTCTATCAATATCTTTTACAATTAACATTTTTTTGCAGCTATTGAAACTCATAAAGCTAATATAAAATAAATAAATATATAAAAAAATAAATTGTTAACTTTCTTATTTTGTCAACATGTTACACAACTCAATGATTATTTAAAGTCAATTATCAATCAATAAACTAAAAAAATAATTATCAATCAATATATAATCTATTTAATATAACCTTCAAATAAAAATATACTTATTTGATTAAAGTCAATCACCAAAATCATATATAAATAAGTAATTTCAAACATATGAAGAAGAATAAAAAATTATATATTTTTGTTCTAAGTCTTTGATATAATTAGTGATTATGCAATGTTTTTGAAATAAAGTAGCGATTGTAGAAAATAGGAGGCTCCTAAAAAATGTAAATAATGAGTAATAATAAAAATTTTAATAACTTATTTGACTTTAAATTAATTTAATTATGTTATAATTAATTAACCACATAAAGATTCACGTAGGTTTAATTTGGAAAATTTGTAAATACATTAATATAAAGAATGACTAATTATTATACTTAAAAAAAAATTAGAAGTGACAAACTTATATAATTTTGAAAAATAAAAATTATAATACAATATAGTAAAAAAACTTTTAAAAATTATAAAAGTGACCCCGCCACCATTTATCCCCTTCGGTCCATTCGTGGATATCAGTTTGCCAAGGAATGAAAAAAATAATTTTCCAAAATTCTTACGAGAAAGTTCGTAAATATAATGTATACATATATGTATATGTAAAGGTCCCTCTCTCTCTCTCTCTCTCTCTCTCTCTCTCTCTCTCTCTCTATATATATATATATATTAAAAGCAATACGCAAATTGGTATGAACCTAAAATTGAAACCAATTTAATTTTTTAGTTTGTAAAATTATTCCTTCACTGCAAAAAAAAAAAAAAAACATAAATAAAAATAATACAAAAATTATTAAATTTTGTTCTTCACACGCATAGCATGTGTCATAGCTGGTTATAGTAAATGAGAGCATTGACTTGGTGTATATTAAAATTGAATTTGTATAGATTTTATTTTTACTTTAAATACTTTTTTTTATGATTAGTTTTATTTTTAAAAATTTAGGGTATTATTTGAAAATGATGACTACTACCATTTTTTGTAACTGGTGCAGTTAAATTTATAACCACTTCAATTTTTTTCTCTTTGTCTTTCTCTTTAATTGTTTTAATTTAATAATTTCATTACAATAAATTAAAAATCATACATGCATAATGTTTGCTACGAGCTTTGATTATTATATTTGTGGTGTTTGACATTGCTACTAAAGGTAATTTTAAAATTTTTGATACTAATTTTAATAATAAATTATTATTTTTAAATATTCATAATTTTTATTATAAATTATAATTATATTTTATATAAGTAATTACTTTTAATTATAAGTTAGTATATTTTTTAAACATGTATAACTTCTGCTATATGCTCTAATCATTATTTTTTCAATTATAATTTATAAACAACTAGTTTCAACAATATCAAACACCACCAATTTGAGAGTGCATCTATTTGCCACTTTTTAAATTTGAAATTGCATGAACCTTTTTTCACCCAAAATACCCATTAAAAATTTATTTTACATAGTATTTTATTTTAAAATTATGAGAAATAATTCAAAAATCATACCATTCCACTACTGTAAATTTTTTTTTTTTTACAATTGATTGACTTTCAACTAACATTATAACCACTTCAATTTTTTTAACTTTCTTTTTTCTTACACACCCTCTCTCTCTTTCCCTTTCTCTTTAATTTGTTTCTTATTTAATATTTTTTTATTAAAATAAATTAAAAATTGCACTATACAACAAGCTCTATCTAGTGGCAATTTATTAAATACTCTTGAAATACCATATAAATAATAGCACATGGTACTCCAGACTAATAAATAATTGTCCAACGGTACTCTCAGAGTTCTATTTAAGTGTTTGCTTTGCAACCTAACTTTAAAGCTAATTTTTTGACTTTAAACCACTTTAAATAAAAAATTTAAAAGTTTGTTTAGTTGAAAAATTAGTAATTTTGAAATCATTAAAAAAGCCAAATAAATCGAATGTGAAATTTCAAGATTGTCTTTCAACCAAAATGAGATTTTGTCAAACAGAAAAATTAAAAAATCAAAAAGTCAAAAGGTAAAATTGAAAATTATTATCAAAAAAGTCAAAAAAACTAAAAAACCTATAGGATAAAAGCTATGAATTGAAAAATAAAACTTTTTGGATTTTAAACTTAAAAGCCAAAAAACTTAAAAAGATGACTTTTAAGCCAGTTTGCCAAAGTAGCACTAATTTGATGGCAGAAGACCGCCCAGCGGGCAGCGGCACAAGACTTGGGATCACCTGTCCCAATTAGTGCCCCTAATCTCTGTCCCACGCCATAATTATACATGTGTTCAAAACTTCAATTGGACAACTAATTGGGGGGACTTTTTAACTTTCTTCAAAGTTCCGAGCACTATGGCCTCGTTTGGCAACTTTAATATTAAGTTTAGTTTTTTATTTAATTTTCTTTAAAATTAAATAAGTAAAAAAGTCATTTGGTAAATTGTAAGAGTAGCTTGAAGAAAAAAGACAATAAATCTAAAAACTTGGCTTTAAGTGATTTTAAATAAAAAAAACTTAGCTTAAAGTGGTTTTAAGCCAAAAGAGTTTTAAGTCAGAAAAAATATTATAATTTTTAAAAATTTATTTTTACATAATTTTGTATTCAATAGTGATCTTGTTTGATAAATTTTTAACGAGTAAATTGGAAAAATATGATTTTTATAAAACATAGATGTATATACTAAAAATTATGATTTTTAAAGAAATATATAAAGTTATTTTATGTAAAAAATAAAAAGGCTAAAAGCCATTGGATTCTTAAACGAGACATTTTGACTTTTTTCTAGATTTTTTTGGTTTTAAACTAAAAGATAAAAAGCTGAGTTTAAAGCCCTTTGTCAAACAAAGCTTATATGATATTGTTTACGTAGTTTTATTCATTGTAATAAAGTTAAAAATATTTCGAGGGAGATAATAATAGTCAACTTTATTTGGTAAATGGAAGATAAGAGTGGCAGACAAAAGTGACTGACTCACTTAGTGTATATTGAATATTTTTATTTATTAAAAATACCACACAACATTGTTTACACAGTACTCTAGAAAAAAAAAATTATATTTAACTTGATGGTAATTATTATCTTTTGAATATAATATTTATTCATTTAATATCTTGCAAACTTCTTTACCCAGCCAAATGAAAAAGAAAAAAAAAGTGTTTTTTTCGCTTTATTTTATTTCTTAATTCTACCTTCGTATTCTTCTCCAAATGTAGGTGCTGTTTGGATGGAAGAAAACAATTTGTGTTGGGCCATAATGGGTGACCTAATGTCTTGACTTTTTGAACTAACTAAAATAAATAAATTGTTGGGCAACTTATTTGGGTCAAGAAAGAAAATAAAGCGAAACAAACTGTTTTTTTCCCCTTTGGGCTGGGTCAAGAAAATTGTAAGAAAATAAATATATTTTTATCAAAAAATAATAATATCATAAAATTAAATATAAAATAATTTACTTACTTTTTTTTTCTTGAGAAATTCAAATTTATTAGACAGATTTGGAGAAAGTTCAAAGGTCTGCATAATTAGTTGTCCAAATTAAAGTTTTGGACACGTGACAGAATTATGGGTGAGATGGTTAAATTTTTGGAAAATCAACAATTTGTCGGTTGTTCAAAAATGACAGAATGCAGTAATTAAATACAGCAACCCAAAAAATTAAAAGTTTGGGAAAAAAAACAGAAACACTACTTTAAATTTCTATTTTTGGTATGCAGATACAGATAAAAACAAAATCGATAAACAATTTTGAAAAAACCTTTTATTAAAAAGAAAACTAAGAACCGAGAAGAACTTAGAATTAAACTGTGTTTTAAAAAAGAAATAGAATAGAGTAAACTTAAAATTGAAACCGGATAGTAAATTGATACTCTAACAGAACAAATATTACAATCGAGTCTAATGTTGGACGTTGTGTTCTTAAGACAGATTACGCTCACGCCTCGGTGCTTGTGGTAGAACGAACATCTACCTTCAAAATAAAACGATTGTCGTATGCAGATAAAACACAACAGTCTGCGTACAGCAAACCTTGCTGTGTATGAATTTTCTTAGAAAAGTTGATCGGCAATGAAAAAACCAGTGCAATGGCGAAGTTCGGCAATGAAGAATGTAGAAGGTCAAAAGTTGAATGAATGAAATAGGTGCAGAAATAACTTTTAAATAGGAGATCTAAGTTACTATTCGAATTAGACCAAATTGATACGACGCTGGTTTAGCCTGACGAAAGAATTGCCCAACAGGCGCGAACCATCTAAATGGTTCGGTTCTGACTTCCAAATATCAAAAGAAATCGTAACTTAAAATTTTAAAACAGGAATAATTAAATTTTCTAAAACTAAATTGAAAATTCTAAATAAATAAAAATTTTCACAAAAAGATAAGAGTCGACTCGCAATCCACGGACCCAAACCCGATCTTACGCCCGACCTGACAAGCGCGTGTGGAGTTTGGGTCGAATCTACCCTTGGATAGGTCATCTCTCTTTCACAAAATTTGATACCCGCGAGTACACTCCTTAAGTCAAAGTTGGCATATATAAGCTATTCATCCACCATTCTTCTAACTAAGGTATGATTGAGTAAAGTTATTAACTTTTGTCAACTTTAATGGTATATTTTTAGAGTCAATTTCTTATTTATTCATTAATAATTTTGAATATAACAAAATTTATAATTATACTTCTCATGGAGATAAATATATTAGAACTTAAATTCATAAAAAAAGATTAATTCAATTTAAAGACATTTAGCTTCAAAGTTAGCAAAAAATAATGTTCTAACAATTCAGAACCTACTTTTTTCCAACAGAAGTTAGGAACAGTAATTGGAATAGGTGACTCGAATCTAATTATTTTTAATTATTGTATAAAATAAGAAATAATTAAGAAAAATATTAATTCTCTATAATACCATAATCCGAATAGTATTAGTTATTCTCTTGTCTAATATCTTACATGCCCTATAACTTATCTAATAATCTAATATGGAGAATTAATGGACGAAACAAATAAAGATACTGGATTGCACTATCCAAACTTAAGTTATTGGGATATCAAACGAGGTCTATGAAAAATAATTTTCACACCCCATTTTTATCCAAACACATTCTAAATATTATATTTGATTAATAAGTTACAAAAATATCCTTCATGATATGTTGATATTTATGTAAAAGTATATTATTGTAAGAATATTTCCATTAGTTATAAGTTATAAGTTTTTTTAAATAACAACTTTTGCTACAATTTATAATTATTTTTTCTTCTATTTCAACTACAAGTTATAATTTTTACTGAACACTTATAATTTTTTCGATAATTTATAAATTACTAGTTTTAACAATACCAAACACTACCTTTAATACGGGTGGTTCCACTTGTTAGCATGTTCAATTGAACACCTTAATTTTTTTTTTCTTTTGTATACATAACAAATTTTGTATTTGTATTAACAATTTAAAGAATTGAATAATATTAAAAGGTTTGAACACCCTATTTAATACTTAAACACTCAATTAAACATTTGAACAATTAACCAAAATACTTGAATATCTAACTAGATAATATACCTTTGAACCCACTCATATTTAACACAAAAATAAAAGATTCAGCCCATGCACATTTTTTTATATATTTGCTTAAAAGGATTAAAACAAAAGCCTCTTTAATGAGATCATTACACTAACCTCAGCAACTTGAATGAGGCGTATTTGACAATGCTATTAGTAGTTTTTGACTTTCTGTTAATAATTTTAGTTATAACTTATATTTTTTTTGAATATTCATAATTTTTGCTATAAATTGTTATTTTTTTTATATTTTAATTACAAATTATAATTTTTATTAAATACTCACAACTTCTGTTATAAATTGTAATCTACAAATTATTAATTTTCAAAAATGCCAAACACGCTCAATGAAGGAGAAGCAACTTTGTGAATACAAAGTTTTTCCCAACTCTCCTAAAAATTATTCCTATATTCTCAAGGCAATTCCTTTTTAGGCTACTGACCTTGATTTATAAGTTTATAGTAATATTATGTACAGAGATTTTTAAATACATATTATTAATAAAAAATGAATTTTAACTATTTATTTATACTAAAATTCACAAATTATAAATTCTAGTGCAAGTAGACGATCGAAATTCAATTTGTATAACTTTTTGAGAAATTTTGGGATAAGTCCTGTTATCAGTTGATATTTTAGGATTAATCTTGTGTCACACCCCAAATCAGCGGGCATGATCGGCCGTGAACTACGGACCTTAGCTCATAAACCACGAAAGCCTGAAGACACCAGAAAATATATAAAATGCCGATATATTCCAAAATTAACTTGAACTAGAAGGTTTGTGGGTCACAACAGCCCATCATCCTCTTTGTAAAACAATTATAGTCACTATTCAAAAGAAGGGAAAAAAATGCCAAAACAGAAACTCCTAAAAGGTTATTACCACCGGGTCTCAGAATACCACAGAGTTCGCCACTAATCCCCCCTGGTAACCACCTGAAAGTGTTAACAACAACGTCAGCCGACAGTTCGATGAATGGTTAGCATACATAGTAAAATACAGTTTAAAATGGGATGTTTAAAGTATTTATAACTGAAATATAATCACGGCATACTATGCATTATAAAAACTCGGGGTATCATCGACCCGTTAGATTCAACATCGAACTTAGAGTCACCACAAGATGACGCCTGAGTCTTTTCTCTAAGACGAATCACTTTAGAGTCACCCGAAATACTAAGCATTTTCTCTAAAATTGTTGAGCACTAGAGTCACCACGGGCGCGAGGCCGTGGCCTTTTCCCCAACGGCCAGAGTCACCTCCGTAGAGGGCGTATCCTCTGGACTTGAACATGGTCCTAAACTAGAATTTCATAAATTGTACCACAAAAGATGTATAAAATTTTTTATGTAACATTTAAATAAGTCAGAAATAATTTCTATACCATGAAATTTTTACATCACAAATATATATATATCTTTATATTAAAAAGAAAGTTTTTTTAAAAACTTCCTTTTGTTTTCTAAAACCATTTGGAACAGGAAATATTTTAAAAAAAATACGTAGTATACTAAACCACTCACCTGTTATTCAAATAGCGTATTAAGCACCTTAACAGAAAAATCTAGAATGGCGTCATCCTGAATTGTACAACATAAATGAACTATAATTATTTAATGTCTAAAATCTTTAAATTTCTAAAAATCCTATTTTAGTTAAAACTCGACTTAACTAAAGTCACAAAATATTTATCTTTGTAGAACTTTTGATTTTTCCGCTAAAATTATTTTAATACTATTTTATCCCCTAAAATTACTTTAATACTAATTATTTTTATCCAAACACACACAGTCCCTCACAACCCACTCATACACAGCCATCTCATAAAACACAGTCTTTCACACAAAACGCAATTATAATACTGTTTTTTTTTTCTTTGAAAATATTTTCCAAAATTGTTGCAATAGTTTACACAAAACGATTGACAAATCAATTTATTATTATATTTTTAGAACTGGCATTAATCTTCACTTTAACAGAAATTTCGTTCTACTAACAGTTTATAGTTTTTTTTTTCTCTTTAAACCACAGCTTGTTCTTCATCAAAACAAAACCGAATTTTCTATTAAACAAAACCTACTATTGTCTATATAACAACTTAGATAAATTACCTGAAAGAGTAATAGTTTTTTTTTTTCAACAGACAAATAATTTCAATAAATTAATATTGTGCTTTAAAGAACTGTTTCAACCAAAACCTTTATGTCATATTGATGCCAAAAATGTTTTAAGTATCAGCATCAACATTATATATGTTGGGAGAATTTCCAACGCCAATATAAATCCATGCTCGGGGATCCAGAAAATACATCTTTAATTAACTTTCAA
>JAOTRH010000001.1:2373173-2393699 GCA_034768845.1 Heliamphora exappendiculata
AACCTGCACCCCCCCCCCCCCCCAATTTCTCTCACTATCCTTCTCTTGTGCTTACTTTGTTGCTTGGATTTTGTGTGATCTTATGGGAATGCTAGAGTCAACCCTCTGGCTTAAAAATGGGGACCAAAAACAAATTCCTTTGGGTCGGTCGATCCATTGACCAAAGTGAGACATATATGGTTGGATATGGCAACTACAACAAAGCCAGAGTGGAATTTCTCTGCTGCTTTTGTTGCCTCCATACAAGACTTTAAAAACACAAATTGAGGAATTTTTGGATTGGGGGATGGTTTTACTACTAAGCTACTCTTAGATTAAGTTATGCTACTGCTATTTATGTGGAAATTAGGGCCGTGCATGGTCAAGTTTTAGTTCGGTTCAGAGGTAAATCGGGAACCAAATCGCTCTCTAGGAATAACCAAATTGAAAAATGAACTATGTGAAACAAAACCAATCCAAACTCATGGAAAGTGGATTGATTACAATTTGGAACTGCAGTTCAGAGCTAAAAGACATTATTCATATTCAATTGTGAAGTATGTGCTAGCACACTAAAATATCACTTGTATGGAACATTAAAGAGCTTCTTTTTTTTTTCTTTTTGTTTTACCGGAGTATCAAGCAACATGCCACTCACAGTATACAGTCGGCTGGGTAATCAACCAACTTGCCAGCTCTGCTATTACTACACGGCTAGCATTGCAAAACTCCTATCCGAACAATTGTGGTTAATTTGCTTAAATACATCTGAGATGGCCTCTCCCTGATGGACAAGGGCTTCCTTCTAGCTCTGGTTCACTACCCTGGAGGTCCGGTTCCAATTAAGAATCATTAGTGTACTGAACAATACCCTACTGTTTGCCATTTTGACCAGAACCTAATTGGTCATTCACAAGACCAAATTGTACAATTTGGTTCGGTATAGACTGGTTTACGATTTTTCAATTTTCTTGCTCAACCCTACTGGTAATCAAAGTAAATTTAAGTTCAAGGAAATGACAGGATTGAACTTACCTGCATTAAATTATAAATTACACTAGTGGAATTATAAAGAGACTAAGCTAAAAGATTACATCAATGGGAATGTTAAGACCTACTTATAATGCAAGTCTATGCTAAAAAGAAAATGATAACTGAATTTCTCTTTAATGTGTTGTGTAAATAAATTCTGCTGCATGCTATGTTATTTGTATTGATAGGGTGCCTTGATCTCAAAGCCATATGAATATAGGTCTTCAACCTATGAATAGCCTTGTTCCGTACTCAAAGTTTGCCTTCACCTTTCCCAAGGTTTGTGGCTTCTGGTTTCTTTGTATTTTTTGCCCCCCAACTCCTCTTTTTTAGAGTAATCAGGCAAAGGTTCAATTTATGCACTTATCTAAGAATAGGTCCTATATAAAAGTTTTTGGTAAAGAAATTCTATCAATTTTGTAATTTCAAAACTACCCTTATTTCTCAACCCTCCTTATATTTCCGATGATGCATGAGCCCACACAAACCTCACTACACTTCTCTCTCTCTAAAAAAAACTATAATTCTCTCTAAAATTGGCTCTCGTGGAAGACAGTAACGAGTTTAGAGATCTGTACACAATCTCCATCTTCTCTTTAGATCTAAAACTAATGACTCTAACTGTAATACTTCGACCCTTCACATAGCAACGATATTGTCCGCTTTAGGCAAAAACTCTCACGGTTTTATTCTTCCTAGGGGGTCACTTATCATTGCATTGCTCCTGCCTAAGCACGCTTAACTGCGGATTTTTGCTGGGGTCTCTATCACATGGGAAAAAGGCCTCGTTGCTATGTAGGGGTCCAAAATTTTTGTTTTATAGTCCAGAAATTTCCTCTCCATTTCCGATGTGGGATACCAGGATATCACACCAACAAGTCATGGCTGCATGATCCTCGCAACTGTTGTCTCAATATGAGGCTTCCTACCACCCTCCACCCTCCACCCTCTTATGGATTTCCTATTCTTTTTTGGATTTTAGACTCCTTTTCGACAAGAACAATTATTTAATCATATATAATATTAAAATTTAATATGAGATACTAAAACCACAAACTTATTCTGAATCTATCTATCTATCTATCTATCTATCTATCTGGGAGTTGCATACATTATCCCACAAAATACTAACATTTAAGTTCTATGCTTCTATTATTTGTAAGTACATCTGTTGTTGTACTATGTGTACAAACACAAATCCTCTCCAAAACATCTCAAGATCAAAAATTCCAAGGGTTACGTAGTGAACTCATGAATTATCTACAAAACTGAAAAGATAAATTGTAGGGGAGTGAATTATTCACACGTTTAGTAAATATACAGGCTCATAAGAATAAAGAATGAATAACTAATAACAATTGAACATAACAAATCGTATAGAGAAATTAGATCATCACATTAACGGTGTACTTATGCCAATAAAATTAAATGAATGAGTATGCATGCAAAGTTTCATGCATGCTACAATGCTACAACGAGCTCCACAAGCTCTGAGCCTCTCAGACTCTAAATCATCTGAAATGTCACATCTGACCAAGCATCATTCGCATTTTAATAGCAATAACAACACCTCACGTCGTTTTTACCATATTTGATGGTTTTGGCTCCACAAGGCTTACTCCAAATGATATGCCATGAATTGGCTAATGAGTTATGATGTTGAATGAGCTATACATTGTTGTATTTGCATTGTTGTATCTGAATATGAATATCTCAACTAGATATTCAAGGTATTTCATCACATGACTCCTCAATCTCATAAATGAATACTCAGGATGATTAAACTTTAAGAGAAAGTTATACATCATATAATAAGTCGTTGTCTTCCATTTTTGGCGAGAAAGTATACCTACCTTAACTCTAAAAAGTGATTACAAAGTCGACTCCTTTGTAGATGGTAAAACGTGAGTAGTTACCTCTGGACCTATTACATCACAATTGAAATACATGTGAGCATTCATGTGTAATGACACATTATTATGCATTAAAATGCTATAATATTAAGATGGTCTCATGGAGCACACTTTAGATATTAAGGAAAACTGAGAAAAACAGTAACTGAGCAACATTAGCTTGAACAAACTTATGTTCTAAAATATAAGTTCACTCTATTGGTCATAAATCTCATTATGTAAAGAATTTTGTTATTCATACTATGTCAGAAGTAACAAAACATCCCAAGCTTCGATTTGACAAGCTATAGGTGAAAAACGGAGTCCAAATGTGAAAGTTATACCTGTTTGAAGTTTTGCTGTCAAGGGGTGGCTACTGGATCAAGCGAGGGTTTCCTCGCTCAAGCAAGTATCTTGCTCAAATATGTTGCTTGCTCAACACAGTTGAGACACTATTTTGTTCACTTGAACCTTCGTTTAAGCGAACAAACTTTGTTTTGAGCTGTAAACCCTTTCTAAGTGATTTTCAAGGTCCAAAGTGATTCAAACTCGCATCAAAATATGAATTCAAGGCCCCAACATGGTAGAAACTCAAAAAATGCACCCATACAGCATCAAAGCAACTAAAAGCATGAGAAAGTCAATCTGTTTCTACATTTAACATGGTGAGTACAATCTAAAAAATGTTTCTATCATGATTATCAACTCTCTTCCACCCATAGATGTTAAATATATTTTAAAAACATCATTAATCTCTTCATATCAAATCTTTCTCACACAAACCTTAATTTAGAGAATGAAACCATAACAGGTATATGAAATAAATGTAAAGTATAGGTAAGAAAAAGAGCCTTACCTTTACCAAGCTTTTTCTAAAATTTTCAGAACTTATCCTTGATTTTCCGTTCGTTTTGTTTTTTCTTCTCTCTCTTTTCTCTTCTCTTGAAAGTTAAGCTACTAAGCTAGCAAGATAGTGTAGAAATAGGCTTGTCTCTACACTTAAAGCTCAAGACATGCATTAAGCATGAGGTGGGATCATTAAATTCAACTAAATCCTTATTAAGCTTCAGGTGTACTAATTTTAACTTAATCACTCTCTTAAGACCTTATCACGTTTAATTAGGCTAATTTAATGACAAACAAACATATTATCTTCTTAACCCACAGGTTGACATATGTCACAAATGATGACCCACCAAACTCTCAATCAAATTACACATTTTACCACTTTTCCCGTGAACCATGCATTTAGCCCCTCGTGGAGTTTCTAAAAATTTCATCAACCACCTCAAACTCTAATATTTCATTCGATGCATTCTCAACTCAAAGAAATTTATGTTTGTTTATGAATAACTAGCTTAATTAAACACGATGACTCACCAAACTTCCATCAAATTACACATTTTACCACCTTTCCCATAAACCATGACATTTAGTTCCTCACATAGCTCTGAATACCATACCAGATAATGTAATAGTTTTCTCATTGGTATGGAACGTACCGGTACCGGTGAAATACCGGGTACTGTTTTAGATTTATCTCTATAAATTTTTTTTAATATTTATAGAAAATATAGTTCAATTATAAATAATTTAGTATAACATAATTATTTATTTAAAATAATATTTTAATTAATTACTCAAAATTAAAATTTAATTTTATTATTCATAGTGAGATAGCTAATTTGAAAGCGATAAAATTTAGCATGTACACTTTTTAATAATAATTTAACATTGATTAGTTTTAGAACTCTCTGTTTATGCTATATTTGATGCTTGAATTGAGTATAAAAATAAAAAACAAAAGTAGAAACAAAAAAATAAGTAAAAATCATTTTAAAAAAATTTTAATTATGAATCGGTACGTAGCTGGTTTGACCCGGTATAGGCCGGTACATACCGGTTTTGTTCGGAACTAAGTAATTAGCTTACCGGTTTTGTTCCAAACCGGTATGCACCGGCCGGTACCGTACGGTATGTACAACTATGGTCCCTCACCAAGTTTCTAAAAATTTCATTAACTACGGTCAAACTCTAATATTTCATTCATCCACATTCTCAACTCAAAGCATTTTATGTTTTAAATTGGTCAAGATTAAATGTAATATGTAAATAACACGTGAGGGCTATGAAGCATAAATACGGACACAGACACGGACATGGGATACGGCGATTTCAAAAAAAAAAAGCACATGGACACGGGCTTTTAAGTATTTAGCCTCCAGATTAAGATTGTCAATACTGGCTACCAACTCACTAAACACCTCTCCAGAAATGACGTCACCCCATCTTTTGAAGATTCAACCACCTTAAACTCCTGCTATGATCAATCGTCAACAAGTTTGGCTATTGAGGGACCTCCGCTGCCTCAAGATGAGTCTTTTTCTATCGATGGCAAGACCTCTATCCCCGAAGGTCAAATTCCATCAAAACCGACTCAAGCGGGTGAGGCCCGACCGGCCATCTCCAAAATTAGGCATGGGTATGCACACCTCATTTCTTAGAGCACCACAAACCCTGGTCTCCAAGAATCTTTCTTCTCTGTTTTCCATTTCCCAGCATGCTAATCTTCTTGAACCACCAAAGTAGAAATCTGCCCTTCCATTTGGTCAACCACTCGACAACCTTGAGACCAAGCCAAGGGATTTCAAAACCCAAGAGATGTAAGGATTTATGGAATCCCCTACGCCTCTCCATGATTAGGAAACTACTCTACCTCCAAACCCTTTAGTCTTTGGGTCCTAACAACTCAAACCTTGAGTCCCTTCTGCTACCTATTGTCCTTCAGCGTCACTCTTAAAATCTTAATTTAGTGGCCCTCCAGCGCTTCAAGCATTAGTTTGGATAAGTATCCAGCAGCCTTTATTCCAATTCTTTTCAATCTATACAACCTTACAATATTTTTTCTACTTATTACACACTAGATCTAAACCCTTTTATATGGCCATTACCTGATGTTTAGAAGCCAGATATGCAATGCACATTCCGAACATGGTAAACGTCCATTCCAAAACAGTGAAATTTAGCGATACAAAAGGTCCCCAAGACTTTCCTATTTATTTCCTTAACATTTTCTATTAGAATACAAAAATCAAATGAAATAATCCATAAAAAAAATCTAGAGAAATTGAAGTTTTGGAAAGACAAAAAACGTGAAGGAAACTGGTTAGAACTACTTTCTAGATTTGTGTTTTGCTTGGATGATTTGAAAATTTATGCTCTTTTAAATGGAATGTTTATCACTTGAAATGAGTATATTCTAATTTTCTAAGCTACAGGAGGCTACCGTACTACCTTTCCCTATCATACCTCAATTTAGGGCATGCGGCATACCATATTCTCGTTCCTTGTACTGGAACAATCGGTGTTCTAAGTAACATAGGCCTCCATCAATCTAGGGCATTGGAGGGGAGAAAACAGAATGCAGGCTTAACCTTTACATTATTTGTGCCAAATTTCTGCCGCAAACAGGAACTTGTGTTCTCGTGCTTAGTAGCCTTAGCTTTTACCTACCATCTAAACCGTCAATATTTTGTTGACCTAAATCCTTGATAAAACCAATTGCATGGGGAAAGCTCTATTAGTTTTTTAAAGTGTCCTACATCAGTACACTATGTAACAATGTTTTAGAGTTCCACCCTGATTTTCGTGAGGAAGGAATCTATAATGAGCTTTTGATTTTTTTTTTGTTTGTTTTGATATGTTTTTTGGTTGGTCTAATTACTCCCAATCCTTTTTATAGCTGAGGCAAAAAGACAATTAATTGCTGCTGGATTTCAGTTGCTGAATGAAAACGATGAATGGAACCTGAAGCCTGGTGGACGGTACTTCTTTACACGGAATATGTCTTGTTTGGTTGCCTTTGCTGTTGGAGAAAAGTAAGTGGATTCACTCTGTTCGTAACATTGATTCCCAGTAGTTTAAAAAGATCTGGGACATACTTCATCTACTGCATCAACTATGAGGGTATATAGTTGAAAGTAGATAGAAAGGAGAAATTGAGATTTGCAACTTTTAGGTAGACACAGATATTGCAGATCTAAATATATGTGTAATCTGATCTTAATGTGGCCTTTATTTTTCTGTGAACCATCTCCATTATTCATATTGTTTTCTCTTCTCTTCTCTTCTCTCTCTCTCTCTCTCTCTCTCACACACACACACACACACACACACAATTCTTTGCCCTCCCTTCTTTATTGTTTTGAGGAATCGATGCATTTTTGTCTTCACTTTTTCTATTGTTATAGTTTATTTAGTTTATTTCTGTTAGAGTTTATGAAGTTAATTTGTTCTATATTTAACGGGTTAGTTTTGTAATTTTTTGTGTGTGACTCATATATATATGTTGTGGGGTGTAGAGACTAGTTTGCGTTTCTGGATTCTCACCCTAATTCTCAATTAGAATCTCCCTGTCGTTTTACTTTATTCTCTCCCCTCAATCCTAAATCACCTATTTTATAATTCAACTTGGTATCAGAGCATCCGATCTAATCCTAGAAGTGTTATAAAAATTGAGAACTCACCGCGCAGTGAAAAACGATGTGCTGATATCATCTTCCAAACGATCACGCCAGCGTGACGTCGGCATCTGTACAACTGGCGATGAATGCCGCTCCTTTGGTTCAGATTGTGTTGATGTACTTGTCCTCAAGGTGCTTTTTTCATGATTTTTTGAAGTTGTTTGGTGTGTTACTCGGTTTTTTGAGGACTTTTTGGATTTTCGGAACCCTAGCACTTCGATTTGATCTTCGGGACCTTGATCGTGGCTTTCGATGGTCGGGATCCATCCTATAGGTGCCGACACTCATTGTTCTTGTCATATTTATGCTTGTTTGGTGATTATTAAAGGTTTCTAGTTGATTTTTGGCTGTTTTGAAGGTCGGCGGTGTGTTTTCTTGCTTTGATCTGTTTTTCTCTTGCTTCGGTTCTTCTTATCTTGATGTTTGTCACTTGTTGAAGGCCGAACTCACTCGTTGGTCGATTATTTGTGGTTCTTTAAAGATTTTCGGAACTCTAGTTTATGGAATCTAACAATTGCGACTTCAGTCCTAGTTTTCGATGGTCGATTATCATCCTATAGGTGCCGACACACTTGGTGGTGCTTCGATTTGGTGTTGATTTGCTGGTTCGACATCAATTTGAGCATCTAAGTGGATTTCGGCGTAAGAACAAAGAAACCCTAGTTCCCGATCTTTAAATCAAGGCATCCCAAGTTGTTTTCAATTGTGGATATCCATTCTAGAGGTGTCGATTTCTCCTATAAAGGTATAATTTGTGGACGATTTAGTGGTTCTTGGTGTTTGGGTTCATCTTTGAACTATTGCACCGTTTGGCGCCCCTTTGTTTGTTCTTCGGTTGGTTGTTCTGGTATAGATCCAATTGTTTTGGTTCTTTTTGACTATTGTGTTGTTCGATTTGATTTTCCACTGGTTTTCGGCAACCCCCTACTGTACTTCTCTCTTCCTTGGTTTGTTTACGCACTGTTACGTTTTATATTGATCACATCTAGTTTCGTCCTTCCTACTTGTTTGGTGTGTTTGGATTTGGCCCCCTCTCCTCTACCTTGATTTAATATAGCTGAAGTAAAGCTTTCTTCTGTTTCTCGTG
This sequence comes from Heliamphora exappendiculata, assembly GCA_034768845.1. Lineage (NCBI taxonomy): Eukaryota > Viridiplantae > Streptophyta > Magnoliopsida > Ericales > Sarraceniaceae > Heliamphora > Heliamphora exappendiculata. Next base: position 2,381,687 of record JAOTRH010000001.1, read on the forward strand.
ATGCTCTCCATATTCAGCTTAGCGAGATTGTTTAGACCTTGTGTGATGTTCTGCCTCCCTCTTCTACTACTACCGACTATTCTTTTTTCCTGAGGAGGATTGCTTACATTTTACTAAGAAATATTAACTCACTGGCTTTCATAAATAAGTTGTAGGTATACAACTTACGAGAAAGAGCCCAAAGTCAATAATTAGCTAATTCAGGTAATATTGCATGTGCGGCTCTTACCTCTCCATCTTGGATCATCGATTTTGGTGCTAGTTCTCATATGTCTGGTTATCTGTCCTTTTCTCTCATTTGAGTCCTATTAAGCATCATATAGTCTTAGCTGATGGCTCATCTCAACCTGTTCACGGGCAAGGTGTCCTTTAGCCCTCTCCTTCTTTGGCCTTACATTCTAGTCTTTATATTTTTGATTTTCTCTTTAACTTGTTGTCGGTTAGTTAATTCACTAAATCTCTACACCGCTCCGTAATTTTTTCTCTTACTGCTTGTTCTTTTAGGACCTTATGACCAAGAAGATGATTGCTTTGGGGCATGAGAAGAATGGGTTTTACTATCTTGATGTTGATTTCGGTTATCCTTCCCATACTTCATCAGCTTTAAATGCTACTATTTCACCTCTTCAGTGGCACTTTCGCTTAGGCCATTCTTCGGTGGCTAAGCTTAAGTTGGCCATCCCCAACTTACCTCCTGTGTCCAGTTTTGAGTGTGAAGCATATCAATTAGGCAAGCGTCATTGTAATTCCTTTTCCAATTATAGCCATCATCGTTAGTTTGAGCCATTTGATGTTGTCCATACGGACATCTGGGGTCTTTTTCGAACTCCAAGTACTAGTGAATATTCTTATTTTGTTATCTTTGTTGATGACTACTTTCGTATGACTTAACTCCTTTTTGTTGAAACACTAGTCTGAATTGCCTCGTGCTCTCTTACCTTTCATAATGAAATTTTTACTTAATTTAGTAAGCACATCAAAGTTATTCGATATGATAATGCGTTAGAATATATGCAGTCTACTGCTGGTTTCTTTTATGTCGATCGTGGTATTATTCATCAGGCGACTTGTGCTTATACGTTATAACAAAATGGCGTTGCTGAACGCAAGCACCGTCATCTATTAGATGTTGCTCGTTCCTTATTGTTTCATTCCTAGGTACTGAGACACTTTTAGAGCGATGTTGTCCTTACTGCTTGTTATATAATTAATCGCATGCCTTCGGTTGTTTTCGATCACCTGTCCCCTTTTTCCTTATTATATCTGACCTGTCCACCTTTTCCTCTTACTCGTGTTTTTGGTTGTATTGCCTTTGTGTATGTTCTTGATCCCGATACTGATAAATTTTCATCCGGAGTCTCGACGATACTATCTGAGTGCTGATATGACCTTTGTATCACACCCGCTCCCGCAAGGTACTATACTTGTATCGTGGGGGGATGACTTTGCCACATCTCGGTGGCCTCGAAGAAAAAAAAACGTTAAGGCTTAGTACAACCAAGAATAAAAATATCCATACAAGTTTGGTTTAAAAACACACATCCTTTCATCGGTAATAGATAAACATAAATTCAAGAAATACTCCATCTTGTACATCAAACAGGGATACTTCATCTCATATACTTACATCACAACCCAAAAACAACATTACATAGTCTCCAACAAGAAATGTCTTATAATTACAAAACCATACTACAAAAATCAAAAACGATATCTAGCTTTGAGCTCAAGCCTAAGACGTCGACAATGGTGGACCAACCTTCTAACGAATCATGCTATCTGCAATTACAAAGGTTACAGGTGAGTGCACTTAGTATTATAATGAACAATATGAAACCAAACACTTAATTTAATAACACTGAAACATCTTTTAAAACAGTTCATCATGCTTTAACAAAAGATGTGAAAACACCGCATCCATTTCAACACAAAAGAATCTCATAAGTTGTAAATAACTCTCATTTCATAAAGGTATAATTAAAACTTAACAACCACTCCTCATGTTCTCCAAAATGGTATAATTAAGGTTTAACAGCCACAACTCATTATATCCACTTCTCACATGCACCCATACCTAACAGTGTTCAAGTAGTTGTTTGCCTCACGACCGGAAATTCTGACGGTACCGTAACCTTAATTCTCAATACACGGATATGCACGTGATGGAATGAGGGCCACTCTTCAAGCACAACTCGAAATGCCTTTGAAGACTAATAACCTCCTTATCGGGAAACCTCCCCTTTAGGGATATAAAACCCATACTGGGTGCCTCCCCTAATGGGATATAACAGGCCTGATATCCGCATAACTTGGCACTTTGATATATTAATATATCGTTAACATTATTTATCTTTCACACACATGTTTTTTCAAAAAATATAGATAGCACATTTGAATTACCGGCGCATTTGAATATAAAAATCTCATACTATCATTCATCAAATACTGTTATGATTCAAAACATGAATATTGAAACATTTTAGAACATATCTCACATAATCATTTGTTCAAGATAATATCTAAGTATTTTCACCTGGTTTAGGCGAAACACAGTCCACCTTCTCACAAACGAGCCAAAGCTTAAACCTCCGGCGACAAAACCCCTGCGCCTAACAAGCAACCAAAACAATATGTAAACATAGGGTACCAACCCCTATTGTTGAAAGGTACAAGAAAGGTTCGGTTTTTCGAACGGGTTCTTATGTTAATAGTTATAACTCTACTCCTAAAGCTAAAGAAAAGACGATCACTTTTAACATCTCACCAATCCTTGAGAGCAAAAATATCATTCGTTAAGTATAGGGAATCAAGATCAAGGCTCAAAACTCCATTTTCTCACCCCCCCCCACACACTGTTCAGATTGTATAATAGTCGGAAGAAAAATACTTTCAGGCAGTAAAATGACTTCAAAAATTCTGAAATTTGGACAGAAGCTAGTTTAAGAAGTCCTAACCTTTTCATGAGGACCACTTTTCCATAAACTCAATAAAAATGGGTGTTTTGGCTCTTGTAAGAAAGTGGATCGAATCTGTCCACAGAGAGATTTTGCCCATCAACTTTAAAAATCATTTTGACCCATCAAACGGTATTAAAAATTCCTCAAATTTGGTTGACAACTAAAATGTGTTAGGAACATTTTTTATGAAGAAACCATTTTCAAAAGAAGTATGTAAAATAGGGTTTTAGCCTGTTGAACAGATTGTGCCAGAAAGTGTATGAGTTGGGAGAAATCCATTTTCTCAAAAACCACACGGTCAAAACTCTTCCAATAAATTTTATATGAAAGTCAACACCCATGTCTAACTCTGGACTCAAACATCACGTTCATACAATTTTTATAGAATTTATTAAAAATGTTTAAAATAGAGCCTCACTAAGGGAAAATCTTGAAGCTGAAACTTAGAAATGTTTAACTTGGTCCTTTGGCCATTTTTCATGCTAAGGGTCATACTTTTTGGCATGGATCATATTTGGCACATTAAAATCGAATTCCAACCACCTCAAACCAGGGAGAAAACATGTTACTTTCATCAAACAATCACAACACAAACTCAATCATTTGGTTCAACTGAGAATCCTAGGCTCATCCTAACGTATTTCAACTTGTTTCTTTTTGTGTTCTTTGTTTAGGTTATTTGAAGAAATGAAGATGAGAAATCCATTTTTGAATAAAGATGGAATAGGTTTATAGAATTCTTACTTGGCTTATTTGGATCTTGACACTTGAAGAAAAGACTTAACTTTAAACACTATCTTCCTGTTCTTGTTCTTCTTCCTCTTCCTTTTCCTCCTCCTCCCTCTCTCTCTCTCTTTGGCCGAAACATCAAGGGGACAAGAGGGGATGGGGGTCTCTTTATATAGAAGAAGTCAAATGGAGAAGCTTCCTTGAGAAGCTTGTTAAACCCTTGGTTAGCCATCTACCCTAGGTTAGGTGATACATACACTATTTATAATAATTATTTCTTTTGTTTTCTGTAAAAGAATTACAAGAAAATTCACATAGGCTCATTTATTTGTTTTTGGGCCAAACCTTTGATTTATTTGTCTTTGGGCCTAGAAATTTGAACTTTCAACAATAACATTAGGGTGATATTGGGCCCAGTCCATTCCAAGCTCGGGCTCAAGAAGACTAAGCAATTGGGTTAGCCCTTTTTACAGAAGTTAAGTTCAAGGACTGATTCAGTTCGAATCGTACTTTCTTTTCTATTGATTTCAAAAGTATGGGTCATTACACTTTTGAGTCCACTCCTATATTTACTTTCTCAGGTAATCACATTTCTTCTGATCTCATCTGCTATCGTGAGGGGGTGTCTTTCACATAGTTTTAAATAGTGGTAGCGGTCAGCGTAATGGTAACAGTAGTGGTGACGCGGTTTCATGGTATAATGGCCGTAGCGTAACGGTAGCGGTACCTGGAGCCGTAAATTTTTTTATTTTTTGCACAACAAAATAAAAAATAACTGATTTACATCTTTTTATTCCATAAATATATTTATTGAAATTTAAAATAATTTTTGATGAATTTTGTTTACTTTCTAGACATGTTTTAATATGTCTTAATTTTTTTGCTATATAATCTAGTTAAAATTAACAGTTTAATTATTTTTTTGTAGTAATTAATGAATTTATGTATTATAAATTCATAATGCACAACTAAAATGTCATTAAATTTTTAATAACTATAAAGTATTGTATATATTAAAGCACAATATTTGATTTGTTAATTAAATTTTAATTTTGAATTTACTATTTTAAAATTTATATTGTTTGAATTTTAATTTGTATAGATCTAATTTTTTTGGAGTTGGTTGTAAACAAGTATGGATTTTGAATATTTTTTTAAAAAACAAAATACTTGAACATCATATTTTCTACTAGCAGCATCACAAAAATTCGAATTCATAGACAGTGGATCTTCAAGAAATATGGATTTTGAATCAAACAAGTTATTTTTCTTTCAGCAAATATTTAATCTTAAAGAACTCATTAAAACTAGAAGAAGAATGAACATATTAAAGGGTCAAAAGTTAGCAACGAAGAGCAAAATTATCCGATTGTTGTGAAATTAAAGAGATTTGAGGTAAAGCCCACAATGTCCAAGTAGTATTTGACTTGTCGGACTACTATGAATAATTTTAAGTAGAAAATAATAGAAAACGTGGGATCTGTTGATGAAAAAGCAAAATTAGAAAATTCACGATCTAAAATCCTGTTACACAAGCCGTAACGGCCGTAGCGGTGCTGTTTCGGCCGCAATGGTGGTGTAACGGCCGTTACATTTGTGAATTTTTTTCACACCAAAAAATTGGCCATAACGGGTAACAGAGGCCATCGAAACCGTCACGTAACGGCGTTACGTAACGGTAACGACCGCTTTTTAAAACTATGAGTCTTTCACTTCTTCGACTCTTCCTCTTCCTATGTTACCCTCTTCCCCTCTCACCCACCTTTGCAGGTTTATCAGCGATCTCAAGATAGGCCCATCATCTTGTATGGCCCGAACTCTTTATCTTTTCTGATAGATGTTGCTATCTCCTCTGCTTCTTCTGGTTCTAATGACTAATCAATTGATTTGCGTTGAGGTAAATGTACATGCACCCAACACCCTATTGCTAACTCTGTGTCTTATGATCGTTTGTCATCTTCTTTTCATGCTTTTACTTCTATCTTGTCATCCATTTCTATTCCCACTTCTTACAAGCAGGCTACGTCTTTATCTGGTTGGAAACGTGCTATGGATGAGGAAATGCATGCTCTTTATAAGAATCGAACTTGGGAGCTTACCACTCTTCCGCCTGAAAAGCATTCGGTAGGGTGTTTTTGGGTCTATATAATCAAGTATCTTCCAGATGGTTTTGTTGAGCGTCTTAAGGCGCGTTTTGTTCGCTTAGAGAATTAATTGGCTGATGTTTTCACCTAATTGTTGGCTTGTTCTTCGTTTCAGAGATTTCTCTTTAAGTTATAAGCATGTTTGATTTCTATGCTCCAGTTTGAGGGAGAGTGTTAGAGTTTATTTAGTTTATTTCTGTTAGAGTTTATTAAGTTTATTTTTTTTTATATTTAACTGGGTAGTTTTGTAATTTTTTATGTGTGACTCATATATACATGTTGTGGGGTGTAGAGGTTATTTTGCGTCTCATGATTCTCACCCTAATTTTCAATTAGAATCTTTCTGTCGTTTTACCTTCTTCTCTTCCCTCTACCCTAAATCACCTTTTCTTACAATTAAACTTCTACTATTTGCGTTTAACGAGTTTAGATTCTAAAGTTCTCATAGGCTATTTGTTATGTTATCCTTTTTTGAATGATCTTGCTTAATAAGGTTCTCTGTCAGTTTTGCAGGTACTGCGTCGGAAATGGTTTTCATGTAATCGCTGCCCACACGGATAGCCCATGTCTAAAACTAAAACCAAAGTCTGCATCTTCCAAATCTGGTTATCTTATGGTCAATGTGCAAACTTATGGAGGTGGTTTATGGCATACATGGTTTGATAGGGACTTAAGTTTAGCGGGAAGGGTCATATTGAGAGATAAAGATGGTTCTTTTTTGCACAAGCTTGTCAAATTGAGGAGGCCTCTGTTACGAATACCAACATTAGCCATTCATCTTGACCGGTCTGTTGATCATCCTTAAAGATTCTTTTCTTTTTTTCCTCTTGTAATGTCTGCATCCTTGATCCTACACATTAATTGATTCGCCATTTTCCGTGTTACTTTTTGATATTTGTTTCTTGATTGGACAGTATGTTGAAAGTAGGTAGGTTTGATTTCTGAGGTTACTATGGGTGTTATATATGATACTTGATTGTGTCAATTGGCTTAAGCTTACCTTTCATAGGTTATACTTGTACTCCTTTATTGAGTGTGTTTTGAGTAGCATTCTTGTTCCAAAAGTCAAATCCACTGGTTGATGAAAATCCGGAAATTTTGGTTTTATTCATTGGAGAAGGAAATACAAATAAGAAGGCAAAATCGCTATAAAAGCTATAGAGATAGTTGAAGTTGATTTGGTTAGTTTTGAACTTACTCTTGCTGCACTGGGTTCTTCATACCCACATGGATATTCTTCTAGTCAGGTGTTTAGTCCTTTTATATCTTTTCAGCATTCATAGCCTGTTTCATTTATGGTGTTAAAGCATTTTACCCCCCCTTTCTTTTTCTCTCCACTTGTTCTCTATGATGTACAAATATTCATGAACTTTTTGATTTCTACAACTTGATTTGTAAGGCCCCGCTCCTCCTCATAGCCGAGATTCTTAGGGGTGGGATAAACAAATACTAATTGACAAGTGACAACAATAAAAACAAACAAACCAGAACTGATATATATACAAACACTCAATGGTGCATACAACTGTACACATCTATAACTGTGCTATCGCTCTACAACTGAAGACCTAACAACTAACTGCTGATAACATACTTATTACAAAACCAAAACACGAACCAAGTGCTAGAAGATTGCACAAAACTAGAACTCATCCAATAGCCACATCAAGGTATGTATACAGTAGACCTTTTCCAAGTTAACTTCTCTTCAGAGGGGCCCATCAACTCTGTCAAACTGTGTAGGGGTGAGATATATATCAATATGCTTATAGACACTAGCTAAATATCAACATAAACTTGCATGTAGAAACATTTTATGGGCAACAATTTTATGACCACATTTCCAGTATCTTGAATTCAAAACATTTCCTCTTAATTGAGGTATGCCAATAATAATTTTAAGGTGTCACATTTCATCTCTTAAAAGAAGAACTTCAACAGTTTATATTTCAATTTCCTCATTGCAGAGGTAAATGATGACAAAATCTCGTTATCACATATTGCAAGATACAACTATGCTCTCATAGCCACTGGTGTTGTTTTCACCTCCTTACCAGGAGTTGTTACGCTATTGTTACCTTCAATTTCTCGGCCTACTCAGTGGATAGGGTTTCAACCAATTGCAATGGCCATTTCACAATGCTCAATGGTAGAACTAAGTTTAAATGCTCTATTCAGAGCTTTGACCTTTTCAGTGCTCAATTCGGAGCAACGACCATTCATAGTACATCATTGTACTTCCAAATGTGACACCGCACCGCATTCATATCCATGCTAGGGAACTAAAATTCATTTTTCTTCCTGACCTCTGGTGAAATATTGCCCATAGATACTCTATCTCAAAACAATTCATAAATCATGCTTTATTATATTCCATACCTTGACATAAATACAGACATTACAACTAATAGAGACGCTAGCCAAGTGTCAGAAATGCCCTACCTCTGTATAGCAAAACCCAGTTGCTCACTTTCTAGGTCCACTAGCCATTCCCTGGCCTCGCTAACTCATGCTAAGAACTATGCATGAATGCTCTTGTAAGACTGTAAGTATACCTGTATAATTAAAAATCTGAGGTTCTTTTCCATACATACCATGACATGATAAGCACACTCTTAATAAGGCTCATAATGCTAAAAACTGCATTTAGAAGTGATTAAAAGTTCATTCGGATTTACCAGTTAACTTTCCTCCACAAACTCATACCAATGAGGACATCAACAAAGAGCATATGCAAAATCGTTAAGGGAAATCTTAAAATATAACTAATATCTTATGAAAATATACTTAAAAATGTTTAATTCCATAGTTAATAGACTTTGAACGGCCTCTGGGCAAAGTATATATGATTGAATGAAGTTGGCCCATCCAAATTGAGTTCTTACAAAATTTCTATGCACAACTGTCAACTTTAAAAGTTCACAATTGATTCTAAAAATATAATGAGATTTCAAGATTTGTCCCACTTGAAGATCTCTGAGTCAAAATTCAGACCAAAAAAAGGTGCGCAATTTGTGTTTTTCAGTGAGAGATATGGCTGTTTTATGAAAAAACTGCGAAAGAGGGTTGATGTTGGAACAGCAGCTCGAAGGGCTGCTCAAAGATGGCCTCAAGACAAGGGGCCCTTGAAGCTAGGATTTAGTCTACCTTCGAGTCATCAGCATGAAACTTCAATTCTTCATCTGTTCTTGTGGTTTTTCCGATCCAAAATACTTCCAAACGCACTTTTTCTTCATAAAACTCACGGAAACTATCCTAAAACATGTTCTAATATATGAATTAAAGTTTTTCCATGATCAAAACCAATTCAAACAAGCGACCCGATGATTTTACAGTGAACTATATACATGCAAACACCAAAGTGTAATTGATTTCTCACCTTGATGATGCTAAGTTTCTTCTCTTTGTTTTTGTTTCAAGTGGTCCAAGCTCCCTCTTTTGAAGGAAAATTGTTTTACAGGGAAAACCAAAAGAAGAAGTGAAATAAAACAGAGAACACAGGTTGTGAGAGACAAAAAGACAGAACGATATCTGATGAGAGCACCTCTCAAGTCTTTATATATGCATAATGCAAGCAAGCTGGTGGTGGCACCACCAGAGAAAGCAGCAACCTTGGTGGCTGCTTCAGCAATTTTGTTTTTGACAATTTCTAAATTCCATCACAGGTTTTGAAAGTTTTTTCAAGTAACTCCCTTTTAACAATCAGACTTCGACCCAGACTCTATAAAGCCTTTTTGCAAATAAATCCTTGGTTAAACTTATATGTAACTAACCATAAAAATATTTCTTGATGCAAGTAATGCATGAATTGCATGAAATACAAGAAAGGGGTGTTATATGATTTGATACACATCAACTTCACAGCACAACTCATTTAGCTTCTTTAATGTCCTGTGAACCTTGTCCCTAAGTTTCGGAATTAAAAAGGAAGATTGTTTAAAAAGGAATAGAGTTGCTACTAATAACTAACAAATATGCAAGAGTTCTGGTATACAATTTACTGGATGGCTTGTATGTTTTTGAGTGACTTGTCATGTATATTGGTGGTACAGGCATTTTGTGTTTTTTTTTTCATGTTTCTTGTCCTATGTACCTCATATGTAAATGGGTTGCACCATCTCTGGCACTATTTCATTTAAGTGCAGGTTTCTTTAGTACTGTAAACTTTTTCTTTTTCCTTGTCTTTCTGCAATAATATCTGGCAATATGGGATAATTATAGAGTTCCTTTGGTTTAAACTTTAAAAGGTAGAAGAGCTTCTTTTAGTAATCTGGTATACATATGTGCATGTGTGTGTTTGTGGACACCTTTCTCCAAAAAACTGGTTGTTTAGGGAACTGTGCATGTTCTTGCTTCTAGTGGAACTATATAAGATGCATGAAAGTGTCCAAGATTACTGAAGTGAGATAATGTTCAAGAACTTATTATCATATATTGACCACGATTGTCCAAACTCCAAAGAATAATTATATTACAGTCTTTACATTATCCTACTTGTTTAACCATACCAGGGCAAATATAGGTTTGATGTTATCTGTTCAACCATACTATGGTGCACTATGTTGCGTGTTCCACAATGCGGCTTAATCCTCATTTGCCTTTATCTCTAATTTTCTATTTTTCTTCACAAGGTCATTAAGGACTTACGTCTTCTAGAAAAGTAAACAAATACATAAGAAAGTATAAATACAAGTGTTTACTGAAAATTAAATACTTACAAAGGTTTACTGGAAATTGAAGAGGAGAACTGGAAAAGCTAAATATCAAGTTTACAAGACAGAGAATTAGAAAAGGAAGTGAATAGTTTTTGTAGCTCTCTTGCTTCTGGTGCCTTCAGTTGAATGTGGAGGCTCCATTATATAGATGAATGGTAGTGCTTTGTAGAGCAGGTAAGCCTTTTGTTAGTGATATTATTAGATGTATGTATATAATATCTGTAGAGAGGCCCGTTAGCTATAAAGGCCCATTAGGGTTTTACTGTACACACCTTTGTAATTATTATATATAGTGAACCTCTCTAATTGAGAGGTCAAACCTTCTGATAATCAATTATTCTTTTTTTACATGGTATCAGAGCAAGATTAAGCAAAACCCTAAATTGTTTTGTAGTTCCGACGTCGGTAAGCTCTGTTCTTGCTGTTTTGGTGGTCGACAAGGCTTGTGCTTGCTGTTCCGGTGTCGGCAAGCCCTGTCCTTGGGGTTTCGGTGGTCGGCAAGGGTTCGGCTGGAGTTTTCTGTTGTCGGCAAGGGTTCAGTTGCAGTTTTCGTGGTCGGCAAAGGGGTCGACGAGAGCTTTCGTCAACAGCAAGGGTCGACGCACCCTCTGGTCTGCTAAAAAAGGATTGTCGGCGGCTAGGGTTTGGTCCATAAGGGTCGATGCACCCTTTGATTTGCTCAGACAAGATTGACGGCGACTAGGGTTTGGTTTAACAGGGTCGACGACACCTAGGGTTTGGTCCACGAGGGTCGGCGACACCTAAGGTTTGGTCCAGGAGGGTCGGCGGTGCCTAGGGTCTGGTCCAGAGGGGTCGGCGACGGGGTTGCTGTCTTCTAAAGGGGTTGACGACAGCTAACTGAGGCTTATTTCTCAAGTTTGGCTGTTGACGGCGACTGTTTGGCTGTTCCTGTTCTCTGGTATGTTCGGCTACTGTTCGGCGATTGTTTGGCTGTTCCTCTTGGCTTATTTTTTTTTCTAAAGGGGTCTGTTCTTATTCTCTAAGCAGTCTTTAGAGACCTTATTTCTTTATTGATTTTTTGTGACGTACTGCAATGACCGAAGGAATCCCGTTCAGTGGATCTGGCCTTTCTAAAGGCTCACAAAGCAGTGTTACAGAGATTATTTCTTCATCCTCACGACTTGTGGATGAAAAACTTGATGGTACTAATTTTTTAATGTGGCGAAAGACGGTCTTAATGACCCTTAGGGGCCAAGGAAAGGAGAGGCTCTTGAAGGATGACCCCCTAGATTCTAAGTTTGCAGTTTTCGATAGCTAGTTATAGGAGGATGCAAGGATTTTCTCCCAATTCCTTAATTCTATGGATAGAAAAGTTAAAGTATTGGTAAGCAACGTCAATACTGTCAAGGAATTATGGGACTCTCTAGATATCTTATACTCAAACACCAATAACTTCTCTCACTTGTTTGATGTCTTGAAAGGCTTCTTCAAACTCAATCAACAGGGG
>JAOTRH010000001.1:2393799-2429895 GCA_034768845.1 Heliamphora exappendiculata
GAGTCAGTTCATGGAGTCTCCAAGAACAAATCATTGGCAGGCGGTGCTTCGTATATTGAGATACTTGAAAACTAATCTTGGTAAAGGATTGATTTTCAAGAATCATGGACATCTCAACCTGGAGGGGGATATTCGGATGCATATTGGGCGAGATCTCATAGTGATAGGCAATTGACCTCAGGATACTCTATATTTTTTGGAGGGAATTTGATTTCTTAGAGAAGCAAGAAACAAGATGTTGTAGCAAGGTCAAGTGCTGAAGCTGAGTATCGAGCCATGGGAATGACAACTACTGAGGTTATGTGGACACGACAGCTCCGAGAAGAGATTGACATGCCTATGACAGAATTCACAAGGTTGTGGTGTGATAATCAGGAAGCCATGCATATCGCTAATAATCCAAGTTTTCACGAGAGGACAAAGTATATTGAAGTTGACTATTATTTTGTTCGTGAAAAATGCCAAAATGGTATTATATTCTTGGGTCATGTGAAGACAACAGAACAACTCGGAGATATCTTTACCAAGTCATTAGTGGGACTACGAGTTCATTATATTTGTAACAAACTAGGCATGGTTGACTTCTATGCTCCAGCTTGAGGGAGAATGTTATTGATATTATTAGATGTATGTATGTAATATCTATAGAGAGGCCCATTAGCTATAAGGGCTCATTAGGGTTTTGCTGTACACACCTTTGTAATTATTATATATAGTGGACCTCTCTAATTGAGAGGTCAAGCCTTCTGATAATCAATTATTCTCTTTTTACACCTTTGACTGTCGGTGGAGAATGGTAGCTGGCGAGAATGGTTGCTGGCAAGCATGTGACTGTTGGTGGAGAATGTAGCTGGTAAGCATGTGACTGTTGGTGGAGAATGGTAGTTGGCAAGCCTTTAACTATCGATGGAGTATGATAATTGGCAAGCGCTGGCAAGAACGGTAGCTGACAAGCATGGTAACTGGCAAGCATATGACTATCGGTGAAGAATGGTAGTTGGCAAGCATGTGACTATCGGTCTTTGATGAATAGTAAAAAAATTAAATTTACTATTTATTGTTTGACGTTTTGGAAAAAAAATACTCAACTGGCATCAGTAGATTTTGAATAATGATTTGCTAAATTTAAATAATTAAAAAGACAATTTTTCTTTCTCTATTGGGGAGAAAGTAGTGAGCGAAGTCTTTCAACTATAAGAATCAAAAGATTCAGGAAAATGGATCCTGAGCATCTTGGAATTGCGAACAATATGGGTTTTTACTAGTGAGAGCTTCAGAAGAGACTGTTGTAGAACGATATTTGTCTTCATCTTCTTGACTGGCTTGGGCTAGCAACTGTTTTGCTAACATTATTAATTCAGAACTTGCTAACATTAATAATTCAGAACTTTGTGACTTCTTGATTTTGAAAGGCCCAGAGGAACTGGCTGTTGGGCTTGCCAAGTTTAATTGAAGAGAGTGGAAGTGGGTTTCGTTGTGGTAGTGACTGGATTGGACTACTTGATTGAATCCTTTGGACTGGGGATGGAACCTTAACTGGAAACTCTAATTTTACCTGGTCAATGATTCATTGTTGCTTGAACGAATTCCACCATTTAATAAAATATTGGCGAATGACTATGTTATTGGCAATGCTGTACTGCCATTCGAATATCCACGGGACTTTGTATTTGGACATAAATAACAATAGGGAAGGAAATCGACTCGTATGTTGGCTGACTTTGTACTGAGAGGAAAAATATGTGATTTGATCAAAGAGATATGAAGGTAGTAATTCTGGGATAGCTCCATGTTGATTCCACCAACGGAGACACCATGAAGTAATGACTGATTTAAACTTATGATCAAATTGTAAGAATCAAGAATGACTAAAAAATTTATTTTGATAAAAGATGACTTTGAACCATGAATCAATATAATCATAATAACTATATTGAATAGAATGACGTTGGAGATCTCTAAGTAAAGAAGGGTGACCCCCATTCATCTAAAGCCACAATATTATGGATATAGAGTGAATGATAAATAATTTTATTGGAATCAACTCGATCGAAAATTGGTTTAATAATTATTAACTTATTGTGGAAAACCACGAAAAGAATATCTTTATAAAAAGTAATTGACTTTTCGGGATGGGCAGAAATAAAATGCCATTCTGGAGGAAGAAAGACTTTTACTATTTCGATTGGGTTATGAATATTTCAGTGAGTGGGTTCAATAGAGAAGAGGTTGGTTGATTGGGGTTTAAGAACATAATATGTTCTCCTCGTACACAACCTAAAATAGTGAATCTTTTTAACTTCTGGTTTCACCGGCATGTTAAAATCATGGTGGGATAAATACCTCACCGAACAATCTTGAGAAGAAATAAAAAATGCAATCCAAATGGATGCAAATGATTTTCCTATTTTTGATGAAAATATAGGTATGGCAAAACCAAACGGGATGAACACTTTAATTTATACTATCATTGTTTAGTACATCAATTTCATCGTGTTCTTTATCCTAACACAAAGTAACTGATATCATTTTACTGAAGATTCTATGAAAAGTTTAAATTTACTCCTTTAGATTAACTACAATTGTTCTCACCCTGTTTTTATGGTTTTTTCTTACGCAACATTTTTTTATTCTTATTTCATATCTCTGTAGTTTTTTGTTTCCCAATATCTTCTTGTTCTCAAACAAAAACCATTAAGTCTCCTAATTATGATACATGCCACCTTAAAAGTTAATTTTATCGTAAAAGTATTACACTACTTCAGTTAATATAAATAGCATCACTTTTGGAACTATGCAGTATAACCTCCCATAGTTATCTTTGGAAATATGCAGTGTAACCCCCCATAGTTATCTTTAGATTCACCATGTTCTCACGTTATTGGGTTTCTGCGGTTCTTTTTTCACATTATTTTTTCTTTGTTGTTAGTTTCTGGTGTAGTGCACGATATAATTTCTTACCAAATAATGGTGGGTAAGGTATTAATGTATTATGTAATCTATGTTGTTATCCAGAACAGACTCTTGACTTGGAATGTTAATTTTTGTAGCTTGTAATGTGCACATAAAGATTTCCTATGGGAGGCCCTTCTGCAAGCTTTCCTGCTTCACTTTCCTCGCTTAGTAACATGCCATACAAAACAATAGGGTACTGTTTGATGATTGAAATAAAATAATGTCGTTACTCTTAGCACAAAACTTTGGTCTCCTTAAGTGTCATATGAAATTTTAGGGAATATGAAGTTCAAATTTTTTGAGAAATTGTTGTACTTTGATGAGTGTGACTCAGATCAATGTTCAAAATTATCTTTGGAAAGTGGCTTAATTTTGTTTACACAATTTTAATCCTTTTCTTTTGTAAATTATCTAGTTTTAATCTTATAGGTTGTCTAATTGCACATTCTTCATAACATTATCTGATTTGTTTTCCTATTATTTTGTGTTTTTAGAACAGTGAACAAGGATGGGTTTAAGCCAAATCTAGAGACTCACCTTATTCCTTTGTTAGCAACAAAGCATGAGGATACATTTTTGGAACCCAAAGAGAAAAGTAATCTTTCAAAAGCTGCACATCATCCACTTCTGATGCAGGTATATCTTTTGGTTTATCGACATTCAACTGAAGAGAGAAAATCAGATATACTTTGTTAATGGGGCAGCATAGGCTGACTGCCTAATGGCATAATGGTGCATTTGGTGAAAACTTGGTGATGAAACAAATCGTCGTAGGACTCTTTTGTAATGCAGTTGTGGTGGAAAGAAGGGAAACTAAAATAACAACACCACCACCAACAATACTGGTAGCGCTGAAATACTGCTTCATCACATTTTAAAAATCTCATGAAAGTCTTGAATGCCGCTTAAGTCATTCCTTGGGACAATGTGATGCCTCCGTGATTGGATGATCAGTCTCCTTGCTTGCTTCTAACCTTATAATGGTAGCGCTGAAATGACTTCCTTCGTTGTACTATGCATATTTGCAACGTCCGTTACGATGCTCTTCTTAGATCGCCTTTTGTTTTTTCCTTTGTTTACCTCTCCCTCTAGTGTTAAAATGAGATTGCACTTTTAAAGCATGAACAATATGGTCACAGTTTGTATTTTGGTAATATTTGAGGATGTTGGAATATCTTTCTTGTAATTTCCCTATCACTGTGATACTCAGATTTTGTCGGATGAGCTGAGGTGTGGCATTGAAAACATAGCGAGTATAGAGTTGAATGTTTGTGATACCCAACCAAGCTGCCTCGGAGGTGCAAATAATGAATTTATATTTTCTGGAAGATTGGATAATCTTGCTTCTAGTTATTGTGCATTGAGAGCTCTTATAGATTCTTGTGAAGCATCAAGTGATTTGTCAAGTGAGCATGCAATTCGAATGATTGCTCTTTTTGATAATGAGGAGGTACTTTTATTCTTGTACAACTTCTAACTCTTACATAGGATGTTATTTGCTGTGTTCTCCTTTTTACAAGAATTATGGTATGGTCTTGAAAAATAATTGGGTGTAATTGTTTTGTGTTTTGTTTATGTGAGACCTTCAATTCATTTGCAATTTAGGATTATTTTCAGCTCTTGAAGTTCTCCTTCCTCATATTTAGGGGTGGGCATCGTATTGTGTCGTGCCGTATTCGTGCTGTGTCATAAACCTCTTAACACTAACACCACTCATTTAACTAATCGTGTTACTTATCTTAACACTAATACTACATGCTTATAAATGGGTTAACCTGCTTATAACTTGTTTAATAACCTATTTAAAAACTTATTTAATAACAAGTTCAAATTTTCAATTTTATACATATTTTAATCATAAAATTACATGAATTATAATAAATAAACAACACCAAACAATCATCAAAAAATCTTTAAATAGTTTGATAGAAGAACAACATGAATTCATGCATAAAGAACTCTAAAACCCGAATGGTTGCTGGAAAAAGGTTTATAAAAAATTAAACGGGTTAGATGGGTCATTTTCGGGTTCTGCATGTTTAACACTAACTTAACCTGTTTATTAAACGTGTTATCGGATCGTGTCATTTTTAACTTCGTGTTGAAAAATAGTCGACCCTAACTCGCTAATTTCGTGTAGGGTTCGATTTGTGTTAAAAGTTTCCACCCTTGCCTCATATTTAAAATTTTCTAAATGTAGAAAGTTGCAGTATACTAGTGTTTACCATCTTATTAAAGTCATTGTTCTTCATGTGGTCTTCCTTTACTCCAAAGGTCAAAAGTGACAACCTATTAGTGTGTAGCATATATTAAGGTGAAGTCCATATCCTGATAGTTCAATCACACTTGATTGGGATCAGTTCATTATTTGTATTTTATGGAAGTATAAATAAGGAGATGAATGACTAATTGTCTGACTATGTTATTGGGGATACTTTAGTGCTCCAAAGTGTGCTGTTCTAGTCATTTTTTCCTTTATGTTTCTTATATTACTTGTGTAAAACATGACATGTGCCCTTGAGTTTGCACATTCTGTGCAAATGGAAAAAAGCTCTAGATAAATTTTGTAAGCCCTGGTTAGTTAGTCTGATTTTACTATGGTATCGTCTCTTGTTGTGCAGGTGGGTTCAGATTCAGTTCAGGGAGCTGGTGCTCCAACCATGTTTCAGGCTATGAAACGTATAGTTGGTTGCCTAGCTCATGAATCTATTGGAGAGGGTGCTTTTGAACGTGCAATTCGCCAATCCTTTCTGGGTATGCTTGACTTGGATGTTGTTGTTGTTTGATCCCACCAATGAATAAGCCTCTGTTTGGCCTTTTTTTTTTTATTTTTTTATTTTTTTATTTTTGAAGGTTTTTGGCTTAAAAGCCTCTTAAAAAGCTCATTTGTTTGGCCTTCTACAATTGGCTTTTTTCATATCTTTTCACATTCACTTTATTACCAAAAAAAAAGAAGCCAAAAAGCCTACAAAAAGCTAGGCCAAACACATGCTAAATACATTTTTGGGTTCTTCATATTTGTAAATAGAAGGAAAGTAGGATGTTATAGGTATCCCAAATCATAGCCTCGGCCAAAAAAAAAAAAAAAAAAAAAAAAAAAAAACTCCAAAAAGGAAAAGAAGATGTCCCTGCAATCTGGAGCTATGTATGTTACTGAAATACTCCAATTATGATAGAAAAACGAGCACATGTCGTATATGCATTGCATTCCATATTTAACTAAGACATTAGATTGGATATTGTCTCAAATGTGTACATACATTTATGGATATAGAAATTTGTGTTGGTGGATTTATGTATACATGCTCACAAGTAGTTGTGTTAAGGCTTTGTTATGAGATCCATATTGCTCACAGCTAACCTCCTGACATTGGGGAAGATGTCTGCGTTCTGTTCACGTCTTATTTGAGAAATCCCCCTTTATTAATAAATAAAGAGGGTCAATCCAATGTTTCCTTGACTTTTGTTGTCCTGACAGGCAGTCATGAAAACCAGAACCACTAATTTCTCACTTTGCATACCGGTACACGCATGGGATAGCATAAAACCTGAGTACACCACTACTGTACTTCATCCATACAAAATGTTCGTCCTATGACATCTTGTTTGCTGAGAAATCTCTGGTTTAACTTATGACGTAAGGCAGAGGTACGTAAACCAATGTGAACTGTAAAGGGAAAGGGGTTTACACATTTGAAGTATAATTTGTTTGGACAAACAACATGATGATTTCATATTATCATGGACCCAATTAATAATACACTAGTCAGGGATTGATTTTAATACTTTGACTAGGACTTAGGACACCTGATCCAGGTGGTTAGCAGTATTGCAAAGAAAGGAAAGAAAACAAAAGAAACTAGCAATAGCAAATCTCTAAACTGTATCTCCTGTTAATAATGAGGTTAGTATTTAAACTTCCACCACATGGTCCCAAATATGGAAACAGACTGGTCCCAAATATTTTCGTTATCCAGGTTTGATTATTAACAAAGATGAAGAGATTGCAAATGATGCAACTTGATGGATTTCTAGGAATAAATCAAATTAAATTTGCTGGAATATGTTGGAATAAATCTGATTTGATTTATAAAGAATAAATCAAATCAAATCAAATCAAATTTTCTGATTTTGTGGCTTTCCTGATTTGGGGGTCTTCCTTTACTATTTATACTGTAATCGTCTCACTCGAAATTTAATAAGAATGATTATTTCTCTTTAAAAAAAAATCTTCATGGTATTAGAGTCTTGTACTCTTTTTCTATTTTGTTCTTTCTTCTAATGATGTCGTATAAGTTGGTGATGACCAGCTCTTGTATCAATCTGGAACCTGAGAGCTCTGCTCTTGTGTCAAGAGGTGTTGATTCTGACGACGACAGGCGTAAGAAACCGTGGTGCGAGCATTGCAAAAAACCGTGGCATACGAAGGAGATGTGTTGGAAGCTTCATGGTAAACCAGCAAATTGGAAGCCAAAATGCAAACGTAATGCACCCTCGTCCCACGGCTTATAGGTATTCGAACCTAGAGTTTTAATACCAAGTTGTCACGCCCTAAACTCCGGGTCACGCGAAGATCCTACTAACATCATCAAACCGTCCCAACGCAGAAAGGGATTTAAAACCAGAAAGCCAAAACAAAGCTAAAACCTTTGTAAAACGTACTATCGAGAGTTTATCCAATTTGAAAGAGTATTCGAGAGACTACGGTCACAGTCTCACAAGCCAAACCTTTTTAAAAAGAAAATATACTTTTTGGGTAAAAAAAATCCTTTAAAAAGATGTGGAAGCCGTTCTAAAATCTCCCTCGAGTACAGGAGTCTAAATAAAGCATAAACCATTTGAAAACCCTTATTTGTAACCGTTGCACCAACCAACGAAAAACGTAGTAAGAAATTACGAAAAATAACATCCAACCCATGGTTCTCTCGAAAGCATTAAAACATGTATGCATTGGCCCACGACCATAATAAACATATGCATTACAACATGTTATAACCCAACATGAAACGTATACAAAAGGTATAAACTACCTAACAAAGACCAAACAACAGGGTCTCGTCAACAACCATCTCCGGGCACCTCAAGGTCACCTTACAAGACCACGTCCACCTGAAAAAGATTTTACAACAAAATCTCACACCGTGAGCCGAAATCCAATAGAAACAGACTATAAAGTTGTAAAGCAGGTTATGCAATCATAAGCATACAGGCTCAACCACAAGAGTCAAAAATATTTTTCTCTCAAAGACCACAAGTTTTTCAACCTTAAAACTATGCATATCATCCTTACAGATATCATGCCACAGTTAAGGGAAAGCAGTAATCAAAAACCTGATTTTGTTCACC
The DNA here is from genome assembly GCA_034768845.1 of Heliamphora exappendiculata. Classification (NCBI taxonomy): domain Eukaryota; kingdom Viridiplantae; phylum Streptophyta; class Magnoliopsida; order Ericales; family Sarraceniaceae; genus Heliamphora; species Heliamphora exappendiculata. The sequence continues at coordinate 2,402,101 of JAOTRH010000001.1, forward strand.
CAGATCACACAACCGAGATCAAAACGTTATTTTTTCACTCGGAACACACTACCGAGGAAAATAAAACGATAACACAGTGATAAAATAGTATGCTCTACTCGGGCCACACCGCTAAGGAGAAAGAGATAAAATGAAATCCTATGTACCGACTCTGCCACATTGACAAAGGTAACAATTATAGACTCCTGCCAATTACCCTAGTCTTGAACCACTTAAGGTCTGCTAGGTAATGACAAGTTCTATACGGAGTCACAACAACGACGCCATTCACGAAGGCAACCGACTCTTTACGGATTTTCTCGACCGATGGAAGAAGCATCCAATACCACGTTTACGAGGATTAACTCGAGGGACCGTAGCGAACCCACTCTGCGCAGTTTTTAGACTTCTACCAAGGAGCAATAGAAGCCCAACTCATCACACCCACTGCCACGGTACATCTATAGAAAATATTTAAAAACCCAACCGTAGCTCAACTATGAAAACCCGTAAAACAGTTTATACAACACATGTATAAAAGAGATTCAATCCATCAATATGAAGATCTATAAGCATGTAAAAATATATATCCAACAAAACGTTTTAAAAACTGAGACTTAACCCAAAGGGTTAGCTCTAAATCTCCAAAAAACACATTTTTCTCAATTATCACAAAATACCTCCTTTTCAAACATTTTTTGAAAACTACGGATATTAACACATTCGAATTATGTATAAAACCAAGAAATGCGTAAAACTCACTTTTTACCCAAAAATCAAGGTTTAAACATGAAAATCATATTTAATATATTTTTTATCCGGTGAAAACACATATAATTACACGTAACACTCTTTAACAACAGTAGAGTTTAAAATCCTACCTCGGTGAGCCAAAAGCTCGACGTCTCGAAAACAAACTTTGCCGAAACGAAATTCTGTTTGGATGAACGCGAAGCCCCCGGCATCAATAGCAAGGATTCGCTGTCAGTTTGTTGAAAACCGAGCCTCGGGCCCATTAAAATCTAGAGAGTAGGCAGAAAACCGAAACTTAGCTTAGAAGTTATGTTTTTCCAAAATATCTCAAGCTCCATATATTTATAAACACGAAAATATCTGCAGTTCAGTCGACTGGGGCTCCAATCCAGTCGACTGGACGAGTACATTGTCACCCCAGTCGACTGGATGATGCTGAAAACTTATTTCTGTTACAGAACAAGTTCTTCAGCCCAAACACTTGCCAAACAAGCCTCTTTCGAACCCGAACAAGCGTAAAACTCATACGCACATGTTCTACTAAGAAGAAACAAAACACCCAACACACCGATGTCAAAGGTTAACTCAAATTCCGTCAATACTTAACTTATTTCAAAAAAAAAAAGAGGTCAGGGTCTCACACCCCTCCTCCAGCGCCGACAGCCCCTCCTCTCCTATTCTCCCTCACAGACAGCCCCTCTGCTAAGCTTTTCCTCCTTTCGGCTGCAACCCTGGAAACTCTAGCCTCTCTCGGTAACCCTCTCTTGGCTAGCCGACTAGTGAAAATCTCCCCCAACTCTCTGTTTCGTCTTCTACTATTCCGACAGCCCCAAAGGAGTACCCTAACTGTTGTTTTGAGAGTATAGGGGGTGCCGCAGTGTGTTTGATTCTATGGAGATGGTTCAATGGTATGTTTAGTGTTCCATTTATGATTGATTAAAGTGGTGGTTGGATTCTATTGTTTGTTGGTGTGATTGCTGGTGGTTCCATGAGATTGATAGATCGTGATGTCGACGGAGAGTTCTACGAGAGTTGAGGACTCCCAAATGAGTACTGATAGGCAAGGAATTGATAGACAAGGAATTGCGGGTGTGTTTTCGTCATCCACACGATTAGTGAATTCGAAGTTGACTGGATCACAAACATACATTTTATGAAAAAAGAAGGTATTATTTACAATTGAAGGTATGGAAAAGGAGGACTATTTGTTCGAAGATTCTCTTGAGAAGAGATCTGATGAGTATAAGAGATGGAAACAGGATGACGCAAAATTGCTTAGTAAGATGTTAAATTCAATGGAGTCATTTGTTAAGATTTTGGTAGCTAATGCCATGACTGTTCGAGAGGTGTGAACCATACTCAACGAGACATTTGTCTCGACTAATGACTTGTCCAGGTTATATGATGTTATACGGAGTATCTTCTAGATACAGCAGGGAGAGCAGTCTTTCCCAGATTACTTTACGGAGTTCAAGGTGTTGGCAGACGAGTATGATCGTTTGGTACCTTTTACTAATCGATACGAGGTTTTTAAAGAGCAGAGGATGTAGTTCTTGGTTGTTTGTTTTCTAGCTGGAGTGAACCAACAGCTTGACTCAGCACATTCTCAGATTCTAGCTGAGTCTCATATTCCATCTTTATCTGAGGTCTTCAGGAGGATGAGCAGAGCGATTAGTAAAGAAGAGCCTCGAGGAACAGCAGTTGACCATGGTGATGATACAGCCCTGGGTGTATTTCGTGGAGGGAGGTAGAGGTGGATTTTGTGGTAGAGGCCATGATGGGGGTTGTGGTGATGCAGGCCGAGGTACAGGCCGTGATGGAGGGCGACGTAAAGGTTGTGGTGGATGTGACACTAGGTCCTGCTATTATTGTGGAGAGTAGAGACATCTACAGAACTCGTGTAGGAAGCTACATGGGCGTCCTGCATGTTCTGTGGCCAATGCAGTGGCTGATTATGATGCTTCTCCCTCTTCTTCTAAGAGGAGGACTATAGATATGACCCAAGAGGAATATGATCAGTTTATACAGATCAGGATTGAAAGCACAACTAATGCTTCTTTAGCCACAGTTGCAGGTAACCCAACTGCGTGTATGGCTACTCCCGGATCTTGGGTGATAGACTTGGGTGTATCTGCACATACAACATACTCCACAGGTACATTTTCATCTTATCAGTTAACTCTTGGACATAGTGGGGTTATTGTCGCCAATGGAGGAACCTTAGAGGTGAAGGGACACGGAGTAGCTGTTTTATATCAATTGCTTACACTTTTTGATATTTTACATACTTCTGCTAATCCGTTTAACCCACTATCTGTGAGTCGTATTACAAAGGATTTGAACTGCTTAGTAACATTATTTCCTGATCATTATATGTTTCAGGACCTAGTTTCGAGGAATATTATCAGTAGAGGACAGGTGGTAGGTGGCCTATATGTGATGGATGAGATTTTGGATGTTGCATGTTTCGGGAAATCATCTCAGACTCTGGATATACATTGCCAGTTAGGCCATCCCTCATTGGTAAGTCTGAAGATGTCCCAGTTTGAGTCAGGTTACACATTTAGAGTGTGAGTCATGTCGTTTTGCTAAGCACGTGCGCGTGCAATGTGTTAAGGAATGATAATAGGATAATGAGTCCTTTTTCTTTAGTTCATTCAGATATTTGGAGTCCGTATCTTGTCATGTTTTTGTTTGGATTTAGGTGTTTCGTAACTTTTGTTGATGATTACTTTTGGGTTACCTGTCTTTATCTTATGAAGAAACGTTCTGAATTACTCTTGGGTTACCTATCTTTATCTTATGAAGAAACGTTCTGAATTACCTACTGTTTTCACTTTCTTTTGTAATGAAGTTCAAACTCAGTTTGACAAAACTATTCAGATACTACGTAGTGTAATAATGGGGGTGAGTACATTGGTGGAGTGTTGGGTACATACCTGAGTACACATGAGATTATTCACCAGACATCTTGTCCCGACACACCACAGCAAAACGGCGTGGCTAAGAGGAAGAATAGATATCTTTTGGAAACTGCACGTGCCCTGATATTCCAAATGAAAGTTCCCAAAGTCATTTGGAGTGAAGCTATGTTGATAGCATGCTACCTTATTAACAGATTGCCATCCTCAGTCTTACAGGGAGCTACACCATTGTCAGTTTTAGTTTCTCAGCAAGTTTCTTTTTCATTGCCACTCAAGATTTTTGGATGTGTGTGCTATGTTAGAGATACCAGGCAAAATGTGACAAAGCTGGATGCTCGAGTATTGAAGTGTGCTTTTATGGGATATCCTAAGACACAGAAAGGATATCATTGTTACAGCCCTAAGTTGCGACGGTTTGTAGTATCTCGAGATGTGGTGTTTGTTGAAACTACTTCGTTCTATGGGTTAGAGACTACACCTTCCTCCACTATTGATAATGGTGTAAACAGTACTCTGATGTATCATTACTCCACTGATTTACCAGTGGCACATTCTCCAGCTGCCAGTTCTCCAGTTGATGTTCTAGGGGAATCTTTTCTTGCTGCCCTGGCTTCACCTATGATATCATCATCAGAGTCATTGTCTTCACCAGGCCTCACCACCTCTCCTTTACTTGAGGCAGTATCTTCTCAGTTGGATTAGGCCCTTGATTAGGTAAGTGACCCTCCTATTACTTTATGCAAGTTTTATCATAGTTGCAGAGATCATCCATTGTATACTACATCATATCGTGGTTTGCCTGCCACTGTCTAGAAGGGTATTACTACACTTAATTAACATTCTTTGCCTTGCTCTGTTATAGATACTCTTTCTCATCTAGGTTGGCGTAAGGCTATGATTGAGGAGATGAATGCTCTTGAGGCTAATCATACGTGGGACCTGGTAAGTCTTCCTCCTGTCTTCCTCCTGGGAAGACTGTTATTGGGTGTAAGTGGATATATGCTGTTAAGTTTCATTTTGATGGCACTCTCGAACGTTTGAAAGCTTGTCTCGTGGCCAAGGGCTATACTCAGACATATGGGCTTGACTACTTTAATACCTTCTCACATGTTGCCAAGATGGCTCCTGATCAGGTAAGTGATCCTCCTATTACTTTATGCAAGTTTTACTGTAGTTGCGGAGATCATCCTTTGTATACTACATTATATCGTGGTTTGCCTGCCACTGTCTAGAAGGGTATCACTATACTTAATCAACATTCTTTGCCTTGCTTTGTTGTAGATACTCTTTCTCATCCAGGTTGACATAAGACTATGATTGAGGAGATGAATGCTCTTGAGGCTAATCATACGTGGGACCTGGTAAGTCTTCCTTCTGGGAAGACTGCTATTGGGTGTAAGTGGATATATGCTGTTAAGCTTCATTTTGATGGCACTCTCGAATGCTTGAAAGCTTGTCTCGTGGCCAAAGGCTGTACTTAGACATATGGGCTTGACTATTTCGATACCTTCCCACATGTTGCCAAGATGGCCTTCGTTCGATTATTCTTGACTTTGGATGCGTCACATTAGTGGCCTTTGTATCAACTCGATCTGAAAAATGCATTTCTTCATGGTGATTTAGAGGAAGGGGTTTATATGGAGCAACCGCCAGGCTTTGTTGCTCAGGGGGGTCTTATGTATGTCGTTTGCGGTGTTCATTGTATGGTCTGAAGCAGTCTCCCAGAGTCTGGTTTGATCGCTTTAGCTCAGTAGCACTGGAGTCTGGCCTTCGACAGTCAACGAAGGATCATACTGTATTCTTTCAGCATACTTCAGCCGGTTGCATCTTACTTGTATATGTGGATGACATTGTTATCACTGGTAGTGATAATGGAGGGATTGCTGAGCTTAAGTCGTTCCTGGGCATCAAGTTTTAGACGAAAGACCTTGGTGAATTTCATTACTTTCTTGGTATTGAAGTAACCGGGAATAAGAAAGGGGTGTTCATTTATTAGAGGACGTATGTTATTGACATTCTGGAGTGAGCATGGTATATGAACGCCAAAGCAGTGGACTCACCTATGGATTCTAGCGTTAAGCTAAAGCCGAAAGGAGAGATTCTTTCAAACCCTGAGCAGTATCGACGTACAGTTGGGCAACTTAATTATCTTACTACCATGACTCGTTTAGATATTGTTTATCCAGTGAGTGTGGTAAGTCAGTTTATGTCTGATCCCTGTGTTCCCCATTGGAGAGCAGTGTTATGCATTCTCAAGTATTTGCACAAATATCCAGGTAAAGGGCTTCAGTTTTTTGATCATAGACATATGGAAATGGAAGGATACTCTGATACTGATTGGGCCGAATGCACATTTAACAGGAGATTCACATCTGGTTACTCTGTATTTGTTGGTGGGAACTTGGTTTCCTAGAAGAGTAAGAAATAAGGTATTGTATCCAGGTTTAACGCTGAGACAGAGTACCGAGTTATGGAATTAGCCACTGCTGAGATTATGTGGCTTTAGCAAATTTTGACAAAGTTACACTTTCTTCTTTGAGGTTCTACCAGACTCTAGGTTAATAATATCTCTGCGATTTATATTTCTACAAATTCAGTATTCTATGAGAGGACGAAACATATTAAGATTGACTGTTATTTTGTTCGTGAGGAATATCAAAAAGGAGTCGTCACATTTAGGTCCATTCTTATAGGGGAATAGGTGGCAGATATTTTCACCAAAGTATTATCGGGTTCATGTGTCTCATATCTGTATAACAAGCTAGGCATGGTTGATATATATGCTCCAGCTTGAGGGGGGTGTTAGTGTTAGCCTATTATTATTTTGTTTATTTTAACTGGTGTGTGCATATGTATGGTTGTAACGGTGCTCTCTATTTTTATTATAAATAGAGTGTGTGCCTATCCAGTTGGGTAAGGCTTCTCATCTTTCTCTTTCAACTAACATTATTATTCTAGGAGAAAGTGAGTCGAGATTTTTTACTGAAATAGTAGGTCTTCTTATAGTGCCATCTCATGATGTTTATGATCATATAATGACTAACAAAAGAGAAACAGGAACAAAAAATACAGCGTTGGTACCATTTGACATTGTCTACTCGTGACAGAGGACAACTCGAAAAGAAGGGTCTTCCAATTCTTTGCACTGCCCAGAATTCGTAAGCCCTCCAGGTAATGTCCTCACTGAGCCTTTACCTCATGTTCAGTCCATTTCATTTTTGAGTTTTGAGCCCTCTAGTTCTGAACCCGAGACTGGTTCTAATCCTGAGTTCAATGATTCTGATCTTCCCATTGCTGTCCGGAAGGGTATGATGTCTTGCACCCAGCATCCATTATCCAATTATGTGTCATATGAAAATTTCTCACCTGTTTTTCGTGCTTTTACCTCACAATTGTCTTGTATGGAGATTCCGAATGCTGTATAGGATGCTCTGAAAGTTTTTGAGTGGAAGGAGGCTGTCTTCGAGGAGATGAAAGCTCTTCAAAAAAATGGCACGTGGGAGTTAGTTGATCTACTAAGAGGAAAGACAACTGTAGGGTGCAAATAGGTGTTTACAGTCAACTATAATTCTGATGGCTTTCTAGAATGGTATAAAGCTTGATTGGTTGCCAAGGGATTCACTTAGACCTATGGCATTGATTACTTAGAGACATTCTCCCCAGTCGCAAAGCTAAACTCTGTCAGAATTCTTTTGTCACTTGCAGCTAATCATGACTGGCCTCTGCAACAATTGGACATAAAAAATGCATTTCTCAATGGAGACCTGGAGAAAGAAGTGTACATGGATGCACCTCCAAGATTTGGTGAAAAGTTTAGCACAAAGATATGTAAATTGAACAAGTCCTTATATGGGTTAAAACAGTCACCAAGAGTCTGGTTTGAGAAATTCACTAAGTTTGTTAGAAGTCATGGGTATACTCAAGGGCAAGGTGATCATATAATTTTTATAAGACATTCATAGGATGGAAAGATAGCGATTCTGATTGTGTATGTAGACGTTATAGTTCTCATTGGAGATGACGGTCTTGAGATGAACCGATTGAAAACTTCTCTCTCATCAACATTTGAGATCAAGGACTTAGGATCTCTGAGGTATTTCCTTAAAATGGAGGTTCCTCGGTCGAAGAAATGGATTGTTTTCTCCCAACAGAAGTATGCCCTTGACCTCCTTAAGGAGACTGGGATGAGCAGTTGTAGGCCAGCATACACTCCAATCGATCTTAATCAGAAACTTGGATATGACAAGGAAGGTGATCCAGTGAATACAACTCGGTATCAAAAGTTGGTGGGAAAGTTAATTTACTTATCACATGCACGACCTGATATTGCTTTTGCTGTGAGTTTGGTAAGCCAGTTTATGCACTCACCCCATGAGAAACATCTTGATGCAGCTTATGGATTCTCAGTTACTTGAGAAGTACACCAGGCAAGGGTTTACTCTTCCAGAAGACCACACGGCAGAACATAGAGGCATACATTGATGCAGATTGGGCAGGCTTAATTATTGACAGGAGATCCACGTTATGATACTGTACTATGTTTGGGGAAATCTGGTCACACGGTGAAGCAAGAAACAGAATATGGTTGCAAAGAGCAGTACCAAGGCAAAATATTGGACTATGGCTAACGGAGTTTGTGAGATACTAACGCTGAAGAGAATTCTTGAAGAGTTACGGATGCCGGTGAACATGCCAATGAAGTTGTATTGTGACAACAAAGCTGTCATAAGTATTGCTCAAAATCCAGTACAACATGATCGCACGAAATATATAGAGGTTGACAGACACTTCATAAAAGAGAAGATTGATAGTAGAACTGTTTACATGCCTTTTGTTCTTACTATTCAACAAATAGTCGATATCTTCACCAAAAGACTTTTCAGGCCTAGTTTTGAGCTTTTTGTAAGCCAGTTGGGTATGATAGATATCTACGCTTCAACTTGAGGGGTGGTGACGGATTTCTAGGAATAAATCAAATCAAATCTGTTGGAATAAATCTGATTTGATTTCTAGGGAATAAATCAAATCAAATTTGCTAATTTGATTTGTGGCCTTCCTGATTTTGGGGCCTTCCTCTACTATTTAATATGTAACATTCTCTCTTGAAATTTAATAAGAATGATTATTCTTCTTCTAAAAAAACTTTCACAACCTATAGAATTGAAGTTGGTTGGCTTAAGTGGAGGGGTGCATCCGGCGTTGTATGTGATGGATAGATACCTATAAGATTAAAAGAAAAATTTTATAAGCTAGCTATTAGACTAGTGATTCTATATGAGAAAGATCACATAAATAAAATGAGTGTTGTTGAAATGAGAATGTGAAGGTGGATCTATGGTAAGACTAAAAAAAATAAAATTAAGAATGAAAAGATACGTAAAATGGTAGTGGTTGCACCAATTGAGGATAAGTTGGGAGAAAATAGATTTAAGGTGCTTTGGACACATACAATGTAGATCAGTTGATGCCTTACAGCAAAGCGTCTAGATCATGGGTAATGAAAACATTAGAAGGAGGGGTAAACTTAAATTGACATGGAATGTCGTTTTAAGAAAAAAAATATGAACTTATTGAACCTAATTGAAGATATGACTCTTAATATGGTAGAATAATATAAAAGGATTCATATAATCGACCTCAATTGATTGGGACAAATACGTAGTTTCGTTTTGTTAAGTTAGTCTTTCTCCCGTGTGATCTCATGTGATTCCCATCAATACAATGACAAAATCACATACATACACACAGATATATGGATTGGTAGGTAGGTAGATAGATAGAGAGATAGGTATGAGATTATCAGCAGGCTCAGTATCTTTGGAGAGAGAAATGTGAAGACTGAAGGTGTGAGTAAATATGTAAATGTACCCTGTGGTCATGTTTTTTGTGCCAGCAATATCATGCGACGTATTGAGTCTGTTTTTTAGGCTTAGGTAGGTCACATGGGCATTCCAAATTTTGATATCTTAAAGACTCAACTGAAGCTTGCTACAGATGAGTGCACGTTCTGAAGGTGACACTTGCTAATCAATCCACAGTTTGCCATTTGGTAGCGTTTTTACAAGTAAATACGCTGCGTACACAGAATTTAGGGTGGTTTGTTACAGCTGTTTATGTCCAGTGGGATTGAGAGTTTAATTCAAGTCTTATACCTTAGCTAATTTAGTTTTTGCTGAAAGCTAAATTGATTAATGGACTTTAGCTTTAGTGTCTATGGAATTGGTTGGTCTTTTTGTTGTTCTGCTAAAATTTTGTAGTTTTCTTTGAGTCATGTGTATTGATGTTTATAGTATCCATTCGAATGCAGCCTCGTTTGAAAGCAATTTTGCATGTCCAACTGGAACAGACTTACGTAACTTTTGTTTGAATTCTTAGTGAGTCCGTTCGAATGGCGTACAGGTTCCTTGCAACTTAGCAGAGGCCTTTGGCCCAATGGTATGGGCGTTATACTCCCAATGAGAGCTTGAGAGTTCAAACTTTGTCAATTGCAAGGTCTGGGTGTGAGTGCGTTTTGTATTGTCGATAAAAAAAAACAAAGGAAATCGCCGGTTACGCTTTTACTCACTCAACCCCCCCGACCCTCGGAAAAAATATTGAATATTGGATAGTAAGAATGCTTGTTTTTGGACATAAATTAAGGGCACATTACAAATGACATGAAAATCTTATGGACAACTAATAACCAACTCATGATGGTTTATGTTTTTCCTAACAAATTGTTAGATTACCTTAAAAATGCCTCCCAGAGATGGGTCTCCTGAGGTGAGCGAAGGTTAGATAAACAGGTGAAAAGCTGAAAAAGTATTGTCTGATATGAAATACGTTCTTGAGTATCCCAACTCTTCTGGAAGAAAACAAGTGTGGATTGAGATAGTCTGGTGAGCGTAGGAGACAAAGGGGTTAAAAGAAGTAGAGGAAGACTAGTAAAGGATGTCGTTTATAAGAGAATTTAATCACATACTTGGGATTCAGGTTGGAGCTTCTAATATGAACTATAGGATTTTTGTCTCAGTCAAATGACTCCAGTGAAGCTCTGTGATGTACTTTTATATATGATTTAGGGTAAGGTTCAAGCTATTCAGTCCAAGCTCAAGTTTGAACTAAATTAAATTCTCTAAAAAGGTGACTGAATAAGAAGTAATCTTCTGAAAGGTTTTTGCGTATGCCATGTAAATACACAAGAAAAGGTTGTCTCTCAAGTTTTCTTGTCACTTTTACTGCTGTTGAGTTTATTGAAATGTTGTATGCCATATAACTCAAAGCTTGTTATACTATGTGTCTCTTCATTATGATTTGTTGGGTTTGCTATATGAAGTTACACTTTCCCATAAACTGTTCACAATCTTAATAACTCTTTTCTATTTTTATAAGATGATTCAAATATTTTGGGCAAATTTACTGTGTTAAGATATATAGGTATTAGTTTCTAGCACATGACATCGTTGATTTCCAGATTGTAATATTATTATGTGCAAAGACACTGAGTTGAAAGTCTAGTGGGTATATTTTCTGACATAAGAAAAAATGAAAAATAGAAAAAGCAGTTTCTCGTATAGTTATAAATGGTTCTCTTTCATTTTCTTTTATCTAATATGCAATTCGTGTAGTTGGTTTATTGATTGTCTGTTTGGTTTGGTTTCTATGCAGTGTCTGCTGATATGGCTCATGGAGTTCACCCAAATTTTATGGATAAGCATGAAGAACACCATCGCCCAGAATTACAGAAAGGGCTTGTCATCAAGCACAATGCAAACCAGCATTATGCCACCAGTGGAGTTACAGCTTTTCTTTTCAAAGAAGTCGCAAAAATTCATAACCTACCTACTCAGGTGACTGTATTTTGAAATGATAAAATATTTGAGAAAGAACATCATTTGTCCTTTTAGGGCATTACAGTTTTCTTCTAATTATGCTTTGGTAAATGGTGTGTCACCAGCAACAGCATGTAGGTATTGGTAATTCTATTCTTTTGCATATCCCTGTGCATGCTTCATATAGCACAATGTTGCAAAATGTCTAAGCATTCATTGCAAGAGGAAACCAGGAGGAGGCAGATAAACAGCTAATTCATGTGCCTAGTGGTCTGCAACATTGTGCTATGTGAAGCATGATGCAATGGTGGGCCCTAATGTACAAACTGGTCATAATGAACAAATGCATAAGATTGATTGCACGTATGCTATGTTCTGAATCTGAGCAAGTAAGTACGAGGCCAACTAAACAATCTAAGTTAGAATAGGTCTAATATGTGATGGGTTGGGTGAAACCCGAAGTTTTTGGATTATGAACTCTTTGCATGCGAGAGTGTAGATTTAGTGACCTCTTTAGAAGTGGCGATCCAACAGGTACCTTGTTTGAGTACAGGCTGGATTTTTAACTGACAATCTACTATATTAATACCTTTTACTTGTAGAAAGCATGTTGATTTCCTCATGATGGGAGATTAGGTTGGGTTTGTCGGAGCTTGTGCTTTTACTCTTCTGTTTGGAGTCAACAATAGCATGCTGAAGATGGATTTCTCGTTCTTCCTATTCTTGTGTTTCCTTTTCCCCCTTATTTTCTATATGGATTCAGTTGATTCATATAAATATTTGCAGTTATATATAAGTGGCAGATGAAATGCCTCATATCCTTAACACACATACCAGTGAATGGTTTAAAATAGTGGTAACATCCATGTTATTGGATGTTATTTGGGAACAGTATATTTTCTTCCTGGATGTCATTATTTGGAATCATTTTATCATGCAACATATATGGATAGACGTCAGTCACTTGTGCTATTCAAAATACAGAACATCATTTTGCGGTGGATTTCCCTGAAGATTCTCCCCTTTTTAAGTTTGGTGGTGGAGATACTAAGACTCAAGTATATTCACTTGTTTTTGTGCAGGAATTTGTGGTGAGAAATGATATGGGATGTGGATCCACTATAGGTCCCATACTTGCTTCAGGAGTTGGCATTCGTACGGTTGATTGTGGTATTGCCCAGCTTTCTATGCACAGGTATTACATTGTGCTTTGTTACATTTTCATACCAGTTACCTTAAAGAGTCATTTGATCCATATGCTTGTGGGAGAACTTTTAAAATATTGAAATTCAACCAACTGGGAGGATCTTGAGAAACTTACTATTAAGAATGTATTTCAATAAATCAACTTCAGGGCATGTGTTAAGAACAGCAACTTATGTTTAGCGTCATATTTGGAATTTAGTTAATCTGGAAGCTTCTAGAGAATTTCTGTTTGGCCATTTGATGGCTGTTTTGAGATTTTCAAGGGCATGGAAACAGGGAAAAAAATAAATAAATAATGGTTAGTAGTGACTTGTTTATATCTATGACATTTATGATCTATAAAAGCACCCCATATTCTGTTCACTGTCTTCCTGAGATTCTTTTAATGAGAGGGAACCAAATTTTGCTTTTTTGGCATCTGTTATTTGCCGATTTCTTTACTTTTAGCCGAGAAGAATAAAAACCCACTTTCAATAGTGACAATGCCTAGCTTGACAATAGTACTCATAAGCCTTGTGTTTTTTTTGCTATTAATTTGCAGTATCAGAGAAATTTGTGGAAACGAAGATGTTGACATTGCCTACAAGCATTTCACGGCATTCTATCGGACATTTTCAAGCATAGACAGACAATTAATTGTTGATTAGTAAGTTTCTTTGTTTAATACATGGGAGTTTTCTTTTTGATTTTTAGAGAGAAAGAGTGAGAGTAGAAGAATTACATAATTTATTGCCTACAAACATTTCATAATGACGCCGACGTGCTTCATTGATCCTTTGTTCAAATGAAAAAATCAGTGCAAACGGATAATATCAAGTTAACAGTAGCAATTCATAGAGCTAAGGGAGTCTAGAGATGTACACGGATCGGATTGGTCCGGTTCTTAAGAAATTCGAGAATCAAACTGTTGACTAACGGTTCCATAAATTTTGGAGCCGATTCGAACTATTGGACTTAGTGGAACCGAACTGAAACCGATCCGTTAAAACGGATTAGTCCTGGATTGGTTCCGATCGGTTTTGGTTCCTCATTTTAAAATACTAAAAATAGCAACATGATATTCTCATTAACAATGTGATACAATAAATTCCATGACCATATAAAAAATACAAATATTTAGAGAGAGGTGATAGAGAATGCATGGGGTGAAATCTATTAGAAGTTAGAGAAATATATATATATATAGTTATGCTTGACGTAGGGGTGTAAAAAAAAGCCTATGGCCCGCTCGAGGCTCACCACTGTGCAGGCTGGGCCCAGCCAACCCCCGAGCCTAGCCCTGGCCTGTAGCCCCCAACCTCGGGCCTAGGCCTCCCTCTTGAGCCCGTGGGCGAGCCTGGCCCAAGGCTCGAAGCTCGGTCCCAAGCTCGTCCACTTTGGCCCGGTTCCAAGCCCGCCCAAATAAATAAATTATAAATTATTTACTTATAAATTTATAATAAACTAATAAACAAATATAGTATAAACTTATATAATAAGGCAGCATTGTTTTGGGGATTTATGCAATGTTTTGGGGATTTATGCAAGGCAGCATTATGAGCCATCATCATATGTTGATCCATTTGTATTATTTGATAATCAGATTTGCTATCTAAATTATATTCTACTAAATTAGAACCATTGAATATAAAAGGCATTTCTATTGGTTTTTCTTCTAATTGTAAATTCACTGGTGTGGGCCTAAGATAATAATTTCTTGTGAGTGGTTTTGAGGTAATATATGTTTCATTTAGATTTTTGGGTGAAACTTGGGGTTAAAATTGTTCATATAATTGGCTTAATTCTTATTCTCCTTGTAATATTAATAGATTGTGATTTTTCATCTTTTTCTTCGCCTTTGTGAGATGAGGATGTTTCTTTAAAACTATGGTGTTTGTATAATTGTTGAATAAATTTTTGAGATGGTTGATTTAAATTAAATTTAGGTTTTGTAAGAGGATGAACTAATGGAGGATTTATTTTATTGGGTGATGGTGATATGGAAGAGATAGTTGAAGCTTGCATACGTAAATCTTTGACAACATTTTGAATGGTTGTTAATTGATAATCAATATAAGAAAGAGTGTTTTCAATTTTATTGATTGGTTCTCTCAAGGTTTGGAGATGAGCATTGGTGTAATTTAATGGTGTAATTTAATTGAGAAGGAAGATGTTCATCAGTTTGGGCAAAAAGACGAGCCTTGACATCATAAGCGATATCAATAGTACAACTTGGTGGATGGATAGAAGGAATGTCACTATCAGAGGTAGTCTAGTTTTTTTCAAATGTATTTATTGATTGTGATGAAATATCTAAAGGAACAATGAGATGATGAGACGGGCAATAAAAATTGTAATGTCATGGAAATAATCGAATTGGTATTTGAGGTTCTTGCAAAAATTGAATATATTCTTATTTTAATTGTCTTTTCCTCTTTTATTGTCTGATTGTGTTAGTAAGTACGATTATATTTATTGTAATATTTTAAATATTTTTGATTAATTAAATCCACATTTATATTAATAGTTGGTTTTGTAAGGACATTAATATTTAATGTTGTAAGATCTATATCTAAATCTGGATCTTTATTAAAATTATTTTGATATAAAAGTTGGGAAATTTGATTATTAATTTGAATTTCAGAAATAGGAAAATCTCTAGAAGATTGCCTAGATCTATCTAAATATTGATTTGGTGTATAATATTGTTTTGATCGTAAAGATTGAGAGCGTAATAATGGTGTGGGTGTGTCAGTCCTAATATTTGCTCAGATCTTGGAGGAAATTGAAGAGTCACATAAGCATTTGGGAATTCTACTCTAGAGTTAGGATTGGTATTTGCTTGTGAAATTTGTGGGGTATAATTTGAGACATGTGTCAACTATTATTATCAATTTTATCGGCTTTTTCGATTTTATGCCATTTAATAACTTTTGGGATTATTATTTGAGATCTATTTAAATTAGATTGGAATATAATAGTAGAATCATGTGGAGTAGTTATACCTTTGAACATTGGTGCAGATAGTGTGATTGCTTTTAATTAAACTCTATAAGTAATTTATAAATTTAAGGATAAAGCATCTATGTTATATTTTTTGGTTTGTATTTGTGAAGTTAAAGTTTTTAAAATTGTGGAATTTTGTAAAGATATTTCAAAATTAGAAAAACATTTAAAATATACCGGACCATAGACTAAACTTGTTTTAATAGTGTCTATAATAAAGTATCTGAATATGAATTGTGTCTTAAATCGACTAATGAACAAATAATAAATTTATTCAGATTTAATCATGTCATAGGTTTAATATTAGCTTGAACTAATTCAAAATGTAAAAAATTAAATTTTTTTTGAAACTTTTTAATTAGATTGAGATCTAATAATTGAAATGTTTGGAATTAATTTGTTACAGGTAAATTTTGTTCAACACTTTCAATTTTACATGTTTGTTTTTATTCAAATTTTTTATCATATAATTCATTGATATTTTTTTTGGGTATTGTGCAGTTTGTTAAATTTTTTTTTATATTTTTTACATTAATTTTATTTTGATTAATTATTTGTGGTGATCTAGAAGAAATTTCACCAAATGTGTATTATTCTCCAAATGTAACCTACCCTATTAGAATATTTTATGAAACAATCTTAATAAAGACCGTTTTAATTAAAATCCAATATAATTCAAATGATAATGGTGTTACCATTAATTATTCGAAATGTGTAATATAACAAATTATTTTTAAAATTGGGTCGTGGTTTCGGTGGTTTCGATTTCAATAAAGCTTTCAAAAATGATGTCATTCGTCTCAAAAGCTATAATTATTATGACTATCAAAATGTTTTTCATCAAAATGTCATTTGTCCCAAAAGCTATAATTATTGATGAAGCATTGTTGGTTCATCAAATTTTGTAATAATTTTAAATTTTATATTCTAAATTGGTTTCATGTTTGGTGGTTCGAATTTGGTCCCAATCTTCAAATACTTCCTCTTATGTTGTAAGAATCTTTTACCCAGTATTCAAATTTCACAACTCATTTGTATTCCCCATTATTATATTTTTTTGCTGATTTCGATCTTTCTTGGCTCCTACAATGGTAATTTACGATTGCTATTTAAAATGATATTCTCTTTTTATCTCGAAAATATGCATCAAAATGGTGGAATAAATTCGAAATCCCTAAAGAATATTATCCAAATTCTCTTAAAGCATATTATCAAAAAAAATTTGCTCCTAAACCTACTTATGCATCTAAAGTTGCTTTTCAACCGTCAAATGTTTTAACATCTACATTTTCTACTGATTTTGTGAACATTAATCTCTCAGCTATTAAAACTAAAGTGAGATCCAACAATCCTAATTTGTCTTCTCAAGAAAGCAATTTTTCATAAGATGACATGCCAATTAGAAAATGATAATCTTTTAGGAGAAATGATCTCTCCTAATGGTTCTAATAATTCTCCCGAAAATAAAAATGATTGTTTTGTGATAAATTTTAATTCGGCTTCATTGTAAGTAATTATTTGTCAAAAATCAAAACTGTATCCATCAATTTGGCCACATGGTCCACTTTGTAAAAAAAGGATTCTCATTCATGAAGACACGCCAAACAACGTGTATTCCACTTTTCAAAATTTCAAGATCTGCACAATGACAGTACACAGTACTCTCTATCAGACGTCAAAAGGTGCACAGTACCATTGTACTACTCCTCACAAACGACAAAAACAATAATTTAAGACGTGAAGTTACAGTAGTTACTGTAATCTACTGTTCATTATCAGATTTCACACAGTAACTGTAACGCCTCGATTTAAAAATAATAAAATTCGAGTAAAATTTAAAAATTTCTCCAATAAAGGTGACCGTTTCTTTCTGAACATAATACCTGGAAAAAGGTCAATTCATAACCCAAAAGGCAGTTTTAACATATTTTAGGAAAAATTCGGTTCTAAAACAATTTTTCAATAAAAATCCACCGAGCAGAGTTCACTCGAGTGGACTCCTCACCGCTCAAGCGGTGGGGCACCCGAGAGTTACTGCCTAAAAACTGTGAGATTTTCTATGTTTTGGAAAATTTACCACTTTTTTTCCTCCTTTAAACATGCTCTTATATAGACAAATTCGAGGTGTAAAATATACATTTGAGAATAAAATAACCATATTTCAACTATGAACTCAAAATCAAACTTCAATATCAAATACAGCATAAAAAAAAAAGAAGCTAAAGCCTTCAACCCAACAAACGGACGAACGCCCTCATATGCATACATAACATGAATATATGATTTTAAGGCCTTACAATCCGAGTGTTCTAACCCCAAGTTATGATAATATGAATATTCTAAAAAAAGACGAGAATTACATCTTTACAATTTGATTTCCCAAAAACATACTACCAAAGAATATGTAATCCTATTATTTACTCAAAAAAGGTCCAGCGACCGTCATCTCAGTCCAAAACTTTCTTTTCGCTATCACCTGAAATGTTGTTAAACAACATGAGCCAAGTCTCGTAGGAAAAAGACTAACAATGAATATACACATGACATATAAAGATGGTTATACGGGATGCATACATAAGTTTAATAAAAAATTACATCGTCTGTCCCAAGCTAAATTCCCATTGCATTACAAAGTTATGTATAAAAGAATTATTGATCAATGCCCCATAGTTTCGGTGAAATTAACCATTTTACCCAATCATCTTATCATTCTTAATCAACTCAACACATTTTTGGATCCCATAATTTTATCCATTCATCCAATTAAGGTTTTACCAACCAAATTATTCATCAATTCATTCAAGTACCAAAGCCAGACGGCGCCTATAGACTTAGGCATATTTATTGCCACCGGTCAACGCGAGGTGTGAGGGATAAATACCCATTCTATAGCTCGACACGAAGAATACAAATTTTTAGTTTTCCTCGAAAATATCGATGGGTGGGCCGCCCAAGAGCACGCTTTTACAGAGATTAACCCGAAGGAAGGGCCTACTTTACATTGCGCAAGTTTTTGGTCTTTTATCGAGGTGCAACTCCTGCCCAAACTTAATCATTCGATTTCATCACACGGTACTTTAATTATTCAATTGTTCCATTTTGTTAATCACCAAAACGAGTCCAACCATCAACCTGGTTCTTTTTGCCCAACCCATATCACTACATGCATTTCTCGATTTTTCATCAAAAATCCCAAATTATCAGACCTGACACTAGCATGTGTCACACAACTCATGAGATATAAGTACATAGGTTACCACAACTCTCAATTTAACCAATAATCACATTAATTTCAACATATGAGCCCCTCAACCCAAAACTCCCCAATTTTCATGGTTTAAACTCAATTTCAAACCCTAGTTCATCATTTCTCAATCCAACCCTGTTTAACAACAACATAAAGATAGAATCATGTTAAATTCTCCATAGATATAAGATTTAATTTTCATTAACACTAAACCCAAACCTAGGGCTTTGAAAACACCATTTTTATTCTTTTATATTCATACATTCAAAGGCACAACACATATCATATAGATACTCAAGCATAGTCATAGATCCTACCTTTGGGATGCTAGATTCATAAAAAAAGGCCCAAACAAGTTCCAACCACAAGAGTCTCCAACCAAAAGGTGAGAATGATGCCTCTAATGTCTAGCTCGAACCTCCAACGGGTAAATAACCAAGGTGGACACAAGAGATCTTCTTAAGAAAAGCCAAGAAAGCTCAAACAACTCACCAAATACAAACCCTAGCTCTCACTTCTATTTTAGAGAGGGATAGAAATGAAAAGAATGAGAGGAAAGAGCCAAAACACGATTTTTAAAGTATGCTCGCTGACAGTCCGTTCGAGTGAACCCTCCACCGCTCGAGCGGCCATTCCTACTAGAATCTCTCGACCACTTGTCTGCTCGAGCGGTCAACCCTCCGCTCGAGTGGTCCAAACTGGGTGAAAACCCCGACCAAAAGCTAAAATTGTACACAACATAAGTTAAATACCTCACAACGACGTTCTCAAGCATTACCTCACATTTAACTATCATTAGCAAACATATACAAGCTCAAGTTTTAATTCTTATTCAAGATCTACACATAACCATTTCCACAAAGCCTAACATACTCATTTTCATTAATACAAGAAAATAACAAGGGACCGGGTCCATACAACCTCCTCAACTTAGGAGATTTCGTCTCTAAAATCACACATGCATCAAGAACTAACCAACTCAGGGTAGTTTTTACGAACTTTAGATTCTCGTTCCGACGTGGCTTCTTCAACGCCGTGATGAAGCCATAACATCTTCACATGCTGAATGGTTCTCCCTCTAAGACTTGTTCTTTGGCGTCAAGAATTCTTACCGGTCTCTCCTCGTAGGTAACATTATCCTCTACCCTCAACTTCGTCTAATCCAAAACATGGGATGGGTCTGGATTATACTTACGTAACATAGATACATGAAAAATATTGTACACGAAGGTTAATTGCGGAGACAAGGTTAGGCGATAGGGCACCTCTCCAACCCTATCAAGGATCTCAAACGGCCTGATGAAACGTGGCAATAACTTTCCATTCTTACCAAATCTCATTAAACCCTTCCGTGGCGAGACCTTTCAGAATACGTGGTCTCCCACCTCAAACGCTAACGGTCTTCTTCTCTTATCTGCATAACTTTTTTGACGCTTTTGGGCAGTCACAAAACGCTTACAGATCGTGATGATCTTTTCTGTGATTTCATGCACAAGCTCGGGCCCTAACACGGCTATTTCACCAATATCGGTCCAACAAATGGGTGACTTGCAAGGTTTACCAAACAATGTCTCATAAGGCGCCATCTCAAGGCTTGACTGATAACTGTTGTTGTAGGTGAATTCCACCAGCGGTAAATGGTCCTCCCATGACCCACGAAAATCCAAAACACATGCTCGTAACATATCCTCGAGTATCTGAATGGTGCGTTCTGACTGACCATCTGTTTAGGGGTGAAAAGCAGTACCAAAAAGTAAGCTCATCCCCGTAGCCAACTACAAACTCTACCAAAAATGTGATGTGAAACAAGGATCTCGATTGAAAACGATGAAAATTGGTACTCCATAGAGTCTAACAATCTCACTTACATAGAGCTTACTAAGCATATCAACTGAATCTGTCACGCGAATAGGTAGAAAGTGTGCCGACTTGGTTAACCCATCGACCACAACCCATACGACATCATGCCCCCTTGGCGACCTCGGAAGGCCCAAAATGAAATTCATGGTGATGTTCTCCCATTTTCACTCCGACACTGGCAATGGTTGTAATTGACCTGCTAGTTTCAGATGTCCAGCCTTCACTTGCTGACAAGTGAGACAATGCGAGATGACAAGCGCAACATCTTTCTTCATACCTCTTCACCAAAATTACCTACGTACGTCATGATATATCTTGGTGCCATCCAGATGCATGGCCAAGCGTGAGTGATGAAACTCACGTAGCACGTCCCCACGACATGCTTCCAACACAAAGATTCTCTTTGCAAACCTCAGGCTCTGATCGGAGTGAATAGTCCACTCCTTGGCATCCTCGCCACTCAAGAATCACTCTCGAAACATCAAACTCTCTGCATCTGACCGTTGTGCCTCAACAACGCGGTGAATAAGGGTAGGCTGAGAAACCATCGTAAACAAGGTAACACACTCATCAAACTTTCTCAGACAAAGGTCATACTCTCCGACTTCCCTTAGCATACTCCACTCCCTAATAGCCACGCGAGCTAATGTGCTCAAAGACTTTCGAGTAAGGGCATCGACCACTACATTGGCCTTGCCCGGATGATATTATAGGTTGAAATTATAATCTCCCAAGAACTCCATCCATCTCTTCTGGCGTAGATTCAGATCTTTTTGCGAAAACAAATACTTTAAACTCTTATGGTCCGAGAACACTTCGAAGCGTTCTCCAAACAAGTAGTGTCTCTAGGTCTTTAGAGCAAAAAATACTGCCATGAGCTCCAAATCATGTGTAGGGTAGTTCTTCTCATGAACCTTTAACTGCCTCGATCCATAGGCCACCACCTTACCCAGTTGCATTAACACGCAACCTAACCCCTTGTTCGACGCATCGCAATAAACGGCATAACCGAGTTCTCTCTCTGGTTCGATCAGAACAGGCGCACTGGTCAACCTTGTCTTCAATGTTTAGAGGGCGAGTTCACAACTGTCGCTCCACGCAAACTTGATTCCCTTTCGTGTAAGGCGTGTCATAGGCACTGCAAGCCTAGAAAAGTCTTTTACAAACTGATGGTACTACCTGTCAGCCTCAAGAAGCTCTGAATTTCAAACATATTTTTCGATCTTTCCCACTTCATCACGGCTTTGATTTTGGATGAGTCCACTGCTACTCCATCTCCCGAAACTATATGCCCCAAAATCTTCACCTCCGGCAGCCAAAATTCACACTTGTCATTCTTGACATACAATCAATTTTCCCGCAACAATTGTAAGACAATACAAATGTGCTCCTCTTCCAATGATGAGTAAATCAAGATGTCGTCCAGGAATAATACCACGAATCGATCAATGTAAGGGTAAAAAATACGGTTTATAAGGTCCATGAACGTCGCTGGTGTGCTAGTTAGTCCAAAAGGCATGACTAGAAACTCAAAATGTCCGTAACGGGTTTGAAAGGCCGTCTTTAGAATGTCTTCCTCCTTGACCCGTAATCGGTGATAACCTGATCTCAAGTCGATATTCGAGAAACAATACAAACCTTTCAATTGGTCAAACAAGTCGTTGTTACGAGGCATATGGTACTTGTTTTTAACGGTTACGTGGTTCAACTTGCGATAATCTATGCAAAGATGCAATGACCCATCCTTCTTCTTTGTAAACAATGCTGGAGCTCCCCAAGGAGGCACACTAGGGTGGATGAACCCCCTGTCCAATAATTCCTGAACCTGTACCTTCAACTCCATCATCTCAGCCGGTGCAAAACGGTATGAAGGCATAGAAATGGGGGCAGTTCCTGAAAGGAGGTCTATGGAAAACTCCACTTCCCGCCGTGGCGGAAGCTCAGATAAGTCGTCCGGAAACACGTATGGAAACTCACAGATAGTGGGAGGAAGCTCTCCCCGAGTAGAATCAATCTCACTCACCGATAAGGCAGAGAAAAGGAGGCTAAGACTGTCACGGCTCCACGATCTAAGAGATCTAGGTGCTAAACCATTATCCCGGTTACTCACAAAATAAAAGGAATCTCCCTTCGATGTGCAAACAAACACTCGTCGTCGGTCACAATTAATGAAGGCGCGAAAGGTGGTCAACCAATCCATCTCCAGGATAATATCGAACGAGGTCACATCGAACACGGTAAAATCAAATACTAAGCGGTGTCGACAATCTCTATCTCACAAGCTCTATAGACACGTCTCAACACGGTAGTTTCACCTATCGGCGTCTCTACACATAAGGCACTACCTGACACCTCTATCTCTAACCCTAATGTAGATGTGAATGCGGATGAGATGAATGAATGTAGTGCTTCGGTGTCAACGAGACTACTGGCCCAAGAATGGTACACTAAGAATGTACCTCGCATGATCGAAGGACTGGCTATGGTGTCCGACACGACAGGTGCAACTGACGTATTGGGCTTCACAAGAGCATACACCCGCCCTTGGTTATTATTAAAATAGTGAGGGTATATCAAAATTTCACAACTATTTTTCACCCATTTTTAGCCAAATGTTTTAGAAAACTTATTTTCTTCATTATTGGTTCTTTTTACTAAATTTTTAATCTCTTGAGCTTATGGCACACTTATACATATATCTAGATTGAGTGGGAGGTGTGCATTGACCTAATTGGTTGGGTTTTCTTTACAATAAAAGTGGGTTTCAAATTGATATGCATATATATATATATATACATGATGGGTGTTACCTTTTTAAAATAATGTGATATTTTTGCTATTAAACTTGTGTTATTGGTACTTGGTAACATGGTAGAAACATTGTGAATATGAGAAATCATATAATGAAAGTTGTGATACATGTGATTTCAAAATTTAATGGAACATTGGGTTTGGAATCAAAATGGTGTATTATGACAATGAATTTCAAAATTTAATGGAACATTGGGTTTGGAATCAAAATGGTGTATTATGATAATTAATTGGGAGAGGAACCATTCGTGGGTTGGACTCCCGAGTTTTTAACCAATAATGAACCGTATGGATTGATGTGGATTAAGTTAGCCTAGCGGGTCCGCGTTGAAAGATTGAAAACTTGTGCAAGATGGGAACCACATGCCCACGGGTTAGCCCCCGAAATGTGGTGTTGTGTCGTGGTGAGTTATAGAGCTATCTATTACCCAATAGTTTCGAGTAGCCTATTGAGAATTAATAGGGAGAAATTTCTATAAGCTGCACCCGACACCGGTTCATTAGAGGTGATATGGTTTTGTGAAAATCGAGAAAATAAAATGAATAATTTATGGATGGAAAATAAACAGTTGAATGGAGGCGATTTGGTGTGCGTGGGTGTGTGTTAAAAAGTAATGATTTGGATAAATGTGTATATTTATTTCGGTTACACCCATCACACCTCACAATTCATGCATTATATATATGAGTTGATCTTTATCCTACGAGTTTCGGCTCATGTATATATATATATATATATATCAAACCATTTCAGATTTCGAAGAGCGGGGTGACACTAAAGCTATGGTTGCCTTTGGGAGGGACTAGTAAATGAAGCTACAGTGTCTTCTTTTTTTTTTTTGTACATGAAGTTAAGGAAAGTGATGTAATGAAAAGGATAGTTAATATTGTATGTTACTCTAAACATTTGTGGTAAACTTGGGAAGGCCAATCTGGAACTTTAATCGTTTTGTTAAGCCCGTTTATATTATATATAATATTTCTTATGTCTTGGAGTATTATCTTTGGATATAATTTATGTATGGCATGTTTTGGGGTTAGTTCACGGACCCGGGTTTGGAGCCGTGACAGAAACTTACAGTCTTTTGATACCAAATTGAATTCAAATGAACTCTGTATTACACAAGGGATAGACTTAGATCACTATGAGAGAAGATAGATAGGAAAACCCTGAGGTAACAACCTTTCTCTAAAAGGCTTATATAGATAAGACATAAGACACAGACTTAAAAAATATTACATTCTAGGAAATAAACAGGGAAAATACATAATAATAATACTTTGATAAAGATTATTCTTTTACAATTGAAAACAGTAGCCACTGTCGGGGAATCTTTGATAATGGAGTCGAATAACTTTGCAGAGCACCATTTAACTTTAAAATCTTTTCAGAGCACCGAATAACTTTGAGAAAAGTTATTTGTTTCTTTGCATGCGGTGAAAGGCGAAAAAGCATTTTCTATCTTTCGTTAAAAGGAAAAGCATCTAGAACAGTAATGAGATAATGGGACAAAAAAGAGTCGGTTGGCAGATCATTGGATTCTTTCGATAAAATACATGATATTAAGTCTCATGGGTTACTTTTGATAAAATTACATATGATGGATGTACGAATAATTTATTCTTTCAATAAATTGATAATAATAATGGATCAATAGGAGCTTTAAACAGTTACAAGGACTGTGTGTCAAAATTAACTCCAAAACAGTCATCCTTATTTGATTGAGGACTCACTGGATTAGATAATAAATCTCCAAAAATATCATCATTATCAAGCTGAGTATTTAATTCTTTAAGGAGTGCTTTTTTCAAAGCATCTTTTGATTAGATCAAAGAAGAATTTTTATAAAGAACTTTGGATTTAATAGCAGAAATATTGACATTGATAAAATCAGAAGAATCAGAATTTACAGATTTAGGGGATGAAGATGAAACAAGTTTGGATTTATAGGATGATTGAGAAGTCTTTTGAGTCTGAGCAGTTTTCTTTACATAATGTTGTTTTAAGGCTTGAGGATAAATTTCTTTAGAAATTTCAAACTTATCTCACCATTGAGATGCAAATTCTTTGGCAAGATAAAGAATCAAATTTGTAAGACTGACTGTATATTTCCACTGAAGCAATCATGAAAGGGAAAAGTGTGAGACTCGGAACCTTGTTCTTTTATGTTGTTTATATATTTGATGTGTTCGTTTCAGTATATGAATAGCATTGATGCATGGTTTATGCTTTAAAGTTGTAGAACAGCATGTATAAGTGTGTTATACGCTTTTCGGGGTTTGGTAGAGGTTCGTTTGGCTTGCGTTTGGACCAAAAACCTTGTTTTGCTTCACAAACCCGAGACCAAAAATAGTAAGGGAGTTCGGTCAATTGAAGTGTTTTTCTTGGGTTCGGTAGACTGAACCAGGAGGTTCGGTCGATTGAACTGTGGCGGTTCATGTTTTTTGAGGAGCTTCAGTCGACTAAAGTAGCCTCTTCAGTCGACTGAACTGCCTTTTTGGCGTGTTTATAAGTAGTTCCAGGGGCTTGAATGTCTAGAAAAGCTTTTTCTTTCCATTCTCTCTGCCTTCTCTCTAGCTTTGAGGGCCCGGGACTTAGTTTTGAGTTGGTTCCATTGTGGATCCATGCTATCGGGGCCGAGGGCTTCGCATTCATCCAGTTGGATTCTCGTTCTGACGCCGTTCAATTTTGAGACGTCGAGTTCTTGACTCTCCGAGGTAGGATTCTAGACCTATTATTGTTATGAGGGTGCTATATGCAGTTATACTTGCTTTTACTAGGTAGAAATGCATGAAATGTTGTTTACATGTCTTAAACCTTGGTGTTTGGGTAAAAGTGAATTTTTACTCCTTTTCTCGGTCGTATGCATGTTTCGGGGACGTGGTATTCATAGTTTTCAAAAGAAGATTTGAAAACGAGATGTTTTGTGAAATCGGGTGAAAAATGTCTTTTTGGAGGTTTAGAACTAACCCGCGGGGTTGAGTCTCACCTTTTTACACGTTTTGTTGGAAATGATTTTAGATCTCTATTTTGATGGATCTCTTTTATACTTGTGGTTTATAAACTGTCTTCTGGGTTTCGTAGTTGAGCTACGGTGGGTTTTTAAATGTTATCCATAGATATACCGTGACAGAGTGTGATTTGAGTTGGGCTTCTATTGCTCCTTGGTGTAAGTCAAAAAACGTGCGCAGAGTGGGTTCGCTACGGTCCCTCGGGTTAATCCCCGTAAACGTGATTTCGTTATGTTTTGTCCATCGGTCGTGGCAAACCGTAAAGAAACAAGTGTGCGATTTGGGTGCTTTCCCATTGGTCAGGGAAATCCATAAAGAAGTCGGTTGCCTCCGTGAATGGCGTTGTTGTTGTAACTTCGTATAGAACTTGTCATTACCTAGCAGGCCTTTAGTGGTTCAGGACTGAGCTAATGGGTAAGTGTCTATAATTGTAACCTTTGCCTGTGCGACAAAGTCGGTACATAGGATTTTATTTACATCTTTTTCTCCTCGGCTGTGTGACCTGAGTGGAGCATACTGTTTTATTTACAGCTTTCCCTTAATCGTGGCATGATATTTGTTAGGATGATATGCATAGTTTGAATGATGAAAATGTGGGATGTTATGAGATAAAACATTTTTGAGATTCGTGATAGTCTGATGGAAAACGTTTGGTTTTGAAGGAAAACTTTTTTGGCTCCCGTGGTTGAGCCTGTGTGTGTGTAATTGCATAGCCTACTTTACAGTTTTATTGTTTATGTTCCTATTGGGCTTAGGCTCACAGTGTGGGATTTTGCTGGAAAACCCTTTTAAGGTGAGCAAGAGGAGTTGATCTAGTTGTTGAGGTGATGGAAGACTTGCTATAGTTTTCCCTTTTAGAGACATGTACTTACACATGTGACGCCTGTTAAGGCTGGTTTTGTACGTATTTTGGCGATATATTTATTTCATGTATGAGATGTACGTTTTCAGTTTATGAGAGTTGAACTGTGGGGATCTTTTATCCAAATGATTTTAATTATCAACTGTGAAACCTATTTTCTTAAATGGGTGTTTTGATGGGCTTTCGCGTGACCCGAATGTTTGGGGCGTCACAACATGGTATCATAGCTCTAGGTTCGAATACTTATGAGTAATAGAAAAGAGGGTACATCACCTTGTGAGGATATATGTGTGCTTGATTGCATGTGTTATAGCGTTTTCCTAACATAGCATGATAGCTTGTGGT
>JAOTRH010000001.1:2441187-2465448 GCA_034768845.1 Heliamphora exappendiculata
GGTGGGTGGGGAAGGAAGGAAGAAACAGCAAAATGGGTTTGGCAGTTGGCATATGCATACATGGTAGCATTTTTTATTTGACAGCAATGGAAGATTGAAATTTTTATAATTTAGACTAGATGCCTTTTTTCCTTTTGGTGTATTCTTTGAAGGCGACTTATTCTACCAATCAGTTATGTTATAAATTCATAAAATATATGCGAAAATTTATTCACCATTTAGTCTAAATTTATTTTATATATAATTCACTTTACAAACAGTTTAAGTTGGGTTATTTATTTAAACGAAAAATTAGTGAATAGTTTAATTTATAGGTCGTTTATTATTTTTTATCTAGCATAAAATTTTTTAACGAACAAAGTATATCTTCATAAAAGTCTTAACGCATAGAGTTTTTTTGGGGTAAAAGTATTTTAGAACAGATAAATTTATTTGTATTTTTTTAAAATATGTATAAAGAATACATATAAATTTATTTATTTTTTATTGAAAACACGTGTAAAAAAGACAGATAAATTTATTTGTTTTATTAAAAATACATATAAAGAACATAGAAAAATTAATGTCTTTTTAAAGTATGTATAAATAATACAGATAAATTTATCTGTTTGTATTATCTGTGTTAATATGTAAATAGATAAATTTATTTGTTAGGTATAAATAAACAGACAGATAAATTTATCTATTTGTATTATCTGTATTGATATGCAAATAGATAAATTTATTTGTTTGTATATTAAACAGATGAATATTAAATAGATAAATCTATCTGTTTGTTATGTAAAATAGATAAATTTATCTATTTGTAATATATTTTTAAGAGAAATTATGTAATTAAATTTTGCACGTTAAAATTTTTATTAATGAACATTTTGTATTAAAATTTATTTTTTAAAATTTTTAGGGAAAATCTTGTCATTTAAATTGGAGGTAAATTTGTAGGTATGTTTAATAGGTGTAGCGTTTTTTTAATCGCATTTTTTTCCCTCTGTTGGGCAAGTCTTGCTCTTGCATTTTCTTACATTTCATTTGCTTAAAACGCCGGAGGTGGCATAATGGATGAGGACAAAAGGTTATTTTCAATTAGTTTTTTTGTTTTTTTGTTTTTTTTTTGAATTGATGAATGTGAGCTGATTGAAATGGGAGTTGGAACTGGGAAATGGGTTTTATGGGAGTATTTGACAAAATTATTGTATATAGTTTTTAATTTTTTGTTATTAATTTTAGTTATAAATTTTTAAGTTTTTTCACACCTTTAATTTATGTTATAATTTATAACTATTTTTTTTTATTTTAGCTATAAATTACAATTTCTATCTAATATTTATAATTTTTGCTACAAATTATAATTTATAAATTATAAATTTTACTAATACCAAACACTACCGTGGAATAAAATAGCTGTAATTTGTATTATCTACAACTGTGACATTATTCTCATTTTTTTCTAATATTATCTTGTTAGTATTTTCAATTTATTTGAATTGGTACCGATATCTTGCTACATCCAAATTGTTATGTGTAAAAAATTATTAGGTATTTTCGAAGTATTATATAAAATGTTTGTTGAGAAAGTACTGTACATACTAAATGAATTATTACTGTTTCCCACTTAGCTAATAAAGATAAATTGATATTGTTTTATTTAAAATATTTTTTCTTATAGTATATTGAGTAAAAAAATTATTTTGAATAATATCACATGATGTTATATAAAAATTTAAATTCATTTTTTCTTATTTAATTGATTTAAATAAGATGTAGTGTATTATCATTCTTATTAATATAAATATTGTCTGACACACGCGTGTTGCTAACTTTACGAGCATTTAGAGTCTAATTGAAAATATGAGATTATTGAATTTGAAGGGAATTTGTAATAATCATGTTAGGGCCATGATGCAAATAGGCCAAAAGTTGGTAGTCATTTAATGCAATTAGGAGAATGCTTCTCCTCTCTCTCTCTCTCTCTCTCTCAACTTTATTTTTTCTTTTTTTACTTTTCTCACTCCCTCTCCAAACCTTAATACTTCTGACCTAGAGTTATGGGGCTTAATGAAAGGGGCTTATAATGAGAAAATATTATTTTTGAAAACTTACAACCACCGCAAGGAGGAGAAGAAATCACCAAAATCAAGTTTGGAGCACACCTACTAAATAGGGTTTTTTCATTTCTCCACTTCAAGGTAGAATATTTTGCTATTAGAAAAGATAGAGTGTGTGAGTGTGAGTGTATGTTTGAATATGAATATTGCCCTAATTTTTAAATTCTTTTTACAAGTTACATGAGAATCCTAACATGAGATACATAAATAAAGCATGAATAGAGTTCATCGTAGTTGGCAATTTATGAATGATCTCTTGGGTTCTTGTTAGATTTTGATTTTGTTTTATATTTTGGCAGACTTGAGTTTACTATTTTGTAAACGGAGAACTATGAACCATAAGAATGTTGTAAGATCTTTGATGCGTCAACTTACTTATTTGATAAAATATTTATAAGAATTGGAATGTAATTCTATTTAGAGAGAATCACGTCTTTACTTTAGGGGTGTTTGGTAAAATTATTTTTAGTAGTTTTTAGTTTTTTATTACTAATTTTAATTATAAACTATAATTTTTTTTAAATACCAACAACTTCTACTACAAGTTATAATTATTCTTTCTTCTATTTTAGTTATAAGTTATAATTTTTACCAAATAATTACACATTCTACTACAAATTATAATCTATAAGTTACTAATTTCAGCAATGTCAAATACTCTATTTGTACTTGGTTTTTATCATACTCTAATATTATTAAATCTGATTTGTTGGGCTCTCAATGCAGTCTTGTGAGTCGAATTTTTAAGATCCAATGTTGTATTGGTAGGAATTGGGTGTAGGTATTTAATTATTTTTATAAGTTTTATTCACTATTTATTTATTTTTGTGGCCTTAGAGCCGTGACTTAATTTTTGTGGTAGTTGGGTTTGTTTTGATGATTTGGTAAGTTACATTAGTGTGAGCATAGTCACAACGGATCCAAAGGAGGGTAGATAGGGACGAACATCTCTTTTAAGTTTTGAAAAAATTTACTATTATAATAGTATTAGTTTAAAATATTTTAAAATTATATAAATTTTTTTTTTTAAAATTTTTTAAAAAAAATTAATATATACTCTCCTAAGAATTTATAAGAATAATTCGTTCATCCTAAATTAAAATTCGACATCCGTTTCTGCATAGTAGTGGTCCATATTACAGTCATTAAGAGTTTGAAAATTCACGCGGGGTACGTGACCTTAGGAGTGTTTGGAAATGCTACTGTTAGTAGTATTTAGTTTTATGTTAATAATTTTAGTTATAAATTATAAATTTTTCTAAATACTCATAACTTTTGTTACAACTTATAACTATTTTTTTTTCTTTCAGCTACAAGTTATAATATTTAACAAATACTCACAACTTTTGCTGCAAGTTACAATCTATAAACTGTTGGGAAAAAATGAGTTTTGAATCAAAATTAGAACATAATTTTTAGCTAATTTTGGAATTAAAAATCTTTAGATTAGATTAATCTTTTTTGATGATTTTAAATTCTAATTTATTTATCTCCGTGAATAGAGTAATCATGAATTTTGTGGCATTCAAAATCATTAATGGGTTAATGAAAAATTGACTCCAAAAGTGTACCATTGAAATTGGCAAAATGGTGATAAGTTTGCCCAACCCACATTGGATGGGAGAAGGTTTGGAAAGTGGCATATATAAGTCAAGTATGGCCTAAGAGGTGTCCCCCTCGGGGGTATCCAGTTTTGTGGACGGAGGAGGACTTACCCAATGGTGGGTACAATCCAAACCCCACACGCGCTGCCGCCGCCAGCCGTGCTGGGGCCGGGTTTGAGGGCCACAGGTTGTGGGTTCGACCCTTATCTCTTTACAGAAAATTTATTTAATTAGCCGTTGGTTGGAGGGTTCGGATCTGTTAGAGTTATACCAAACCGGTTCGTACTTGTTGGGTGGTCTAATCGCCAGACCGAATCGGTGTCGCATCGATTCGGATTAATCCGTACAGTCACCTTTCGTGCATATAAAAACGCTGCTCTAGAACCAGTTCTGGCATCTAAAAATATCTAGCCTCCAAGCATCTTTGTCACTGTTTTGTCTCCAAAAAAGTTCATACACTGCAGCGTTCATTGTATGTGTAAATCGCCGTGCTTCCTTTACACACGAGGATCGTTTTATCTTGAAAGTAGAGATCCGTTGAATCTCAAGCACTGAGGCAAAGGCATAATCTGTCTTAAGGAGACATCGTTCAATGCTGGACTCGATCCCAATTTCTTTGTGTTTTGATTTTAAAATATAAAACAGTGTTTTATTTACTTTTATTTATGTTGCTCCCATACTGTTTCGGGTTTCTGCTTAAAAACAAAACCTGTGTTCTGTTTTATTTAAATGTTTTACAAAATTATTTATGAGTTTTGTTATCTGGATCTGTTGTATTATTTTGTATACCGAAAAAATAAATTTTTCATATTTTTGTTTTAGATTTTTTTGATATTAGTTTCATATTGTTGTAATTTTTATTACTACTTTTGGTGCTGTTCTGATTTTGTAAACTGAAAAATTATTACTTCCGGAATACTAGAACCAATATAAACTAGTAGCAGTAATTTTGTCAAATACCAATTTTATGCCTTTGAATGAGTAGCCCAAAAAATTTAAGATGGACTTTTAGGTCCCAAGAAAGACTTTTAATATGAAACCTTCGTAAACCTTCATGGATGATAATTTTTTTAAAAATAAAATCAACATTAAGAAAAAATTATTACATGAATTCAATAAGATTTGGTTCATTAATATTATTTTGTGCATTTGAGTTTTTTTTGGCTTTTTTCTTAGTGAGAAAGCGCAAAAAATTTGATCGTTGTTGATAACCTTGGTATTTAAACTATTTTTGTTTTTGGAATTGCTATTTGACCAAATAAACCTTTTCAAGCTTTTAAAATTAAATAACCATTTTACATTTAGGGAGTAAGAGAAAAAATTACTAGTGTTATAATACCAAAAAATTACCTAAATAATCTAAAGTCATAATACTAATAAAAATTTAAAATAATTTCATCAAATATCACTTAAAAATTATTTTTCTCATATTTCATTCAACGGTATTCTACTAACAATTTGGAAATTAAGAATCTAGTAATTTTAACTAATTTAGCAACTTTTTTTGTCAAAGTAATTTAGCAGTTTAACTAATTTTTTTGGTAATTTTTTTTTGAAGTACTAAACCTAATTTGGACTATCCATTAATAAAAACGAAAAATTGGTCAAAGGTCCAAAGTGTAGCTGTGGTTTTGTTTTTCATTCACCTTACTATGTTTTTACGCATAAGGTCCATCAACGACATAAAGAATCAGCTATAAATCTTGTATATAACACGTGTATATATTTATGACGAAAATACCATTAGTTTGTTGAGATTCGTTTAGATTTAAAATGGATTTGAGTATGTTAATAACAGCATTGGGAAGTGAGATTTAATTAAGAATTCGCAATTGTGATCGCAAAACAATTTTTATTTTTCGTCGCGATCTTATGTGGCAACTGGATATTGTGATTTATGATTGTGATCTCATTAGTCTGTGATCTTTGCGTGATCTGTGGTTCGATTTCTAATTTCGATTTCTGTTTTGATTTCTCATCGCAATTTTAACTTTCGATTCTAGTTAGCGATTTGTTGATCGTGATTTGCCATTGTAGTTCGTCATTGATTGTGATTCGTCATTGTAGTTCGTGATTCGTCATTGTGGTTTAATTTTAACTCGCGATTTGTTGATCATGATTCGTCATTGTAGTTCGTGATTGGTGACTATAGCTCATTATTTTTTCGATTTTGATTTTAGATTTGTGAAAATTGATTTAGGTGCGTTATGCCTGATTGAAGTTGAAAGTTAGTTGTTTCGATATTTGTTTGACAAATTATCGATGATTTTCTTATGCTTTTCTGCAAATATGGAATGTATACCAGTGTTGTAAAAGTAAAATCTGATTTTTTGTTGGATGATATATTGGATTGTGTTTGTATAAATAGAAAAAACTTAAAACATGGAAGATTTTTTCTTACATACTTATTGCCTGATCATTCTAATTGTATGCTTATTGATGACGATGATTTTGAGAATATGGTGTCGGTTGTTGG
This sequence comes from Heliamphora exappendiculata, assembly GCA_034768845.1. NCBI lineage: Eukaryota > Viridiplantae > Streptophyta > Magnoliopsida > Ericales > Sarraceniaceae > Heliamphora > Heliamphora exappendiculata. The sequence goes on from JAOTRH010000001.1 coordinate 2,447,373, forward strand.
TCGTATTGGTGTTGATCGCGTGGATGTTTCTGTGAATGATGAGAGCTGTGTGTCGAATAGCAACAGTAATCAAGAACGAGTTGGTATTGAAGGTAGTTCTAGTAGATGTTCTGATGGTACTAGTAACCAAGAAGGAGCTATTATCGAAAGTAGTTATAGTATGGGTTCTGATGTTGTTGATGTTGATCCTCTTGAAAAATTTTGTCATCACCAAGAGACTTTACTCTTATCATCTGGTTAGGCTGGATTAATTAGTAATGTTGGGCAGTGTTTTAAGGGTGGAGTTAATGCATTTAGGTGTTGTTTGGAAAAATATGCTATTGAGGTTGGGTTTTCATATGATCTTTTGAAGAATGGTAAAAGTAGAGTAATTGCAGTTTGTTGCTTGAGGGAATCTATCAGTTGTAAGTAGTTTGTTGATTTGACTTTGGATAGATCGAATGGCTTCTTTTATATTAGGAGTTTGGATAATGAGCATAGTTGTGGTGGGACATTTCGTACCTCTAAAAGTAAGCAGATGAGTTTGAATTTGGTTACTAGTGCAATTATTAATCAGGTTCGTGATAAGCCATTAACGAAACCAATTGATGTTGTTGGATTCTTTACACAACAGTATGGTCTTACAATATCTTATCATCATGCTTGGTTAAGTGTTGAGAAGGCAAGAATTCAGTTGTACGGAAATTATTCATTGTTATTTGATCAGCTCCTTTGGTATGTTGATGCGATTTTGAGTTCAAACCCTGGAAGTGTGGTTAAGATTGAGTGTGATGTGGATAGTAAACGGTTCATAAGATTATTTGTGGCATTTGGTACTTGTATCAAAAGTTTTAATCATGGTCGGCCTTTGTTGTCTCTTGATGGGACATTTTTAAAAGGGAGATATAAAGGTTACTTGCTTGCTGCTACAAGAAAGGATAGTAATCAAGGTTTGGACTATTACTTTAGCAGAACAGATAAATTTATTTGTTTCATGAAACAGATAAATTTATCTGTTTCATGATGTTGTTCTTGTTATAGTGGACAGATAAATTTATCTGTTAAAAAAGAATGTAAATAATTGGACAGATAAATTTATTTGTATTAGTTATTATAAAATAGATAAATTTATTTGTATTTATTATTATAAAATAGATAAATGTATATGTGGTCATTTTATAGTGGATAGATAAATTTATCTGTTCACGTTTTTGTGCTTATTATAGTAAACAAATAAATTTATCTATGTTTGATAACAAGCACATATACATTAATCTGTTGAAGATATTGCCTTTGTTATGGTACATAGATAAATTTATCTGTTCATGTTGTTGTGCTTATTATAGTAGACAGATAAATTTATCTATGTTTGATAACAAACACATATACATTAATCTGTTGAAGATATTGCCTTTGCTATGGTACATAGATAAATTTATCTGTTCACGTTGTTGTGCTTGTTATGGTGGACAGATAAATTTATCTGTGTAACACATATACATTTATTTGTTGAAAATATTGCCTTTGTTATGGTACATAGATAAATTTATTTGTTCATGCATGAAGGTTTACGTGTTTTTCAAAAAAGACAAATAAATTTATCTGTGGTCATTTTACGTGATCTAAATGAGATAGGTAAATTTATTCGTGTTTTATACGTGTCTTTAAACGTACAGATACATTTATCTGTGAAATTTAAAAATGCAATCGATAGTACAGATAAACTTATCTGTTAAGAATGTTTTATTTAATACTTATATATGCTTTTTGTTGTTGTTGTAGATTTGTTTCATTTGACATTTGCTGTAGTTGATTCTGTGAATGAGGATAATTGGATTTGGTTTTTGAGTTTATTGTCTCAAATTTTATGTGGTCGTTCAATTAAATTTATAAGTGATCGGCATGATACACTAGTTTAGCATGTTCCAAGGTTATTTAGTAATAGATATCATGCATACTGTTTGCAACATTTGAAAGCAAATTTAAGGAAAAGATATTCAGGGCGTTTGTCTAATTCATTTCGAGAACGTATAGCGTATTTATTTTTAGATTGTGCATATGCTCCTTCAGTTTAAGATTTTCAAGAGAAGTTGAAAATGTTTTTAGAAGAGGGTGGTAGTAAAGTTCATGAATTTATTTGTAATTAGTCATTTGAGAATTGGAGCAATGCATTTTTTAAAGGTAATCGTTATGGTGAGATGTGTTCAAATGCTTCAGAATTTTTTAATAGTTGAATTAGTGATGCTCGTCACTTGCCAATTACAAAATTGGTTGATAAAATAAGGATTCAAATTATGAAACAAATATGTGATAAGAGAGAAGCTTCAAATGAGTGAAAATTCATTGTTTGTCCTTACATGGATAAAAAATTGATTGATGCATTTAATAAGGGTAGGACATGGACAAATAGTTCTTCTAGCTCATCTGTGTTTGAGGTCTATTCCTTTCCTTCAGTGGTGGTTGACATTTATGAGAAGACTTGCAGTTGTTCTCGGTAGCAGGTTAATGGATTTCTATGTCCCCATACTGTGATGGCTATTCAAAAGAGTGGAAAAGATATTATTTTATACATTGACTCGTTGTTTACTGTAAAAGTGTTTCAGTTATCATACAAGGAATGTATATTCCCAATTCTAACAATTGTCATTCCTGATTTTGAAGGCGAATCTATCGGAATTATGCCTCCTTTGACTAGGAGACCACCTGGTATACCTAAAATTCAGATGATTCGTTCAAGAGGTGAAAGCATTAGGCAGGTAAGATGTGGAAGGTGTGAAAAGTTAGAAAAGTACAATCGGAAGACTTGTAAGGAGCCAATTTGAATGTTCATTTTTGTTTTTTCATTTGATTTTTAGTTTGTATGGCTGAAAAAGCTGTAAGACTTGATTTTTAATAATAGTACAGATAAATTTATCTGTTAATAATTTGTGCCATGCTTATTCATTTTCACAATTGTACAGATAAATTTATCTGTTAAGGATTTGGGCAATCTTTATACTTTATTATAATAGTACATAAAAATTTATCTGTTAATGATTTGTGCCTTTCTTATTCATTTCACAATAGCACAGATAAATTTATCTGTTCTTTACTTGATCTTTTGTATAAACTAACAGATAAATTTATCTGTTCTTACTTGTACTTTTGTATGAATTAACAGATAAATTTATCTGTTAAACTTTTCTATCATTTTCAGATAAATTCACTTGTCCTTTATTAATGATTTGTGCCATAAATAGTACAGATAAATTTATCTGTTAATGATTTGTGCCATGCTTAATTCATTTCACAATAGTACAAATAAATTTATCTGTTAAGAACTTGAAAACTTTTTATGCTTTATCATAATATTACAAATAAATTTATTTATTAATGGTTTGTGCATTTATTATTCATTTTACAATAACACAGAAAAATTTATATGTTCTTTATTTGACATTTTGTATGAACTAACAGATAAATTTATCTGTTAGACTTTTCTATCGTTTTCAGATAAATTTACTTGTCTTTTTATTAATGATTTTGTGTGATGCTTAATTTATTTTCACAATAGTACAGATAAATTTATCTGTTAAGGACTTGGGAACTCTTTATACTTTATCATAATATTACAGATAAATTTATCTTTTAAGGACTTGTGAACTCTTTATGATATTTGTGCCTTTCTTATTCATTCACAATAACACATAAAATTTACCTGTTCTTTACTTGATCTTTTGTATGAACTAACAGATAAATTTATCTGTTCTTGTCTTGTCCTTTTGTATGAACTAACAGATAAATTGTTCTGTTCTTGTCTTGTCTTTTTGTATGAAATAACAGATAAATTTATCTGTTAGACTTTTCTACCGTTTTCAGATAAATTTACTTGTCCTTTTGTTAATGATTTTGTGCCATGCATAATTCATTTTCACAACAATACAGATAAATTTATCTGCTAAGGATTTGGTAACTCTTTATGCTTTATTATAATACTACAGATAAATTTATCTATTAATGATTTGTGCATTTCTTATTCATTTCACAATAATACAGAGAAATTTATATGTTCTTTACTTGACATTTTGTATGAACTAACAGATCAATTTATCTGTTCTTTTCTTATCCTTTTGTATGAACTAACAGATAAATTTATCTGTTAAACTTTTCTATCGTTTTCAGATAAATTTACTTGTCATTTTGTTAATGATTTTGTATCATGCTTAATTCATTTTCACAATAGTACAGATAAATTTATTTGTTAAAGATTTGAAAACTCTTTATGCTTTATCATACTACTACAGTTAAATTTATCTGTTAATGATTTGTGCCTTTTTTATTCATTTCACAATAATACAGAGAAATTTATTTGTTCTTTATTTGACATTTTGTATGAACAAACAGATAAATTTATCTGTACATATTAAATGTGCTTGCAAATGTACAGTACATTTTGTATTCACACTAAAGAATAGCAAATTTATATTAAAAAATATTCACACCAAAGAACAACTAACAATAATTTTTAGATTAATCAAGTTATGTCATGGAAAGATAAACGTACATATTACAAACAATGGAATGATGGCCTAAAGGTATGACCATATATCCACGAATACAAAAATCAGAACGTAAAAACCCCAACCCCTACTATCTCTCTCCCTGTATATCCATGAATCTGTATTTGCATCAGCCATGGAATCCAAGTTTCAAGCGATTGATGGTCAAGCTTCGACGATGGATACTCCTCTTTCTCCGAGCATCAGTTACTTCGCCGAACCATCAAGTGTAGTTGTTCGTATTCTTGCTTTTTTTTTTTCAGAAATAGTAGATTTATATCCTGAGCTTATTTTGTTATGCTCTAAGTTGTATGCTCTTTCTTCGAATATTATTCAATTTAACACTTCAAAGTTCTAGATCTTTACACTAATCATCTCCTTGCGAGCTTCTTGAATCTCATCATTATTTTTGCGTTCTTTAACAACACTTAGTCCTTGATGAAAGGATCTGAAATGCCTGAATCAAGTCCTCATAACGAAAGGATATAGAAGTTATGAGGGCTTGATTCAGGAATTTCAGATTCTTTCATCAAGACCTAAAAATTGTTAAAGAACGCAAAAGCAATGATGAGATTCAAGAAGCTCACAAAAAACTGATTAGTGTAAAGAGATTTAGAACTTAGAAGTGTAAAGTTTGATAATATTAAAAGAAGAGCTTAGATCTTACAGCATAGAAATATAAGCTAAGTATATAAATCTACTATTTCTAAAAAAATGCAAGAATAGGAACAAATACACTTGAAGGTTCGGGGAGTAACTGATGCTCGGAGATGAAGATTTATATCCTCAGCCTGGCCATCGATAACTTAAATCTTGAGTTCCAAATGCAGTCCAAGCGATTTGAGGGCAAACACGATGTACTGCATTGAAGCCACGCTCGCCTCTTGCTCATCCAAATGCAGTCCAAACGATTTGAGTCGATTTGCCTACTCAAGGAAGATGATTGAAGAAATTAAGTATCTCTTACTCCGTTTATAAGAAGTTTAGAGTTTTTAAGAAATGGACGGTCATGGTTAAGTTTGCAAGTCATGGTTAAGTTTACTTTTTGCTAACCATGGTTTAGGAAACTTGGCCACCAAGTTTTGCACTCTTCCCTAGGTGACTAGTCACCTAACAGTTAGGGCCATGTTTGGTTAACTTTTTCTATTTCTCATTTTTTTCTTTTTTAAACTTTAGTTCTTATAGGCTATTTTTACTCCAACTTAATTTCATTAACTTCTTAATTTAATTACACATTTACAACTAAATTTTAATCCCATACTTCAAGAATTTGAATTAACAAACTATACTTAACCACAAATAATTTCCATTTACCATCCTGTATATCAATTACATTTCACATACCATCAGATAAATTTATCTGTTAAGGATTTGGGCATTGTTTATAATTTATTCTAATTGTATAGATAAATTTATCTGTTGAAAATTTGTGCCTTGGATAAACTTTATCCTAATAGTACAGATAAATTTATCTATTGAAGATTTGGCTTTTATCGTAAAAGTATAGATAAATTTGTCTATTAAGGATTTGGACTTTATCGTAAGAGTACTAATAGATTTATCTGTTAAGGATTTGGACTTTATCGTAAGAGTACTAATAGATTTATCGTAAGAGTACTAATAGATTTATCTGTTAAGGGTTTGGACTTTATCGTAAGAGTACTAATAAATTTATCTGTTAAGAATTTGTACCTTGCTTTTTCTTTTTTAAAATAGTACAGATTAATTTATCTGTTAGAGAGCTCATTTGTCTTATCATGTGTTTAACTTAACAGATAAATTTATCTGTTAAGAATTTGTGCGTTGTTTATGTTTTATCCTAATTGTACAAATAAATTTATCTGTTGAGAATTTGTGCCTTACTTATGATTTATCCTAATAGTACAGATACATTTATCTGTTGAGAATTGTGTTTTGTTTATATTTTATCTTAATAGTACAGATAAATTTATCTGTTGAGAATTTGGCCTTTATCGTAAAATTACATATAAATTTATCTGTTAAGAATTTGTGCCTTATTTTTTTCTTTTCAAAATAATACAGATAAATTTATCTGTTAAAGAGTTCATTTGTCTTTATTATGTGTTTAACTTAACAGATAAATTTATCTGTTAAGTATTTGCGCGTTGTTTATGAAAACGAAGTAATTGGAGACCCTTTATTTGATTGAGACTTTAGTCAAAAAATATTTTTGAACTTAGTATAAAAACTTTATTTTAGAGGAGATTTTATATGTTTTTTTGAAATAAAATTCGACGGCTCTAAACAGAGCCTTCATGTTGGATTATGTCCTAAAAAATAAATTTTCGTGTCAAAGTATTTACATTGATTTTGATTTTGTGATTTGTTTCTTGATTAATATATTTTATTTTGAGAGTTTGAAAAACATTTTAAATCTTGAATCAATAGAAGAAACCACAACACAAACTACGATCAAATACAAACTTCTTATATAGATAGAGAATTAGGTTTCTAGAACAGTACGATTAATTAAAAAGAAACTAAATCAAATCCTGAAAAGAAAAGAGAGAAGTCGAAAACCAGAATCAAAAGATTTAAGTCTAGGATGAAAGCAAACTAAGAAAACTCACTAAAATTGAAAATCTACCTTATAGTTAAAACAAGCTTAAAATGAGATCAAAACTAATGGTTTTTGCCGAAATCTGCGAATCAAAACTGAGCTGTTTATGAATATCTTGTATATTCTGTGTTTCTGATGAACTGAAAAAAGCACAAACTTTTTTAATTGGACTTTCACTTAAAAAATATATTTAATAATTCAGACTTACTATAGAAGTAAACATATACTCCTATATTATGCATAAAAACGCTGTGGGTACTACTTATCCTAAAATTAAATAAACCCAAAAATTAGAGGAGAACCGTCGCCTTATACTTAGGTAACACTCACCTGATACTCGTACCAAAATCTACCTAACATAAAAAAAAATCACAAATCAAAATATGATCACACTTGACAATGCTACCAAAGTTAATATAGTACCAAAAGCAATTAAGGTAAAACATAAGGGGCAAAAAATACTTGGATTTTAAATATTAAACCAAAAACAAAAGTGAGGATTCAAATCTGTTTAACAAGGCCTTTGTCAACGATTAAAGAAAGTCGAGAATAGAATCAAGAATTCAAACCAACTACAATTGATTGGAGACAAGAAACCGGTAGCAACGTGTTTAAGTCGAATCACTCAGGTTTAACAGGAGCATTAGCAAGCTCCTGAATCTCCATCTTGCTCTTTATCAAACACTTTCTCTTCGTATCCATATCAACTTTATCCAAATCCTCGGCAATCCCCATGTACCCGTAAAGCACGAGCTCCAGTTTGTGTTCTTGAGCCGCTGCTGTTCCTACTCCGCCGCTATTATTACTGCTGCTTTTGCCCTTGCTTGAACTCGAAACCACTCCATCAAAATCTGCTCTTCCACGCTTGTTCTCCACAAAATATTTATGAAGCCTCTCAGCGTCTTGCAACCCGGAAAATGTGCCCAAGAACTTCACAATTATGACACTACTATGGTTTTCCGGCTTCACAAGGCGTGCCTTGAACTTTCCCCCACTAAAACCTTTACCTGCCGTCACACAAAGGAAAGGAATATAAAGAAATGTATTACAACCACAAAACATAATTCGAGCTTTCTAGTGATGTTCCCAATTTGGTATCAAAATATTTTGGAACATAGTGTTAAAAAAATACGCGCATATGTATTTTCTCAAAATCATGCAGGTGAATGCAAAAAGTTATAATTGCTGCAAATCATCAACTTAGCGGTTGAAAACCAGAGTGATGCCATAAGCTCTGTATTGGGTTTCCTGGAAACTGGAATCTAGGGCCTCGTTTGGTAACACGGCTTAAAGCCGGCCTTTTGCTTCAAGTAACTTCAAGCCAAATTATGATTTTTTTTATTTTTTAAATTTTCATGTAATTCCGTATTCAATATGAATTTCATTTGATAAATCCCGATAAGTAAGTTCTAAAAATATAATTTTTATAAAAGAACGGATGCATACAATAAAATTTGTGACATTTTTAGAAGTATAAATTTTGTTTTAGTCAAGAAGTAAAAAGGCTAAGAAGCAAATAAGTAGTAAGGCAATAAAAGCCACTATTGTCAAACAATCAAGCTTGACTTTTTCTTTTTTTTTTTTTTCCCGGGGGTTGGTTAAGCCATAAGGCAACAAGCCGACTATAAGCCTGCGCCCAAACGAGGCCTTAGTTTTGAAGAATCACTCCCCGTCTGGGATAATGGCTTATTTGCTTCATTTATTTTGTTTATTTTTGTTTTTAATGAACTTTTTTCATCATTTGGTCAAATTATTATACTTTTTGGACTCCTCAAGACGAACCGAAAAAATGAGAAATTTTGACCAAAATATGAAAAAGTTTAGAAAAGACAAAAAATAAGCCAAACAGCAAGATTTTATGTTTGCTTAATTGTCTTTGGTGAAAAGACAAGATGAAAAAATTCCTGAAAAGACAGAAAATAAGCAAAAGTCATACTAATTAGCCCAAAACACGGTACATTGACCACAAATATATTAAACTCACCTCTAAGAAAGTCTCCAACTGCTTCCAAAGTTGTGACATTCCGCTGCTCTTCCACGTTATTTTCTTCAATAGAAGTATTATGAATTATGACAACCGGTGGCCAGAGAATGAGGTCCTCTTTCTGAGCCATGGCTTCAGCATCAGGAGCAGCCTCTGGAACCCATGTGACAACATCGGGAGCCACCACACTGTTCCACCCTAACAGAACACAAATTGCTTTGTGAAGACCCAGGTGCCGTGCTCTCAACCCGCCCTTGTGAGACATGAATGCATGTGTCACCAAGCGTTGTGTGTCCATGAACTCTTTTGATATGCTGAAAGAACAATTACATGAGCAATTGCACAAGAAAAAGACCTCCATTTGCCACGGGGCTAAACAAACATCTCTTCTATTCAAGAGCAGAACACAGTAAGAACATCAAAGCACCCAATGTTCAAATATGAAACTTGTTCGGAAGACAAATTTAATTTACAAATTACAATTTCTAAACCTCTTTTAACTTCATCAGTAAGCAAATAATTATCCCAAATTCAAGTGGTTGTGTGAGATTTCTAAATGAACAGGACAAGTGATGTCAAGAATATGGTTGAAACTAAATTTTGCATAGGCACGCAAATGCAACCCCCGGCTCTCCCCCCCCCCCCCCCCCCCAACCAAAAAAAAAAGAAGAGAATTTAAATATAAAACCTAAAAATGAGGTTTATGGCAATTGTCCTATTTTATCCTCAGCAGTGATTCTACAGCCTCAAAAGAGTGGCATCTGATATCTCCTCATACACTACTAAAGTCCAATTAGTTACAATCCTGCTTAAAGTGCAGAGGGAAATTAATATCAAAGTGTTCTTAAGTCAAATAACAGGCTGCATGTATATATAATGATTTTGAAGCTGATTGCCTTTATATGAGCTTCATGAGATGAGATTTAAAACCTTCAAAATGACATTAGCAGTCATTTCAGAAGTAAAAATCAAAATGTGAGAGATTTGACAGCATATTCAGTTTCAACACCTAATCAAATAAGTTGTTCACTCACCATAGTAAGCCACTGAGAAGAAATTTCAAACAGAAAACAACAAAATCTCATATTACAACTAAAACCAACAAATGATAACCGATTTATCCTATTATCATGTCACAATCCTAAAACCAGAAACTGAGTTCACAACATAATAGATAAGAATAAATTACAAATAAAACTTACCCATTTCAATAAGAGAACCACAAAACAGCTTTTAGCTAGCACCATTCCTACTTTCAATCTAAAAAGTAAACCAAGTCCCTTCACTTCTTTTTTTTTTTTGATAAGTAAAATCAAGTCCCTTCATGCCCATTACATTTACTGATTTACATAGGGACTGCTAGTTCTTAAGCAATAACAACAGTTCAAGGTTTTCTGCTGAGATTCTTGATCAACAAAGAGGGACTGACTGATGGCATGGATTTTCTCAGTTCATCAAGCCATATCTTGGGAAAAGGCTTTGTTGCGTAGGGAGTATAAAGACAGGTGTTTCTCTTTGTTTGGCATTCAAGTATGTGTGTGTATATAGGTATGTATACACGTCTTCTATTTGTGTAACATGTCTTTGTTACAACTTCAAAGCCTCGTTCAGATACTTCAATCTTGCATCTACAGGACCTCCTGAAATCTGCTCACAACTCATCTATTCAACTATTTTACCATAAAACAAGAAAGAAAAAACCATTGCAGTGACTATAGGAAGAAGAAAGAGGATGGAGAGGAAGAGAATTGACAGATGTTTATTTAACTAACACTTTTATAATGCCAAAAAGCATTTCATTCCTTGGAGCATCTCAAAAATATTTTAATTTGTCCTCACATTTATTCAAGTGGTGTTCATTCCTACTCTTTTTTTTTTCAGTAGCCACAACACATTCTTGATAATACATTCTAAAAACTCAATCAACCATGGAAGCATTAACTATGAGTCATGTCAACAAACCCGCCACCATATAAGCAGGTGGTATTAACAATAAAAGCATCAGTAAGTAAAGAAATAGTCCAGCATTTTGCCTTGGCAAATAATGTTCGCCAACTCAAAAGATGTTCACTTCGAATTTCACACCAATACAAAGATGCCAATAAATCATTTACCTCCAAAACATTCCAAACAAAGCAATATAATTAAATATATATATATATAGTTTTTTAAATGACTAAACTCACACACCCATTACACTCACACCTTGCTCCTAGCAAGGCTTGAACACCCAATCTCCCCTTTGGAGGCGAACACCTATACCATTGGATCAAAGGCCACTTGGTAATATAATTAAATATTATTCACAGGTGATTGAAGATGGGGCTGCTTGAATATTTCTTCAAACAAACCATGTGGCTTCGACATGCCCCGGGGTGATTTCGAAGAAATTGGTTTGGCTTCAAAATAACAGCACTATTAACTTAACTCTTAAAAGCAAATTGAACTGCTGAACCATCAACTTGACCTCGTTACATTTCTGTATTCGTGGTTGAAAAATGAACCCAGTAATCCTTTTTTATTTTTTTTATTGACATTCTTTTCCAACCACGAACAATCAGGACCCATTGATCAGACCATGAACTCTTCAGATCCATAGTTTCACTTGGTCGGAGCAGATTATCAACCTGTCTTCCAGCAAAAATAAAAACCTCACAGCTGCATAACGTGTTGACATCCCAGCAAAAAGAGTTCTCAATATTGACCTTGAGATTTTAGTATGGGGGAAGAGGTAAGGAGTATAAAATTGGGTTGATCCTCGATAGGCCTTCTTATTCATTCTAAGAAAAACTAGACCATACTATAGTAAATAGGCATTCAGGAACCTTTGGAAAAGCTACTAGAAGGCTCTCCACTACATAGAGGCCAGATACTAGGTCAGGAGCAATGCCAAAGCCTAGAAAAGGCACAAGAAAGGATCTAAGAGTTTACCGTGAAATGCTAGAGAAAGAAGCAGCTATAGGGTTGTGTGCCCTCCCCATCTATCTTAAATAATATAAGGCTTTGATGCTGTCGATCATGCACCATTTGTTTTGTTGGGGAATAGGGCCCCAAAATCTTGTTTTCAGTAGATTTCTTAATAATAAACTGCCATTAAGACGGTACCAATCCTACTCTCTAGTTTAATTACCTCAACCAAATTCTCAGCGATAGGATCTTCAAAACTCAATCAAACAAGTGTAAACGTTTATTCATGACACCAAACCCACTTGTAAATGAGCCACTTGCTATTAAACAGATAAATGCATCAGTCAGAAATAAGTCAAAACATAGTCCAACAACCCACAAGCTGCAGAATTAATAAGTCAAAACATAGTCCAACAATCCACAAGCTGCTGAATTTACCTCAAAAAGTAACAGGAGTCTACAGTCCATGGCATACTTAAATTTCACTCTTTGCATGGGCACCTTTTTTTTTTTGGGATAGGTACATTACAAAACAGCTACCACTAAACAGGCCACCTCCAAAATTACAACCAACATAATATTAAAAAGAATTAATCACCTGTCGCAAGTGATAAAATAAGAGCCTGCTTGTATATGTCTTAAAATGAACCACATGGGTCCACGCCTCATTGTCCATTTCAAAGGAATACCAGTATTCATTTAAAAAGGGTGACAACTTTCACTGAACTTTTGAAGGTAAATGAACCACTGAAACAATGTGACCTACTTTATTAACCCAGGTTGGCTATCTCAGCCAACAGGTGTTTTCCTTTTTTATTCTTTTCCCCTTTTGCCTCTCTACTTTGCCAATCATCCCCAAAAGTCCCAAATAAAACCAAAGGAATAAGAACGTTCTTTGGGTAATAGCTAACACTTGAAAGGCAATAGATCTTTTGAACAAACACTTTGACTTCAACTCAATAAACTGCCATTGAGATGAAGTTATTCCTACTCTTGAGCTTAGATATTTCAACAAAATGTTGATGGCTGCATCTTAAAACTCAATCAATTGCACAAGGAAATCACCAAAACTACCCCAAGTAACCAGTTACTTTGGAAAAAAAATGCAGCAGTCATAGGCCAACATCTCATGACCAGCAGAATTTGACTTAAAAAATAGCCTATGTCTACAAAACATGGCCTAACAAAAACTTCACCATCCACAGGTTCAACTAACCAATCCAACCTCAAATCTATCCGTGTGGTTAAAATATGGGGCTGCTTGAATATGTACAGATTCTACAGAAATCGACAAGCAGGATAAAATGGTGGAAATTTTTCATCAGTTACAGGAAGACTTTCTCAAAAGGATTTGTCTCTGTATGCCAGTTGTCTGACCAGGAAAACAAACTAAGTGTATAGATCTCAAAGGAATGGTTTTGAAAGAATGTCAGCTTTCACCTAGCCTTCAGAAGGTAACTGAACCACCAAACCAAAACTTTGACTGACTTAATATGCACAGGCTGGCTATCTCAGCAAACCAGCGCTTTCTTTTTATTTTTTATTTTATTTTTTACTTTTCTGGTTCTCTAATTTGTCAGCCACCCCCTAAATCCCAAATAAAACTGAAAGAAAAAGTCTTTGAGTTAGGGAGTACTCACTTGATTGCAGCCATAAGAACAATACTATGACGTTAGACTCAATATATCAAAGTAAGTGCTCCACTTTAAGAAATATATTGTAAACAAGACGACAGACCTTCTGCCACATACGATGCAGAACAAGCTACCAGCTCTTCCTTGCTCCTTGTATCTTTTCCGAACAGCAGGGTTCTCGTTCAACTTTTTACTGAACATTAAGAAAGCCTTATGTACCAGTTGCTTAAATTCCTCAGAACCCTCAGGCGGCTCAGATTTTGCATAACTCACCCAGTCTTCTGATTGGTCAACTTCATTTTCTTGCATATCCGCTGGGTTATCATCCTTGCCTCTAATCCAGACATTGCGCGGTTTGGGAAGAATGTGTCTTTTATTAAAATGATACGGCTTGTACGAGCTTTGAGGACCAGATCTCAGGTTACCCTTTGAATATCTACCACCCGGCTTATATGGTTTGGTAGATTTGTCTTGCACATCTTCCATATAGTCATGGGATGGCAGCCAATCCTCAGATGCAGAAACTCTATGATGGCCAGCCTCATCAAACTTCCGCTTTTCCCTTTGATATAGTTTGTTCTCATAGTCCACTCTTTTAGTTGAAAATGAAACACTTGAATCTTGACCAGTCCAGTCCTCGTTTCTATCATTTGGATCTCGTACACTACTAGTATTATACCATTTACCTGATATAATATGTCTAGAATCATGCCTACTCATTTCTTCATCTGCATTGTACTTTCTTTTGAATGCCCTGTCAGATGAGTTGCGCATGCCATGCTCCTCCGCTTTGATTCCGTAAGTCCTAACAGCAAGTCTGCGCATTTCGGTATCATATTCGAGCTTGGGTGAATTCCTCATTCTTTCATTGTGAGATACTGGACCTGCATCTCTTCCAAAACCATAATCTAATCTCAGGCGTGATATTTTCTGGTCCTTTGAGACACCCAAATGTGGTATTTCCAGATTTCCTGACACACTCCTTCCAAAATCAACATGAGCACTTCCAGAGTCTAAATACTCCCCACCTTTTGACACAGTTGATACACTCGCACCAAGGTAATTTGAAAGTGTCTTCTTTTGGATAGAAGGGCGGTCCAGAAAACTGCTATCTGTTAGATTTCTAGAAGCATAGGCAATATTATCAGCATATTCTGCAATAGGGTCCCTCACACCTGGTCTTACCAAATCTTTCTGGTCATATTCTACTTGCTCATGTTTACGCATCCTTCTGTACAATTCATCAGATGGATATCCATAAATATCACTATCTCCTGCCCTAGGTCGATGATTTAAATAATCCCGATGCTCGGCTCTGGCTGGACTAAATGTGTCCTGCCAGTAGTGTGGCATATCCTTATGTTCCACGTTAGGGTCTCTTCCAGAGTCTAAACCGGACCTTTGGACATAGCCACTAAAGCCCGAAGGTTCGGTGACTTTAGCAGAGCTCCTAGGATATTCATCAGTCAGCAAAGTCATTCCATCTTGGTACAATCCCTGGAAATTGGCCCTGGAAATTTGGGATGATGCACCAATATAGTCCTTGGACTGAGACACAGGCAGCTGGGGGTAAGAACTGTCCCTCAAATAAAACATTGGTTTTTCTCTTTCCCTGTATGAATCTATAGCTGATAATTTTTCAAACGGTAATAGGTCTGGATTCCGAGCTCTTTCATCCTTGAACTGGCCTATATCTAAATCTGTAAAGGACGACGAGAAATTTCCGGCCCCTTCCCCATATTTTGATCTGGGTCCCAAATCTTTAGGCAGTCTAGACAAGTTTCGTCTTGAATCATCTTCCGAAACCATCAATTTCTGGCCTGAGATTCCATGTCCACTAGTACCCGACAATCTCCGACCATCAAATTCCTTCTCCCTAATAAGTCTAGCAGAATCCCTATAGTCAGGCTTCAACCCAGTGTTCACATCAGCACTCATATCCACACGATCGACAAATTTGTATCTTCCCGTCAACCCCACATTTGGAAAATCATTATTTGAAACCCCCTCGTCGTAGCGAGACCTTTTGTTCACAAGCCCAGACGGGGGCGTCCTTGACCGGACTCGCTCACCTCGACCGCCTCCAAAATCCCAACCATGATCCCTCCTCTCCACTGAACTGTTCCTCCCATCCACACCCAATAATCGCCGCGACCCCTCCACTTGCCGAGGGCTCAAACTTCTCCTAGAGCGGGGTGACCGCTCTGGAAGATCCAGGCGGGGGACGGCATAAGGGTCATGACCAAACTCAATTCCACGATCCCTTAACTTCAGTTTAGGGTCAGATGGGATCGTACGCTCTTCGTATCTTCGAGGTTGCATATTTAACCAACCAATCAAACTCAAAACTGCCAATACCTTCAATTCGATTCAAGAGAAAGCTCTGATCCGGAAAAGCTTAAACAAGTTTAGACCATAAAACCTAAACAAGATCAGAGTTTGTCACAGCAAAGTAGTTAATAGGCGCATAGAGATTCAGAACTCCAAACCCTAGATTGTAATCATCAAGAACAGATGATAACCTGGAAGCATAACACATATATCTTCTATACTATATATAAAGACGAACTAATTTTCAGAGAGAGGGCTTTAGAAGAGAGAATCCGAGAGAGATTTCAAACCTCGGGGGGCGAAATTTGCGAACCCATGAATGATTTCTCTGAAGCTCTATGGATTGACCTCGCTCTCAGTAAATATCCGTCTGATTTATTATTTTCCGGAACAATAAAGAGAAATTATATAAAAGGAAAAATCGCAGCCCTAGCGGCCACGACCCACACGACTCACGAGGAATTCGTCGGCCCCGTTTGGCAATCACTACAAATTTGGTTCTTTTTTTATTATTTTTATGAAAGAACATAAAAATCTCACAAAAAGTATATAAAAAATAATGTAATTCTATATACATAGAGCACATTGTTAAGTAACACAAAATTTTAAAAAAATTATTAGCATTATAATTTTGTCTGTCATTCAAGTTATTAAAATAATTTTTAAATTTTCAAGCTTAATAATTCTTCCACTACAAAAAAAAAAATATATTAAGCTATTATTACATTTTCAAAATCCTAGCAGTCGCTAGTTGTTCAACAACCTGTGTAATTGTTTCGCACCCGGCTACCTAACACCCCCAAGCAAATTTAAAATGAAAAGAGTGATGGGTTGGACGAGTTGTTAATGTATTTCAATTGCTCGATTGGTGAGTCGATTTTAAATCATTTAACCTACCAACAAGCGACCAACACCATACATGTTTTTTAGTTTTAAATTTTTAATTTCAGCACCTCATTGAAAACAAAACAATCAAAATACAAACAAATCAGTAAAATATTGTTATAATGTTTATTTAATTTTTAAACTGTAACAACGTGGGTTATAAATTTCTTTAAACTCTTCATTTAAATATTGTTATTTATTTATTTAAATTATTCATTTAAATATTATTAAATATTTAATTTCATCACATCATTTGCTTGTTTTGTACAAATAATTTACTTTTAAATATTATTAAAATTTGACTTATAACAACAGGATTATAAATTTCTTTGATAACCCACTTAAACAATAAATTTTAAAATTTTAATAGTTTATTTAATTTTTGAACCGTTAATTTACTTAATCCGTCATTGTAAAATTATCTTAAAAAAATAATTAATCTATTAATTTTATAAAATAAATAGTTTCGCAATGAATTAAAACTTCTTATATAATTTGCACCGCATTGATCTGCTCACACCTCTCACTGTCACATCTCTCACCTCTTTGCATTGCTCCTCCTTTTCTCTTGTTTTTTATTTTTTTTCTCTATCTTCCTCCTCTCTTTTGTCATCTCTAACCATCCTTTCAAATTATCTTTAGTCAAATAGATGATTTTTGTTCGGACCATCATGACCCTACAAAAGAAAATTAAATGATATGAAATTGCACAATACTAGTCATTATTAACTCTGCACTAGGTCACTGTACATTTTATTCACAATATATTTTTCTCTTTAGTTCGTGATTTAATCAGAAATGGAGATTGCAATTGTTGGAAAAGAGATGGAAGAGAGGTGGGACAGTAGAGGAAAGGCGACCAAAGTGGGGGATTTCAGCCAACTCACTTTTGGTGTGTAGTTGTTTTTTTAACACATTGATCATTAAAATTAGTAATTTATGTGATATTTTTAGCAACTTTAACTAACGATTTAGACGATTTAGACGATTTAGCCGATTGAAAAATTATAAAATTTTAAAATTATTTTTTAAAAATTTATTTTTAAAAAATAAAAAAACCTATTGCACTTTTTAAAAATAAATCATATTTAACACGCCAAACAAAAAATTAACTAAAAATAATTGTAGTCATTAAATTATAATAATAAATATATTTAACAATAATATTTATATTGCACACATCATATAAAGTAGTAATTAAAATCATAAATGTATAAATTTATTCTTTATGTATCAT
>JAOTRH010000001.1:2475079-2491559 GCA_034768845.1 Heliamphora exappendiculata
ATTCAATAAAGGCAATTTTTATTTGCACACCTTATCCTAATATCTTCAAATGTGTGCAGTTTGGAGGGTATGGACTCACTTCGAAAGGAAACTGTACCCAACCAGAGGAGATTTGGCTTCAATCAGAGATTTCCACAGTTCAAGCTATCTCATCAGGTAATTCAATAGTAGGGGATTCCTCTATTGCCTTAGGAATAGGGTACAAATTGGTTGTGGGTCCTGTTTCCTTAGTGCCAAAATTTTGATGTTGCAATTGCTTGATTCCCATCCTATATGGCATAGAAAGCTATAGATAGAGAGATGGCACACCATCTATCGAAAAACAACACTAAATTGGATTATAATGCTCAATACTAAAAATAGCATCAAATACATCACTTCAACACAAAACCATGGAGGAATTAAAAGAAAACAAGTATAACAAAATTAAAAATAATAGTAGTAGTGGTAGGATTTTTAAGGAAACAAAAAATATTATTGACAATCTTTATATATATGATTTAATCATGCTTGTTTTATTATTTTCTCGCACTCGCTTTCTCTCTTATTCTCCTTCCTAATTTTCAAATTCTTCAATAAGTTTAAGATTTTTGTGTTTTTCTCAAATTTCTCTCTCTCAACAATAAAAAAAAGGCAAACAGAAACAAGCATTGTTAGTTACTCCAAATAAGTGTCAAAACAACTCATTGTATCGGTCTGTCTTGGTGTGCTTCAATGGAAACATTCGAATTTTGATATTTTACAAATGTTTCTTTTCGGTTTCCTAGGAAACAAAAAATATTTCGGGCATTTCAATGGAAACAAAATGAAATTTTGTTCCTTCTGCGTCACATGTATGCCAAAAAATAATACATTCTCTAAAAGTTCTACACTCTACCCAATGTCTTTCCCAACTTCAAATATCTCAACAAATTACAAAAATCTCATATCAACTCTTTAGCATAAAATTTCTCGAATTGTTGAATCTTTAAGAACCTATCAATGAACAACTTTTCATAAGCAAAAAGGGCCCTCTTAAAATTTATTAAAAAGGATACAAAAACAGGAAACAAGTGGAGTAGTTTGATCTACAACTTGTTCTAAAGCAAAACTCTGGTAAAGAAAGTTTCATTTCAAGCCCTTTTTACGTTTTGAAAGCAAACTCTCATGGGTATTGCAATGCATGTTGGAGAACTTGCAGGTGAAAAAATTGATGTCAATCTTTGATTCAAGGACATGAACCAACAACCTAAAAATGTGAAATGCCACTTTCCCATGGGTATTGCAATACATGTCCCACTACATATATTGAATATGTAACATCTTTGAAATTTGGTGGTTTTTATGCTACATCTATCAGTCATATAGTGCAACCTATGGTAACCATGCTGATGAGTCAAAACTATAGTTCCAACTCCATCATTGAATGATAACATCATCAAGTTATATCACACTTCGATATTGAGCAAGAAAAATGAGGCATTATAGTGAAAAGAAAGGGTTATGTAGAGATAGTTACATAGTGGCCTCCAGATGTGACGGTATGACCACAACGAGGTGAAGGAGCTTGACCTGGAAGCTTCAATTGGGTCCAACCAGGAGTTTCATTTTCTTCCTTCCCCATCAAACAGAAAACACAAATGGATAAAGACAGTCAAGAAGGCTAAAAAAAAAAAGAAAAGAATATAGCAGTGCACAACATAATCTTCTTGCAGGTTATAAAACTCAAAGCTAGCTACTTGACGATATAAGATTAAGAAATATAAAAATGATAAAGTTGATTATAAAGGAAAATAGCCACAAATGACACATACATACATAGATACAGAAATACACACATCGACAATCCAGAAGATTTGGACCAAAAAATGTGAAAGGGCGAAGAACAAGGAACACAAGGAAATGGTATCATCTAGATAGAAGATTGGTCTAGAATCTAGATGTAACTAAATGCCCAGTATTATTTCAACTTCTATATCGTAAAAAATAAAAGATGCATAGTTAAGGATTTGTTTAAAGAACTAATCTGATAGGAAACAAACAAAAATAACTCATACATAAGAAGAAAGACTATTCTATCCATGCATCTGTTGCCCACCACTTGCTAGTTCCAGAACTAATCTGATAGGAAACAAACAAAAATAACTCATACATATGAAGAAAGACTATTCTATCCATGCATCTGTTGCCCACCACTTGCTAGTTCCATACACAGCTCAAAGTCATTGTGTAACTTCTACTTCTATCCTCATCAGGGGCAGAGCGAGAATACTTAAATTGAGGGGGCAGAGTGAATCAAAAGAAAAATGTTGGGGTGGCGGCAGTAAATAAATAATAATAATAATAATAATAATATCCAAGGGATTTCAAAGAAACTATTATAAAATGCCGCCAATTCCGTCTTTTACAATCCTTTCTCTTTTTCACTAAGGCAGCCACATTACCTAACAAAGTCATTAATGATAATGGACTTTTACCTTCTATGTAACAGACATTGAGGCTAGTAACACCATAATCTTTAATCCTTGACTTGGAACCATTGCTGTTGATTCAAATTAGATTTAAATAAGGAACCACAGAATTCGTGCTAGTGGCACAGCATACTTTCAAGTTTCAAGCATGTGACTTTCAGCCCGAGTGTGTAGTGTGTCTTGAATAACAACACTGATGTCATGTTCTTTTCCCTTGAAAAGAGAAATCATTCATAATTTATCAAGACACGACATAAAGTGCAATAACAGAGAACTTGTGACAGAAACAGATTAGGCGCGAATTCAAAATTAGAAGGAAAGATGGATTAAGTAATTTAATACCTTCTTCAATAAGACCTTTCAAAGCCCATAAATCTCCCATGATAGGCCCTCCACCTCCTACATTGGTTAAAAAACCTGTTGTGTCAATTGAAGACCACAAAGATGGAAGGGAGCAAATTTTACATCTAAATATATTGAAAGCCATCAATTAAAGGAAGTTAAATTCAGCTACATTCTGCCCATGGTGCTACCAAAGAATATAAGAATAGATTACATTTAACTCTATTTGTTTAGAAAGTAATGATAATCCTATGATTGCTTTTATGCACAGTATCTTCTCCCTCCCCTCCTTCCTCCCTCCCTCCCTCTATCTGGGGTGCTGTGACGTGTGGGTGGGGTGGAGGTGATGATCTAATGAAATTTCAACTCTACAGTAAAAGAGATCTAGATCTTTACAATAAAAATGAAACCAGATTCTTGATTTCATATATAATGTACGGAAGATAAATCTGCTTAGGGGAAAGATTACTAACATCCAGCATCACTCTCAACAAAGAGGCCAACAAAGAGGCATTTAAATCTTACATTTAACAGATGATTTCCCCAGTCACCATTTCATATAAAATTTGATCACTGTCTTCTCTTACTATAATAATCAGGTGTAATGTAAATGGCCAATTGCTAGCAGCTCTATCAAAGATAAAATTAATTATGTTGGTTATTTTCTGATTTAGATTATATTTTTTGTGAAGTAACTTTAAAGCATATTCAAAATACATTTTAGCAAAAGCTTAATTTCGTATCAGATTCAGTGAATGCATTTTTATTGATAAATTTTCTGCTTATAGGCACAGAGGTGGTTAAGAGAGACAATGTCACGGGCACATCTGGAAAAAAATTAAAGCAAAGATTGCTCCAATGTCGAAAATAAAAGTTCTCTCTGAAGAAGTTCCCACAACTCTCCATGCTGTCTAAAGATATGCAATAAAATGATTCACATCTATTGTAGAAGAATCAACCATGCCAATGGAATATAAAATATGCCTAGAAAAATTAAAACAGAACAAAAGGGATTATATTGTTGAATTGAAATCAGGTACTATCTTGAGAGCAATAACCACTTGATGTTACTTTAAGTTATATGACAATACTCATACAACAGTTAACCAGACAACTCAGATTCTATCACCATAAAGAAATGGTCCAAGCATCATTTACAGAAGCAGAATGCCACACTTTGTTATTCCTTCTCTGAGAACCAACCCTCATCATTTAATTAATTCCCACGTAATTGTACTATGTTTCAAATTTAACCCCACATTTCTGTATGAATAATTTTATATTCAAGTAGAAAAAGGTATTTTTAGGAATTTAACATTGACTTTTCCAAGTGGAGAAACATTTTTCTTATGTCTAGGACTTGGAGGAACATTTTGGGACACCTGAAGGAGAAAATAGGGTAAAGAAAAAAGTGGAAGGAAAGGAGAATCTCACCTCTGCCACCATAGACAAGCAATCGTTTCTCAACCATAGTAGCTGTGTGGCCACATCTAGGTGGTGGCAATGATCCAGAAATTGATAGTTCCATCCATTCAAGTGATACTGTTTGGAAAAAAAGAAGAAGATTAAACGGAAAGAGAGAAATTAATTCCATAAGATATTAAAAGGGCTGTAGCACCACTGAGGGAAGAAATTACTTGTGTCCAAAACAAAGACATCGGACAACCATTTCTTCCCATCCCACCCTCCATACCTGCATTAGATTAGAGCCCTTAAAATGACCGAAGTGGACAAAAACGCATCAACAAGTTGATCAAATATGAAAAACCTAACAATACCCACATAACAATCTTACGGTTTCCAATAGCTGAAGCAGCAGCAAAATCCCGTGGTGAAGGCAAGTCACCAAAACTGGTAAGCTCTGACCACTGCCATATATCTGGAAAAGATATTAACTCAATTATTCCCCAACAAAACAAGAGCAGGAGAGGAAAGAAAGATTATCCAAGCAGAACAATGTTAATCACATGAATCTATTATCATGTGGATTTACTGAATGCATCATAGCTAGTTAATGCATCATAGTTATATACTCTTACCAGTATCCAGGACCCAAAAGTCACCCAACCTGAAAAGACAGCTTTATCATCAATACCAGACATGCAATAACGCAAAGGTAACATACATTTGCAAGGACAGAAATATGAGGTGGATGTGTACAGACCTTTTGCTGCCAGAACGCCCCCCAAAAATAAACATGTGGCAATCAATTGCAACGGAAATATGAAATGCCCGTGGGCTAGGTCCTACCTCCCCATCACTCCCGCTGCCAGTGCACTCTGGATGAAACCATAATTTGTTTTCTGAAACATTCAAAAAGCCCAAATTCAAAACCAGTTGACAACTTTCAAATCAATTGTATTACGCGAGAGAAAAGAATATACACAACTACAAATTCAGAATCTGTGGGCAGCTTTCAAATCAATTTGTACTACCTGATGGAAAAACAAAAATGTACAAAGCTTCTAATCAAATCATCTTTTTTTCATTTTTTGCAGTCTCCCTGCACCCTAAATTATTTGCTGCAACGTGTGCATCTAGGTAAGAGTGGATTGAGACAATGATTAAGCAACTAGACATCTGAATCGACCTCAGTAATAGGGATTTTGTAGCCTATTCACTAAGCCAAGGGTTCGACCTTTGACAACCCCTCTCCTTAGTAAATTATAACAATATAAATGTTCTTACATGTACCTGTTATACGGTCTTAAGTAGAACTTAACCTCAAAAGCTAACTGTTGAGGTGAGGGTACACTCATGCTTGTACATCCATCTTCTCTCTTTCATTTTTAAGTTTTTAAAGAAAAAGAATAAAACCAAAATAGAGAATTGGATATTCATTTCTTTTGAAAACAAAGTTATCACTTAGTTTTTGAAAAAAACTAAGAAAAACTAAAAATGAGCCACTGGCCTATTGTTACCTTTGAAAATGGGTTCGGAGGCTAAAGTACAAAATAGGAAAAGTGTCAAGCATCCCTTTTCACCCAACTGTTAGGTTGGCCTTTACAATATACCCCAGTCTTTGTCCAGGGAGAGGATCTATTGAACTTAAACCAAATGTTAGTCCTTTCTTTCTTGCCTCCTAAACCCATTTTTAGAGTCCAGTATCATGGGGGGTCCAAATAGCAGTTCCCTGAGCTTTTGCTGTAAATTGTGTGCTAATGGTTCTCTTAAAATTCATTGGTTCATCCGTTCATGTGGAAGTGCACTACTTATATTGTCCTGATCCAACCTATATGGAGACAGCAGAGCTGGGAGTGGCCAAATGTTATAGATGTTGCAGGAAAAGAAACTGCGGACAATAGGTTCTGTCTCATTTCATGCTATCATCACCACCATAACAACTGTTATGGACAAATTTGGTATTTGGCTTTTTGCCAAATCATACCGCGTTTGGTGAGAAAATGAATAGAACACTTAAAGAGAATTAATTTTCCCACTATTTCTCTCCATTTTTCACTATTTGTTGTATCTTCACTCGCCCAAACTAAGTGATGGATTTTTGTTTCACTACATTTCTTTTCTTTTCTTTTCGTTTCATATAGTATTTTAATTCGTATGTTAACCGTAATAATAATAAATAAATAAAATGTGTGATAAGATTATTAAGGCTCTGATTGGCAATTTGGTTCGTTGGCTTTTTTAGCCAAAAAGCTAAAAAGACAACATAGATGGTTAGGCAAAAAAGCTAAAAACCAAAAAGTCAAATAAAAAAACTAATCCCCAGAAGTTCTTATTTGAATTTTCACCCATTCTAAAATACAATAATACGCCTACATGATAATTTATCTATTATCAATACCAATTATATACAATCATAATAATCAAATGTATAAAAGGTCGGTACTATCTAATTTGAAGTTTGAACAAAAGAACAAAAAGTTAACTTTTTAACCAATCATCTAACTTAAAAAAGATGACTTAAAAACTAATTTACCAAACAACTTACTTTCAATCTCAAAAAAAAAAAAAAAAAAAAATTAACTTTTAAACTAGTTACCAATCAGGGCTTAAAAGCAGCATCACTGCAAAGCTAATTTTCTTAATTTAATTGCAGATGAATGCATCCAAAAGTTCTCTAGGAATGTGTTTGTATGATCAAAGAGCAACATACCATATGATACGAGCTTGAAATTGAATTGGGGAGTAGGAGGCTAGATTGAAAGAACACCCAAGTAAAATTGAAAAAAAAAAGGTAAAACGTGGCGTTCAATCAGATAGTTGGTTGGGTCACGAAATAAATAGTTAAGCTGAAAAAAAAAAAAAAGAATACCGATATCGTAAACAGTGATGTCGCTGAGGAATTTCTTGTCGACCAGGCCACCGAACACTACGATCTTCGATTTCCCAATATTCACAGCTGTGTGGCCGCTGAGAATCAAACAAGAACAGTTTCCGCAAGTTGGATTTAGATTGTGTTAATGAAAGAATTTAGTAATTCGGAAGTGAGGGAGAGAGGGAATTGCCTTCGAGGTTGGGGAAGAGTTCCACTGAAATCCGAGGACGAAGCTCGAATCCAGTAATGCATTTTCTCGATTCTTTCTCACACGGTCCGTTCCTCGGGCGAGGAATTGCGACGACTCCGTGATCGTGATTCGCGAGAGTCCACAAAACGATAGCTCCAGATGAGCGGCTGAACCCGACCCGACAGATGAGCCTGGACGAACTTGCTTATTAGTTTATTAATTTATTTTAATTATAAACTTATTTATTTAATTTATTAATTTATTTTTTATTTTATTTTATTTTTTTAAAATTCTTTTATATTTTGATCAAAAATTTTTATTTTTTCAACTCGTCTTAATAAAAAAAATTTAAAAAATATAATAATTTAACTAAATAATAAAAAAACTTACTAAAAATAATAAAGTAACTTAATCAAATAAGAAAGTAAACTAATTTAATAATACATGGCCTATAATTGGATTCTTTCTTGGTTTCTTGCTAGGCACCTCTTGCAATTTTTCCGAAATAATGCGGTTATTACGCGCTGGAACAACCAATTTAGCTCTCGATTGGCAAATTAGCTTAAAATTGACTTTTTAAATTTTTGAACTTTTTAGCTTAAAATTTAAAAAGTCAAAAATTTTCGTTTTTTTATCCTCACCTTTTACCTTATTAGCTTTTTGATTTTTTAACTTTTTTGATAATAATTTTTAATTTTACCCTTTAACTTTTTGGTTTCTTGACTTTTTTATTTGGTAAAACCTCATTTAGATTGAAGAACAATTTTTGAATTTCACATTCGGCTTATTTTGTTTTTTGATGGTTTAAAAGTTACTATTTTTTTAATTAAACAAATATTTAATTTTTTAATTTAAAGTGATTTAAAGTTAAAAAATCGTCATAAAACTAGGTTGCCAAACAAACACTAAGTCTTTTTATTATTTTTTCTCTAAAAAAATAAAATTATTTTGGTTTAATAGCATGTATTTCATTATCGAACAAAAAACATGTATTTTGCCAAATATATTTGATATATATATATACATATATATATATATATATATATAGTTTTATAAAAGTTTATTTTGCAATAAATAGGTAGTTAGGATGAGACTCCTCTTAGGTCATGTTTGTTTTGAGTGAAAAGATTATGGGGTATTTAGTATTTTCTCACTAATAATTCTAAGATAATATATTCAATGCATTATTAATCTCTGTTTTTTTTTATTCTCATATTTGATTATTTCATAGGACACTAAAAATTATAATATTTAATATTTTGTTTGTAAATTAAAAAACAAATATTATGCATAAATAATAATAATACGCTACACAATTG
This sequence comes from Heliamphora exappendiculata, assembly GCA_034768845.1. NCBI lineage: Eukaryota > Viridiplantae > Streptophyta > Magnoliopsida > Ericales > Sarraceniaceae > Heliamphora > Heliamphora exappendiculata. The sequence continues at coordinate 2,483,657 of JAOTRH010000001.1, forward strand.
TAAGTGTTTAGCCTAGCTTTTTTTAGTAATTTTTTGACTTTTTTATAAAAAAATAGATGTCAAATCATGTGAAAAATGTGAAAAAAACCTTGTTAAGCCAAATTAATTAGTTTTTTTTTTTGCTTTTAAGTCAAAAAATTGAAGAAAAAAAAACTAGCACAAACGGAGGATGGTACTAAAAAGTAAATATTTTTTAAAATAGGAAAAATATAAAAAATAGTTTTTTAAAGAAAAAAGAAAATTAAATATTTTTTAAAATAAAAGAAAAATAAAAATAGTTAAAAAAATAAATAAGTGGTTTAGAAAAATATAAAAACAAAACAGTTAAAAAATAATAAAAAAATAAAACATGTTTTTTTTAATAAAAGAAAAATACAAAGAAAAAAGTTTCTTAAAAACAAAAAAAAATAAAAGTTTTTAAAATAAAATATATATTAAAAACAGTTTTTAAATAATTTAAAAAATAGACTTTAAAATAAGAAATAATAAAAAACATTTTTTTACAAAATAATAATAAACAGATTTCTTTAAAAAAACTACAAACAGTTTTTTTTTAAATGATAAACTATTTTTTATAAATAAAAAATAAATTATTTTTCTAAAACTAATAATAAAGAAATTTTTTTCTAATTAAAAAATATATAATATTGTTCTAAAAAAATAATAATAAATTTTTTTTTTGATATTTGAATATAGATTTTTCAATTTCGGATGGTCAATCACACACATTCCCTTAGGACTGAATTATCTCATGTTTATAGAATTTGGAGTCCCCTAATAGTGTATCTGGACTCATTAATGATAACTAAATATAAAAGATTGGATAGTTAATTTAATCCCAAGTTTATTTTCATCAAAACAAACGTACCCTTAGCAAAGAGCCGCCACTTAAGAGACCAGTTGTAGGAGGTGAGATGTCTATGATATGCTAGAGGTATTGATCAATTAGTAGTGGCGGTCGAAAATGTCTTGATAACGATAACATGAAGTGGTCCGATAATAGAGTGCGACAGTGGTGGTGGAAATTAGCTATAGCGGCATGACTATGTTTAAGTAATTCAAATAAATAAAATAAAGTACAACAGATAATAATAATAATAAATGAATAATATAATAATAATAAATAAATTTTAAAAAAACTTGGAAACACTTGGTGTGCTTAAAGCACCCAAGTAAAATTCATAAGTAAAAATCTCCCGGAGGATAAGATGAAATCAGTTATTATTATGATTAAAAGATTTGGACTTATGTGCTCGACTTTCTCCGGCGGTTATTTAAGGAAACTTTCTAGTCTCTATCTTCTCTCAGATTGGAAAGTAAATTTAAGAGTGTTAAAAAAAAAGAGAGAGAAAAAAGAAAACGAGCAGTCTTGGAGATTTATCAACGTGGTTCTTTTAAAATTATTTTGAAAATATGTGAGCTGCACATAATTTAATTACTTGCTTTTATAAAAAAAAATTCTAAACATAATTAGTTTTCTTCAAAAATATTTTTTTATTTATTAATCATCATCCGTCACGACCCAATTTTACAAATTGACATTTGTGATCGACTAGTGAATAAAATTCATCAAAAATTTTTATTTTTTTTATATTTTGCACAGCTTAATCACATTAACTAAACAATACATTTTCACTTAGTAGTTAGCACAAAAAAAAGTTAAGAATAAGTAAAATTCATTTTAGCTTTAAATTATAGTAAAATTACATTAATTAAACAATACATTTTCACTTGTTAGTTAGTACAAAAAGAAAGTTAAGAATAAGTAAAATCCATGTTAGCTTTAAGTTATAGTAAAATGGAAAAGAAATTAGACAAGCTATAACAAATGTAATAACATTCATTACATTTGTATAATAAAAGATTGACTATCATTATTTTTATTTTTTTTTCTTTCTTTTTTTTCTAGTAACTTTCCTTTATTCTCTTGAAAAGTCAACAACAACATCATAAGTAATAGTTTGTATGAGTGCATTCATAACAAAATTACTAATTTATCATGAAGATATCACACTATTTAAAATTTTCTTATTTACTAAATAAACTCATATATAATAATATTAGTACTATTAATATTATCAAATACAATATTAATAGTAATAATAAAATAGTAATAATAATGACAATAATAATAAGGATAATAATAATACCAACAACAATAACAACAATAATAATAATATCCAATAATTTCTTATTCAACGGTTCTTGTCAGTATCTTAGGAGCGATCCTAAGTTTAATTCTTTGGGTATGATATCAAATCGTCACCACCTTGCTATGGCTCGATCCATTTTACTTCACCTCCTGTTATCTTTATTTTTTTTTTTTCCATGTTGAAAAATACCGTTCGAACTGTACATCATCAATCACATTAGTTCAATAAATTATACAACTAGAATCAGTGAAATTAAGCCAGTGAGTAGAAGATGATTTTTTAGGTGTATGATTATTTTTACCATGTGTTTGGGGGGTTTTTCTTACTAGTTGCCATTTAAGTTTGCATGATAGAGATCAATACAGTTTATGTACTGCTAACTGCATTTCTTCTTGAGTGCTTTCTTCCCATAAACAATAAAAAGCAAAGCATGAGAAAGAGACCCTCTAAGTTATGTCATGGCTGAACAATCATGCAATCTCTGACCATCTAATCCTTCCTGAAAAGCAACATTTTAATGTTTGAATCCAATGAAAATATGCAATAGACAGCAATACAAAGCATTTTGACTGCATACATTTGTTCTTTGTTTGTAGAGCCTACTTCAATATATTGGAAAGTTGGTGAATTTATAGAAGAGCCTTAGTACGTGATTTATGCACATCTAAAGAGCATAGCTCAACAAATGATTCCTCAAGAACTATATATGTTTAGTACTGATGGAATTCACAACTTTTCTATGAGCAATATAGGCCATATATATTCTTCTTAAGCAAATGTCAAAGAAATCAGAGGTAAATACAACAGCCACATTCTGTATGATAAGGAAGGAACATGATGATATGGCTCAAGTTCAAGTACTTGAAAAAAACTAAAGGAGGACCAAAATGCTTGTGAATTGAATTAGTGAGGAAGATGTGCAACCTATAATTTACAACAAAATAGGCCATTATTAGCTTTGTGAAGGCTTTTATGCAATTGAAATTTGTCAATGGCTATGACTTATGAACAACCCTTATTGCATGAATTTATTCAAGTAGATAACTGATATTATACAAAACTATATGTTGAACGCGTGTAATTTATTATCTTTTCCATTTCAAATATAATACTTGGCTGTTTGCTAGTTAACCCATTATTATTTGACCAGCTAATAACTCAGGCCAATCAATAAGTAGACCAAAAAAAGGTCCTAGTTGTCCGTTTTTCGAATGGGGCACAGGAGAGAAGTTACATGTTCAATTGAATGAAGAAAATCAACCCATTGGTGACATAGTAGCTAAACTACAAAGTCAGTTAGGTATTATAGCTCGGAATGAGAATTTTGCACCAATAACTTTTACCGATTAGAGGGCTCTCGAGCTAGATACATTTAAGGATTGTATATGGGAAGAGGTTAAGGTACGAAGTATAGTAGTTTACATGTTTTGTATTCTAATTGTTATTACTTATATTAATTTATGTGGATGTTAATATGAATGACAATATGTAAGCAAACACCGACGCACCAGACGTTTATAGACATAATTGTTTGATGTCGGCTGGAAGGAAATAGAAGAATTGAAAAGACACTCTTAAAAGAAAATACTATAACCATTATGACACTGATGAAGAACGCATGTTACATTACCCAAATAGGGTGGATCCAAATCAGTGGAGGGTTCTTGTTGAGTTTTGGGGTAGTGAATTGGCAAAGGTATTAAAAATATTAGTTTCCTTATCATCTTTTTTTTTCTTGCTTACTTATATTCTTATGTTTGTTCATTTAATAATAGACACGCAACCATACTAATGGTGCAAATCGCAAGAAACAAATAATGTGTCATACAAGTGGGAGAAAGACACATTGTCAAGTAATAGACGAAGTAAATGACTAATTTTTATCAAGATATTTATTAAAAATGTGCAACATATGTTTAAAGTTTATGATATTTATTTGCTATTCATAATGCAGATTGCTACCGAAACTGGTAAGAAGCCCGATCGAATAGAGGTGTATGTAAAGACGCACAAAAAAAAAGGAAAGTCTATTGATCAAGAATCAGGTGAGGCCATAGTATGCGTAATAAATTATTATTTTTCAATTATTTACTTGCTTATATTTTAACTAATGTTAGATTTTCTAAATGGCAGTGTCGTATTAATGAGCGACTGTCTGAAGTACCTGAATCCTCACAATCTGTAACAGTTAGAGATGAGGTATTCACTGAGGTTTTAGGAGCAGATGGACATGGTCGCGTACGAACTTATGGCGTAGGTCCTTGTCCATCTCAAGTGTTTTGTAGATATACTTGGTCTCAAGATCAGCGTGTTGACATGGATAAAATGCATTTAGAGATCAATGCGACAAGAGTTATTAGCTGAGCTTGGTGACAGGTTTACCCGCTTAGAGTGTAAATGTTCAAGACTACAAGCTGATGTTGAATCCATAGGATATCCAATGCCTCAATCGTCAGATGCAGATGAATCGATAATGCATTCATCTGTGGTAATTTTTTTATTTAAATAATAATATAATTAAAATACTTTCGAAGATATATGATTTACTATGATAATTAATAAAATTCTTATGTTTTAACATTATGATTTTAGACCAACATGCAATACGCGACATGTTTCTGATGTTTCTAGTTCTCATTAGCATATGATGAAGAGCTAGCAGATGATGACTTTGGACTTTGAATTTTGATATTTGAAATCTTATTGATTGGCACAAGTGTTTTGGGATATGTTACATGGCAATTATTTTGTGACTTGTCTACTAAATTGCTACTTTTATTTATTTTGTGATTTGAGACATGAATTAGAAGGATATTATGTATGAATTTTTAATTTTGTGATTTGAGACTTTAATTATAAGGTTACTTTCTATGATTATAATATTGAGTTATGAAACATTACGATTTGGTTTTTAAATATTTGGCTATAATAGTGTGTTTGGTAAGTTTATTAAGTTACAAGTTATTTTGTTATATTTATAAAGCGTTTTTGTGGACTACATTTAAATAGCTAGCTAGGTTATAGGTGTAAGAAATTATATCAAAACATTCAAATAAAAGTACTCTTTTAGCGACGATTTTGTATTTCCATCGTTAATACTATTAAAAATTCTCACTTCATTGAAAAATATTAGCGGCGGTAAAAAAAAAAGCCCTTAATGTGGATATATATAGTTGTGACAGAAATTAAATGTACATTAGTGGCGGTAAACTAAACTTCCATTAATGTGGATAAATATTTTTGGCGGAAAGTAAATACCCTATTAGCGGTGGTAATAAAATCGCCAATAAATAAAATTAATACTGACAGTTAACAATAATCGCCGTTAATAAATATTGGCTGTCGATTATATTATTGGCGGTTATTAATCGCTGTGCAAACCGCCATATATGCTCAACAGCGGTTAGCAAACCGTCTTTTTATTTTTCCTGACACATTCATAAATGGCGGGTCGCAATTTCGCCAAACAACCGTCGCTAAAAGAATTAACGGCGGTTAGGTATATATAAACGGTGGTTAATTACCGTCGCAAAAAGAGAGATCTGACGTAGTGTGAGGAAATGTCACAAAGGAGGAAGACGAATTGGATGAGTGAGGTGCGGAATCGAAAATATTTGGATTGGAAAATAGAAATTGATGTTCATTAAACCAAACGTGGCATGCGATGTAAATGCGATTATTTAGATAATCAAGACAACGATAGCCCGAGTGAGACGGACTATAGCCGAGAAAAACACATGGTGTGGATCGAAATGAAATTTTATGTGAGCGATAAGGACGAAGATAAGGATAACATAAGCACCCAAAAATTTCTAAAAAATAATGATTTGGAGGACGATTAAACAAAAGTTATAACGGTGAGAGACTGCGAGAGACACGAGACGTGAGACGATTAATTAGATAGACAACAGTCTCAAAAGCAAAGTGCCAATATTTGTAAAGAACAGAACTGTGAGCAAGAAGGGCAAGTCCAGTTTTCATAATATGACGATGCTGACGTTCAATTAAGCCATTTTGTTCATGAGTGTGAGGGCACGGTAAACGATGAACAATACCCAAAGTTTGAAAATGAAAACGAAGCTTACGATATTCGCCACACCAATCAGTTTGAACAGACTTTATTTTATAAGAAAATTGGCGTTCGACAATTACATAAAATTTTGTAAAAAGATCAAACACATCAGATTTATTAAATATGGGAAAATACCAAATGTACTTTGTTGCAGCATCGAGAAAGATTACAAAGTACTTATGACCATCACTAGAAAAAATCGGAGAAGGACCCCAAACATCATTGAAAACTAAATCTAATGGAGCTAAATTTTTATTCTCAGTACAAGGTAATGAAAGTCTGGATGATTTGTTAAGTTGGCATGCGTGGCAAATGGTTCCGGAACGCAGTTTTGAAGAGGAAAATGGTAGAGCATGAGATTTCACAATTTGGCAAAGGACGCGATCATGAGAATGGCCAAGACGATGATGCTAGGAATTAAGAGGGACGCATTCAGAAGACAGTGCCAACGGAGAGAATGGTGCATAGTGAAGCTTGTAGAGACCATCTTCATTCTTGCCTTGAAAGAGGATTTTCTTAAAAACTTGATCCTTAACAAGAAAATGAGAATGGTGAAATTCAAAGAAGGCACGATTATCTGTGCAAAATTGATGGAAGAAAGTAAGAATTTAGTAAAAGAGAGCACATGAAGAACAATAGGTAAAGTAAAGGAGGAAGTGGGAGAGTGAAGAACAGACGATCCAATGTGGAAAATGGAAATACCGTGACCATTACCAACGCGCAGCTGAGAGTTCCCATGGTAGTCTTCAACGTTGGAAAGACTGGCAATGTCAAGAGTAACATGATGAGTTACACCAGTGTTAGGAAACCAATCCATCAGAACAGATTGACTAGGTCCATAAGTAGTGAGATGAGCACATGGATTAATAGTGTGGTTAAACCGATGATAGCAATGAGCAGCAGTATGATTGTTGAGACCACAGATTTGACAGCAAGACCGTCTGTCAGAGGATGGGAGAGAAAGGATGCCAGCAGACATAGAACGAGGTCAACTGCGGTCGGAATGATTGTGGCGACCACGACTTCGAGAACGAGAAGAACCAGAGGAGCCCCGATTGTGTCCAGAATGAGTATCACAATTACGGGTAGTGGTCTGAGTAAGGTTGGCTTGAGGAGCATCAAAAGAGAACGAGATTTGAAGCATGGAGAATGTATCTCTGTGGAGAAACTCATGACTAAGTAAGAGACTATGCAGTTCAGAAAGGGAGACTGGTTTTGAACGGGTGGCAAGAGTATTAACAAGATCATGAAATTCTTGTTTAAGGCCTTTAAAGATATAGAGGTTGAATTCGGCTGAAGAGAGAGGTTTTCCAACAGCAGTCAGTTCATCCACAAGAGTTTTAGCAAAGGAACGAAATGACAGAACGATCCTTTTGTTGTAAGCTCTGAAGACTCCAATAGAGTTGAAGAATCCAGGTTTGAGAAGCAGAAGCAAGAGAGGTCTAAAGGGTAACCCAAATTTCACGAGAAGTGGTTAGACCAACCGCTAACGGTAGGATTGCTGGAATCTGTGAATTTCATTGGCCATGAAAATCTAGATTTCACTAGCTGGTTCAATTACAATTGGATTGGCCATTCAATTGCAATTGAAGCCTGAAAATCAACAGCCATGAGTGGCTATTGATTTTCAGGGGATAACCCTCCAAATGGAAAAGGCATGTATCATGAATCTCTCAGA
>JAOTRH010000001.1:2497356-2528944 GCA_034768845.1 Heliamphora exappendiculata
CACAATTATATTAGTAGTCTAATATAATTAGGAGTCAAATATATTATATTAGGATTAATATATTTTTATTATAAAGAAAAAGAAAAAAAAGGTAACCGAATAGTTTTTTGAATCCCAATTTTATTAGAAAGCCTAATTATATTACAAATCCTAATTTAATTGGAAATAGCTTTAATAGGCTTAATATATATATTAAACCCAATGGGTATTCGGTGGAGACATAATCCAATCGCAGGAAATCAAATTCTCTGATCCTGAGAGAAGCAAATCTAATTCTCAAGGTTTGAGAATTAAGGACCAGATCATCAACAGCGCAACAGTGGGCGCGAGGGAGTTTTTTCTTTGGCAAGGAAGAAAAACAGTCCACTTTTGTGCATAGATAGAAGGTCAAACGAAGCTCCATCATCGTCAGATTTTAGGGGTAGACTCTCGGCGCTTGAATCTTGCTAACTAACGGTTTCAGTTTCGATTATCAATCAGTAAGATCTAAACTTCAATTTATTTTTCTGTTAAAATCTACCTTACGGTGACAGTATTCAATATATTTTTTCAAACATATTATTCTTAAAGTTGTTATCCTCTGGGTATGCCTAGAGAATTAATTCTGTAAACTCATTATTTTAACATAGTGAAGACTTAGAATCAAGCTTCGGTCCCGTAATTTTTTTCTTTAAGAATTTTTCACGTAAAAATCGGCGTTGTGTAGTTTCTTTAATTATTATTTATTCTGCTATTATTTATCTCATTTAATTAAGCATGAAGGAAAAAAAAATATTTTATTCCACTGCAAGTTATTTTTATTTAATTTTTTCCAACAATATACAAGGTTCTTGCAACTTCCATGCTTATCAAACTAGAAATTTAAATTTTTCTGTCATTTTCCTGCAAATTTTTTATTCTAATCGAACAATCATAAGTTTTCTTTTCTTTTCTTTTACTACGCTTTCTACCATTTTTACTTTCCATAATTTTTTTTCTTTTTAATCAAGCTTGCCCTTGTTCATACACAGTAACTATACACGAGAAGAGCAAGAATAATATGCGTACACTATGAACGTCGCTCGATCCTTACTGCATTTCTGCACTGATACAGCAATAGCTACAAAGGAAGATCTAATATGGGAATATCCTGCAAGACAACGAAGAAAAATATAGTTAGTGAAGATCACCGACGCATTCAACTGGAAAAATAGCATGCGCATGTATAGCAACTATGTTAGGTGGACTCCAGTACAAACGTCAAGTGTATATTTCTTTTATTTTTTGGGGTACATTGTGTTTATAAAATTCCATATAGTATTTGATGTTGTCATGTATTATACGATATTTTATGCATGATTTTATAGTAAATTCAAAGTATTAGTTATGCTTCCTATGTAAAGGTTAAACTAAAAATATCGGATACATATTTCACATACTCAGCATGTGTTTGGACAAATTTTTTTTAATGGCTTTTTAGCTTTTTAGTGTCAAATCATGGCTTTTTATATCAAATCATGGCTTTTTTATAAGAGAAAAAGTGAAAAAAAAAACTTAAACTTTTTTGTGAAAACCCACACGAAGTAGCTTTTTTTAGTGGAAAAAACCAAAAAACCTGGCTTAAAGCCAAACCAAACACATGCTCATACAAAAGTTAAGTGTCCAATACGGGTATTTGATACATTTAGGCTATGTTTGTTTTGAGGGACTCAAGATCAGGATTTGTTTGATAATTCTTAGTATGAGTTCTATCACATGTTTGGATGTAAAAAGGAGAGGCAAAAAACAATCCCAAACGGATTGACAATCCCATAAATAAGGGATATGGAGGGGGTGGGACACATTATCCAAAAATTGGAGGAAAAAACTCTAAGACCAAGAAATGGCAATTATACCCTTAAATATAAACATTCTCAACTATTGATTTAATTTTTTTAAAATATTCTCGGGATCCCTGTGGTCTGGGGTCCCGAGTGTCCGAGGGTCTGGCGTCTAGGGGTCCGGGGGTCTCTTGGGTCTAGGGTCTCGGGGTCCGGGGTCTGAGGTTCGACGGTCTGGGGCCTTAGGGTCCGGGGTCCCAAGGGTCCGGGGGTTTGGTGATGCTAAGGTCTCGGGGGTTCGGGATCTCGAGATCCGAGTTTCTAGGGTCTAGGGGTCTAGAGCTCTTGAGTCTCGAGGTCCCTGTAGTCTAGGGTCCCGAGTTTCTAGGGGTCCGGGGGTCCTAGGGCCCGGGGCTTCAGGGATCCTAAGGTCTTGGGTCCGAGGATCTGGGGGTCCGGAGTCTTGGGGTTTGGAGGTCCTGGGGTCTCGGGGTCCTCTTGGTCTGGGGAATCCTGGGGGTCCCGGGTCCCCAGGTCTCTTGATTCTCGGGGTTCCCATGGTTTGGGCCCGGGGGTTCCGGGGTTCGAGGTCCTGGGTCATGGGGTCTCGGGGTTTGGCAATCCTAGGGTCTCGGGGGTCCAGGGTCTTAGTTCCAAGCTCCCGGGGTCTTGGGGTCGCGAGGTCCGGGGTTCCGGGAACCGAGAATCTAGGGTCCCGGGAATCCAAGGGTCTACGAGTCTTAGGGTCCCGAGATCCAAGGTTCTTGGGTCCCAGGGATCCAAGGGTCTACGGGTCCTAGGGTCCCAGGGTCCGAAAGTCTTGCGGTCCAAAGGTCTCAGGGGTCCGTGCTCCCAGGATCTAGGGGTCTAGAGCTCTTGGGTCTTGGGGTCCCCGTGGTTAAGGGTCCAGGGGTCTCGAGATCCTAGGGGTCCGGGATTCCCGAGGGTTTGGGGCTCTTAAAGGTCCCAAGAGTTTGAGACTACGGAGTCCCAAGGTCTAGAGGTCTAGAGCTCTTGAGTCTCGGGATTTCGAAGGTCTGGGATCTCAAGGGTCCGAGGGTCCGGGGTCCCAGGGATCCAAGGTCCTGAGGGTCGTAGGGGTCCGGATAGCATGTTTAGCCTTAAAAAAAAAATTTATGCGCCAGCATATTCGGCCTTGATTTTGGCTTATAGTTGGAATTTAGCTAGGTTAAACTCTCATGATCATTTTCAATAACAAAGATTTTGATTAAAGTTGGGCATTATTGTCATTTATGCATAAGGCTTGTTTTCTAATTTTTTATGTCCCATGAAATAACTAAACATGAAAATAGATAAAAAGAGATATTAACAATGCATTGGATGCACTATCCTATGATTATTAGTGAAAGGATACTAAATATCCCCTAATCATTTCCCTCAAAACAAGCATAACTTTAAAAGAGTTCATATAGCACAGCATAGCAACATCCCAGGCACAAGGATTCTGCTTCGTAGAGACAACATTATGAATATTGAACATAGGTTTGAAAGGCATTGGACCAAAACAGAAGGTGTAATCTCCTTGGAATTTCTTCTACACAAATGGTTTCATCCACAAAAATGAAGCATCTGTTTTGTGAACTAGTGTGATGACATCAAAACAATTCACAGTTCTTTTAAGTAGCTAAAAGTGGGGCATTTTTTGTTCATGCCAAGGTGGCACTGACGATTTTGGTTCCAAAAAAATTTCCACTAATGCATCACACCCGGACCACGTGCATGACCAAACACAGTACTGATCACGAGCCATGTCCAAGCATAGAAGCCACCAAGCCGGGCATGTGATAAGTGAATCACATGGACATGGATATCCTTTTTCTAGAACTTGCAAAGAAAACCATAATTAAATACGATTGTTGTTGACAATGGTGAAAAAAATCTTATTTGAGGACAGGACCGCTCAAGCAGTTTTTGCATACTGCAGAAAAGCTGAGAGTTTATCTTGACCGCTTGATTGGTCTCGATCGATCTGTGCAAGGAACGCCCTATTATAGCTGCGCTAGGGTTTGCAGCAGCCATTATGTTTTGCTATTTTCTGGTGGTTTATTCATTCTCTCCCTCAAAAACTCTCTTCCTTTGTATTCTTCCAAGCAATATAATGAAAGTGTGATTACGTAGACGTAAGCACGACTTGCCGAACCACATAAACCTTGTGTATTGTGTACGATTGCCTGTCTTTCTCTCTTCTTCGTTATATTCCGTGGTTATACGTTCTTAAATTGATCTTAGGCAAGATTACTAATAGCTTTATAATCCCCAACAACTAGTATCAGAGCTTTAGGTTAGGAGAGCTGAAGAACACGCATGGCTGAAGAAGATCAACAGAAATCGAGAAGTTTGACAGCTCGAACTTCGGTTATTGAAGGATGCAAATAGAAGACTATTTGTATATGAAAAAGCTGCACTTGCCGCTCCTACGTAATCGAGGAAAAGACTACAGCTGATATGATGGCTACGTTGTCAAGTGTGTATGAGAAGCCATCCGCAAACAATAAGGTACATCTTATCAAAAAGTTATTTAATCTTAAGATGGCAGAGGGTACACCAGTTGCACAACATTTGAACGAGTTCAACACTATCACAAATCAATTGTCTTCAGTTGAAATCAATTTTGATGATGAGACCAGGGCTTTGATTGTTTCAACTTCACTGCCAAGCAGTTGGGAGGCAATGAGAACAGCAATGAGTAACTCTGTCGAGAAGGACAAACTAAAATAAGACGACATCAGGGATCTAATATTGAGTGAGGAGGTTCGTCGGAAGGATTCGGGTGAGGTGTTCAGCTCCGAGTTGAATGCTGGTACATCATTGAATGTTGAAGCACAAGGAAAAGGTACTGACAGAAATCAGAACCGAGGCAGGTCAAAGTTCAGGAAGGGCATAAGCAAGTCCAAGTCCAAACGACAACCAGAATGTTAGAATTGTGACAAGACCGACCATATCAAGAACTATAGGGAGTCAAAGAAGAGGACCGATAATAAGTCGGCTAATCCTGTAACAAATGAAGTTCAAAATGCTTTGCTCCTATCAGTGGACATCCCTATTGATTCCGAGGTATTGGATTCAGGGGTTTCTTTTCACACTACGGCGCACCAAAAAATCACCGAGAACTATATAGCTAGTGATTTTGGCAAAGTGTATTTGGCAGACGGGAAGACATTGAATATTGTGGGTACAAACAACATTAAAATCAGAGTGTCGAATGGGTCAGTGTGGAAGATACACAAAGCTACGGCATGTACCTAAGTTGATGAGGGATTTAATTTCAATCGGACAACTTGATGCTGATAGGTACTCAATAACGATTGTTGGTGCTATGTCGAAAGTCACCAAAGTAGCTATGGTAGTGGCTCGGAGAACAAAAACGAGTACTTTGTACATGACTTCAAGTACAAAGGGACACAGTAGCAATCGTTGATGGCATGGCTAACAAGCTTATGGCACCAGAGGTTGGGGTACATGAGCGAGAAAGGGATAAAGATTCTATAGTCAGAGCAAGTTATCAGGTCTGAAGTCTGTTGAATTTTTTGTGTAAGGGCTGCATTTTTTGAAAACAAAGGAATGTTAATTTTTTGAAGGGCGGCAGAATACCAAAACCAGAGAGGCTGGAGTTGGTGCATACAGATGTGTGGGGACCCTCCCTAGTAGCATCCTCTAGAGATTTCAGATACTATGTCACGTTCATCGACAACTCGAGTAGGAAGGTATGGGTTTACTTTATGAAGGATAAGTCTGACATATTTAAAGTGTTTAAGAAGTGGAAAGCCTTTGTTGAAATTGAGATGGGTTTAAAGTTAAAATGTTTGAGGTCAGACAATGAAGGTGAGTACACAGACGGCAAATTCAAAAAATTCTATGCAGCTAATAGAATCAGGTGAAAAAAGACTATTCCAGAAATGCCACAACAGAATAGCATGGCTTGAACGAGTGAACAGGACTCTGAATGAGTAGGCCAGAAGCATGAGATTGCATTCCAGACTTCCTTAGTTTTTTGCGCTGATACAATGAACACAGCAACCGATCTTCTTAATCGTGGACCATCAGTGCCTTTGGGTTTCAGAATTCCATAGGAGGTATGGAGCAAAAAGGAGGTAAATCTATCTTTTCTAAAAGTCTTTAGTAGCACATCGTATGTTCCTGTTGATTCTGATGCTAGAAGTAAGTTGTAATCAAAGTCTAGGAAATGTTACTTCATCGGTTATGGTGATGATGAGTTTGACTATCGATTTTGGGATGATCAAAACCAGAAGATTGTTAGAAGTAAGAATGTAGTTTTCAATAAACATGTGTTGTACAAGGATAAGTCAAAAGCAGAGATAGACAATGTAACACCAGAGGCGAAAAAATCCGAGCTCATTGACTTGTATAACATTTCTGAGAGAACCGAGCAGAATGGGAATGAGAAAGACAAGGAGAACGTGAATCCACAGAAGAAGCATAGAACACCAGTGACGGCAGTCAAGAGGTCTTCCAGGAGCATTAGACCACCATAGCGGTTTTCACCATCCTTGTTCTATATCTTGTTCACTGATAGTGGTGAGCCAGAGTTAGGTAGAGGCCTTATAGACTTAGAATTCAATGAAGTGGAAGTTAGTAATAAATGCCGAGATGAACTCTTTGCTGACAAACTAGACATAAGAGCTGACAAGACTGCCAGTCGAAAAAAAAGTTTTGCATAACAAATAGGTCTACAAAATGAAGGAAGAACACAACGGCAATAAACACTACAAGGCAAGATTGGTCGTCAAGGAATTTCAACAGAAGGAAGAAGTTGACTTTACTGAAATATTTTCTCCGGTTCTGAAGTTAACAACAATCAGAACAATACTAGGGATTATACCTACAGAAGATTTATATCTTGAGCAGTTGAATATCGAGACTACATTCCTTCATAGTGAATTGGAAAAAGACATCTACATGCGCCAACATGAGGGGAGGGTAATGAAGACATGTTGTGCAAGCTGAGTAAGAGTGTGTGGTCTAAAACATGCTCCAAGGCAGTGGTACAAAAAGTTTGACAGCTTCGTGCAGAGTACCAGGTTCGTCAGGCTAAAAACATATCACTGTTTTTATGTCAAGAGCTTTAATAGTTCTTATATCATTATATTGTTGTACGTGGATGATATAATCGTTATTGGGTCGTGCATCGAGAAGATTAATAAGCTGAAGAAACAGTTGTCAAAGCAATTTCCTATGAAAAATTTGGGAGATACCAAGCAAATCCGTGAGATGAGGATCATCAGAGACAAAGCTGAAGGAACCTTGAAACTCTCACAAGCAGAATATGTGAAAAAAGTACTTAGCATATTCAACATGGACGGCGCAAAATCTGTAAGTACGCCCTTAGCTAACCACTCCAGGCTAACTAAGGATCAGTTTCCGAAGACAAAACAAGAGCAAGAGCACATAAGTAAGCTTTCCTCTACATCGGCTACTGGTAGCCTAATATATGTTATGGTCTGGACAAAACCAGATATCGCACATGTAGTGGGAGTAGTCCTCAAGTACATGAGCAATCCAAGAAAGTAGCATTGGGATGCTATCAAGTGGATTATAAGGTATTTGAAGGGTACGACAGACACGTCTTTGTGTTTCACAAGGACAGGGCTAAAGCTACAGGACTATGTGGATGCTGACTTAACTGGCGATATTAATAGCAGGAAGAGAACGTCGGGTTTGTCAACACCCTATGTGGTACAGCAGTAAGTTGGACCTCAAAACTGCAGAAGGTTGTTGCACTCTCTACTACAGAGGCAGAATATATTGTTGTAACATAAGCTGAGAAGGAGAAGGTATGATTACAAGGTCTCTTTGACGAGTTAGGTAAGAAGGTTGATAGAGGGACACTCTACAGTGATAGCCAGAGCTCTATTTTTTTTGCCAAAAACCCGGTATTTCACTCCTGGACGAAGCACATATAACTAATGTATCATTTTATAGGCTCCTTACTTGACAGTGGTCAGTTGAGTCTTGAGAAGATTAGTGGAGCGAAGAATCGAGCCGACATGTTACACATTGACAAATTAAAGCTATGCTCGGCTTCGGTTGGTCTTCAAAAATAGAAGATGAAAGTATGGATCACAGTGGTTCGTTTGGACTCTTGATTGTTTTAAGGTGACGGTATGTTTTTTGGGATATCTTAGAACATAGAGTGGATTTACTTCAAATAGGAGACTGCTGAAAATGGTGAAAAAAATCACATTTGGGGACAAGACCGCTTGAGTGGTCAAATGAAGCTTGCAACAGTTTTTGCAGATTGCAAAAAAACTGAGAGTTTGTCTACCGCTCAATCAGTTTGTGCGAGAAACTCCCAGTTATAGCTGCTAAGGTTTGCAGGAGCCATTATGTTTTATTGTTTTCTAGTGATTTATTTCATTCTCTCCCAAAAATTGTCTTCCCTTGTATTCTTCCAAGCAATATAGTGAAAGTGTGTTCTCGTGAACATAAACAAGACTTGTCGAACTACGTAAACCTTGTGTATTATGTGCAATTGTCTCTCTTTATCTCTTCTTCATTATATTTCATCTCGGACGGGATTAGTAATAGCTTTTTAATCTCCAACAACGGTTTGCAACATCCATTATGTTTTGTAATTTTCTTGTGGTTTATTTCATTCACTTCCAAGAACTCTCTTCCCTTGTATTCTTCCAAGTAATATAGTAAAAGTGTGATCCCGTGGACGTAGGTACGACTTCCCGATCCACGTAAACCTTGTGTATTGCGTGCGATTGTCTCTCTTTCTCTCTTCTTCATTATATTCCGTGATCGTGCGTTCTTAAGTTTATCCTAGGTGGGATTAATGATAGCTTTCCAATCTCCAACAATTATAATATACCGGATGTTGTTAATCCATAGACTAAAATGTGATATAATAACAAAAACCTATGAGCCTCGAAAGCCTCAATTATCAACAAGCAAACCTGGCATAATAAGGTAATGTCCTTACTTATGTCGTTGACAAAGGCAACCGAGCCTAACGCCAACACCAAAGCATCAAAAGATTGTGTACCTGCAAGAGAACTATTCTTATGGTGCTTGCTGCCCATCTTTAGGTAGTTCGTGTATTATGTCCATGAACTGGCTGATGTGTGGAATACAAGATCAATTGCCGCAAAGACTCCATAATGAAGGAAAATGGAGGGCGGTTCCACGGCTCACTGTGGCACAATATAGTTTACATGTGAGAGAGAGATGGGGGGCGGGGGGAGATAGAGGAAATGATAAATTGATGTGTGAAACCTAAAAATTGCACCATGTGGTACCATTAGTGAATGAAAGTATAAATTCAAGCAAACATGTCTTGAATATCTACTCACTCAGCCCAACAGGCTTCAATTAAGGCAGCTACTTGAGGATTGACATTGCTGGGAATTTCAAGCCTTTTGCCCTCAAGTCCAACAGCTTCTACCACCTGTAAAAGGTAAGTATTTATAAGATGAGCTAAATCCCAGCAATCAAAGGGTGCCTCCGTGTATGCATCAATTTGTTTGTGGATGAATTGATTAATTGAGTGGGTAATTGTAATTTAGTTCACATGCCACATGCTTATTCTTTGGTATACATGAACATATATGGGGAAAAAGAATTATTTGGTAGGACTAGGAGTTGACTTAAACAAATAAATACTAACAGCATAAACAAGCAGTGAAATTTTACCGCTAAAAGCATGCAAAGATAAAGCTCCACTTTGATGGCAACTCCATGAAACTCAAGACTGATTCACGTAGTTCCTTTGCAAACTCAAACCGCTTGTCTAAATTCCCATGGCAGAAGTTTTAGTTGGGTCTTATTTCATGTCTATTCAGACAATATAATGCTAGACTATTTTAGTTGGTCCTATTTCATGTCTATTTGGAAAAATATAATGCAAGACTATGTTCTCTCATTATTTTTGAGTCATCAGTCTCTCCCAAAACTTCATATCTAGCAAGCCAGACTGGAGTAGTGAACCATGGAGTGCCTTTCAGATTGGAAGAGACTGATTCAGTATAAATTTGTCTATTTGGGTCCATGACAATCCTATTCATTATAGCTCCAAACTCTCCATTTTAATTTCCTTCAAAGGTTTTTGTCAAGTAGCAAGATTACAAAGACTTGATACAGACCAATTTCTTTCGTTTTGTATCATAATTTGCATACTAAGAATGTAGCACATTCAACAGTACTATAACAAAAAACCTGTCTTGGATCTAAGTTTCTCCATGGCTGTTGAAGGGTCACAAGTTCCCACAAAATTACACCAAAACTGTAAACATCTGACTTCTCATTTGATGGTTCAGCACGGAGGATTTCTGGTGCCATCCACTCGGGCTAATAAAAAGACACAGGAAGCAAAAGTCAGTAACTAAAAAGTAAAAACTCACAATGTCCTATTTAATTTTATGAACAATAACGAAAGACTGTCACCTAGAAACATCAAGATTCCAATAAAACTTACAGTCCCAGCAGCCATTTTAGATGAAAGAAATGTGTTCACTTTTGGACGTGAGAGGCCAAAGTCACAGACCTGGATAACCATAAATGTCAGCATCCTACTGGAAAATTTTTCTAATCCCCCTGCCCTCCTGGCACCCAAAAAGAAAACAAAAGAAGAAAAACAATAAACAAAAAAGTCATAAAGCAATGGTATATGGGTCTTCGGCAAAACTTTTGCTGTCAGTTTTTAGTTTCATGTTACTAATATTAGCAATAAGCTACAATTGTCTTCCAATACTCACAACTTCTGCTACAAACTATAACTAATTTTTCTTCTATTTCAGTTACAAGCTAACACATTTATCAAACACTCACAACTTCTACTACAAGTTATAATCTAAAAGCTACTAGTTTCGGCAATGCCAAACACCCTCATCAAATGAAACAAAAGGATGTAACAGTGGCTATAAATCTGTAACATGTATTAAACTATTAATTTAGATCACTTGATGAACAGGCGGGACTCCATTTTGCTGCAAAATAACTTTCACTCTAGCATTACCCAGATGATCTATAACGCAAAAGAATAAGTCTAAAAATAGTTAGAAAATATTCCCATACTTACAGACAAAGCTTCATATCTTTTCCGAAGAATACTATCAATAAAAGAATATAGAAAAAAAATATGTCATATGCAACCAACTGATGTTTCCAGTTTAAACCATTTGGTCGGGTCTCAAGTAAACAAAGGGCCTCATAATGCCCAGCACATTCTTCAAATCTCTTTGCTTATTATTGTGAGGATTAAACCTAATAATTTTTTTTTTTCAGGATTTCAACTTCTGATTATCAAATAGTGCATGTCAAATGCTTGACACTCGGTGGAAGAATTTATGGCTGCTAATCAGCATATGTTGGCTTCTCCAGGGGCCCTACTTGCTAGACGTGCAACCAAACAAACAAAAGTTCAAAGAAGATCCCGTTCTCTGTAGAAAACGAAGACTTTCATCTACTTCAAATCAATATAAAATGCAAAAGATAACCTAAATTAATAAAACAAGACATCAAGTTAAAATGTAACGTAAGCCATCAAAACACAAAACTCTAAGTTAGATGTTGATCCAACATGTAGGTTTCTTCAATGATATGGAAATGCACAAAAAATAGGATGTTATTCTTTCATAAAATCTCTGAATTTCTGCATGGGTCCGTAAAGACATTCTAACACTACCAACACACTTCCTGACATGTGTTGCTTCTTCCCCTTATTCTTCCTTGATTCTTTGCATCACTACAACAGCCTTCTTGGTGTACACATGCTATGTAACCAAAACCCTGCATTTATCCACCAAATAATTTCTACAATGAATTTCTCACAATACGTGGGAGAAGATATAAGAATAGTTACAAATTGGCAGGATGACTGCTTTGTCCTGATATTTTTACGACCTGTTATAAGATCCTTTAGAAGATTAAGTTTATGCCTAAAGGTACTCCGGCAACCCACTATATGCTACATACTGCAATTATATTTTGTATATCTACAAGTAAGCATCACTCTATTTCTTTCTTTTTTACCAAGAAATATGACAGTATTAATATGAAACCCAGTGAAACTAAAGAATCACAACTTTTGATGTCAACTGGGTGATGCAGCTATTAATGGTCACTAAATCAAGCACGCAATGTGAGAAGTGACAGGAATTTTTCCATTTTATACTTTTTTTAAGGGGACAAAGCACGCGTTCCAGTGAACTTTCCAAATCCCTACTTTATATACATTATAAACTAAAATATAGACGAATGCTCAAACACTTTTATGAATCCTTTCCTACAATGGTGATAGGATACTTATAATTATGTTGTAACTTTTTTTTTATAAGTAAATAAATATCATTAAAAAGGGAACTAAGGGAATATCACCCATACAAAGGGAAAGTAACCCATACAAAAGAGGGAGAGGAACAAAAAGGGAATCCCGCAAGAATCAAAACTACAAAAACAGTCATTCTAAGGGAAAATAATTATGTTATAACTTATGGCGTTGATGGAACTCACTTTAGCTTCTTACTAACGCTTTTTATTTAGTTTGTGCGCATTCTCCTCGTTTCAAGCCGGTTCCTCAAGCTCTAATGTTTTCTTCAAGACCGGCAATCTCACTCGCTCTTGGATCAAAAACTCTCTCCCCCTTTCTAGTCCATGTATCTCATCTCCTCTGGTCTTACTAAACCTATCATGATGACGCAATTTTAGGGCATATGGCCATAGTGTAACGATAGTGGCAACTAGTTAAATTTTTTTATTTTTTGCACTGGTCAATAAAATTTAAGTTATTTAACCGATACCGCGATACGCAGTATTTTTGTTACAAAATCATATTTATTGGAGTATAAAAAGGTCTTAGGTGAATTATGTTTATTTACTAGAAATGCTTCAACATATATCCTAATGTTTATTATAAGTTTAACTCGGTAGTAAATGGTTTTACATATTTTTATTTAGTAATAATGAATGAATGTGTTATAAATTTATAATGTACAAATTAAATGTCATTTGATTTTTTATTAATCGCTATAGAGTATTGTATCCATCTAAGCTCTTTATTTGACTTGTTGTTTAGACATGCTAAATTGCGAATCGATTAATGCAAATATATATATATATATATATATATATTCGTTTTTGGTTTTTAAAAAATAACAAAACATTAAATATTAAAAACCAGACCTAAAATGGCCAAGATCTAAAGATTTTAAACTTAGTAAGCATAGATCTTGAGAAATTAAAATTTTGAAAAACAAAAATTTTAAAGCCAAAATATGTTGAAAATTTTGTAAATCTAAAATAATTTAGCCAAATGTTGCAAATTAGTCATTCCCCTTCTAGATCCACCATTTTCGACTACTTAGTAAGCATAGATCTTGAATAATAATGAACAATGTAATCAATCAGAATCATTACCGTTCGGAAGGAGACACTGCCAAAAATGTTGTAGATCTAAAAATTGTTGAGGTAGATGTTGTCATGGTTTTAAATATCGTTGATACCGTTACGTATCGGCCGTTACGTAACGGTATCTTAGGCATCCGATTCGGATACGCACTCTAGTATCGGAGTTATAGAAAATCTCTAGAGAATTGACCGATACGGCCGATACGTATCGCATATCAGTGCCGTATCGGTGAACACTCTTGATACGTGACTGATAAAGGCTGATATGGGGTTCGAGACAACCCAACTATTTGACTTCGCTTTCCTCTCTAGAACTCTATCTTTGTCTTCAAAGTTAAGTGTCAAAATATTAATTTAAAACATCTATAAATATTTTATTTTTAGTAAATAAGCTTAGGATAAGTTTATCATTGAGTTAATGTCATTTGTTAGCGTTTGAAAAAAATTCACGAGCGCGGTTACCGATTCTCGTTACAAAATGACCGATTCTCCCGATACCCGTTACACGCGACCGCGACCGTTACTCCGGTCGATACCGCAATTTAAAACCCTAGATGTTGCTAATGAAGTTTCACCCATGAAGGTATGTGATTTTCGGCTCCGTAAGATTTTATGGAGAAGATGGAAAAAAAGGAAGAAAAAACAATTTAAACCATTCACAGTTTGAAGAGCTGTTATGGTAGTCATAAAGGTCATAGCGGGGCCATTAAGGTCGTCATAAAGACCGTAGCAGGGCCGTTACAGGTTGTTACACTCGTAATTATCAGTCTTCTATCTTAGGCATTCTTTAATTAAAAGGAAAGAAATGAAGTTTATTTATCCAAAATGGTCATTCTTACTGAAGATGCATTGGCATCAAATGGCTCACAGAAACAAACAATTGACACTCTTGTAGCCACAGCTGATGGAAAATCCAGTTTGATGCAATAAGGGAAAATATGAATGAACCCAAAAAAAATCAAGTAAATCAATAAAATCTGTATATGAATTTACCTTTATGGTGTATTTGCTGTCCACCAAAAGATTGGGAGATTTTAAATCTCGATGGACCATGGGAGGCTTAAGCTGATGAAGGTAATTCATTCCCTTTGCCTGCAAAAAGCAATAAGCAACTTCTAAATTCAAGAAAATGTATCTATAAACACCCAGTAAGATGAAGATCGGATGACCCAGTTTCATTTTTCCTCTTTTTCTTATAAATTAAGGGAAAAAATATCTAATAAGAATACAAAATACCACACATAGGCCTAGGGATGGATGTCCAATCGGCTTAGTTCAGGTATCATCTCCCACCCCACCCCCAATGTGATAAGTTTGGGAGGCAACTAAGCAGCATACGGGTACCGATTTGGAATAAAGAAGCAAAAACAACTCATGTTTCGTAGCAACAAGTTTACTCGAATCCCACCTGTCCTGCCCTGATTATATTTTGCAATTCACAGATCCTGTATTAACATTTAAATGCCATCCCTACAGCTATCAGGCACACCATCAACCATAGCTTTGCAAAGATGCGTGGTGTTAGATGTTTATGAAGTCTTTAAAGGTCTTTGTTTCTAAACATGGCACAAAATTAAAATGTTTGATTGTATAGTTAAGACAAAAATGAAACAGATCAAAGTAAAACCACATCAACTCCTAATAGAAGAAAATAGATTTGCTCTGTGGATTATTAGTCCATAGATAGAAATCGAAAGACGAGAATCTCATGCATGAGAAATAGGCCCCTCTTTACAAATTGGTCGCATGGAAGGCATTCCATCTTTGAATTTCATGCTGAATGAGTTCACTCAGAAGTGATAAAAATGAAGAGCTTAGAGAAACGGCCAGTTATTAATATGTAGTTGGTATAAGCTATTCATCTAAGATAAGTTTTAATATTTTGAGAACAAACAGGTTACCCATCCTTCCCTGCCATGGGAAGGACAGGTTTGGAAGTAACCCCTTTCCACCAGGGTAGGGGACAACCTGTTCCAAGCCTTTCCAATTATAGATGTGCTTGTAGGTTTCTAACAAGCCAACTCAAGAACTCCTACACCTCTTCCTCTTGCTTGAACTGCTTATGCGGGTTTGGTTTCTTGTTATTATTCCGATTCAGAAGATGAGTCTACAATTTACTTGTTTTTCCAGTAGACTAAACTTTATTATTACACGATTTTGGATAGAACTCAGCCCCCAAAGTTAACTCTTGAGGTGAGGATGCTGCCTTCACACTTATATTCTACACATTACTTTTGTACTCACTCTGCAACACCCGTCGTGCGCAGGCCAGGAACAAACACCCTACCCATCAGGTCCCATCTCTGGTACTTCAACTCTAATACAATGTTACACGGTCTTGGGTAGAAACCAAGACTATGTAACATAGTATCAGAGTTGGGTTGAGCTCTACCCAAGACCATGTAACATGATATCAGAGCTAGAGTATTATGGATGGATAGGGTGCGTGTCCCTGGCCTATGCTGTCGAGTGAGCACGCTACGCGTGAAGGAGAGTGTGAAGCGAAATTTCACATCGCTTTAGCACAAACGTGATGTGCAGCATATAAGCATGAGAGCACCCTCACCTTAGAGCTAGCTTTTGGGTTTGAGCTTTAACCAAGACTATGTGATAGTCGCCACCCCATTTAGCTTAGGTGCTCCTTACACACAGGTGTAGCAATGAAAAGTTGTCTACACACATCAACTTTAACAAGATCTCCACATACAACATGAAGCAATGAAAAGTTGTAGACAACAAAAATAAACTACTGGTGCAAACCACATCATAAGCCATATTCAGGCGGTGCCTGTCATCCAGTATTACTCCTGCATCATGCATTCGCAGAAGTTTATATAAGCTGCCCCTGCAATTCAAATTGGAGTATCAATTACATATTTAGAAGTGATCCCAAAGTGACCTTTTTGTTTGTGGGGAACAAAATAAACAAGTTAACCAAATTTGCTGCAGCAAACCTAGACAAATATTCTGTAACTATGGACAGGTTTGGAGGCTGAGTCACAGCACCCATAAAGAGAACAATATTTGGGTGTCGCAGGCGCTTCATAATTGCAACCTAACAAACAATATTAAAGACAGTCAATATTCCTCAAATCTTGAAGGGTGAAAAAGGAAAAGGAAAACAAAACGCACAAGAATGCTCCACTGACATACAGATTTGAAAGCAAAAAAAATAAAAGTAAAGCATACCTCTCTCCGGAATTCCTCGAAGCACTCTGTATGGAAACCTTGTTCCATGAGAATCTTTACAGCAACATCCTAAAAGTAAAAACTCGGTATTAAAGGTGAAACCTCAAAGCTCTAAAATTCAGTAAGGAAGATCGGAAAAATGAGCATTATAGTGTTTGACATTACAAAAATATGAACGTTATAGTGTTGTCATTAGACTCATAACAACTACTTGTTTTGTACATAACAACTAAATGGATTTGGTTAATAGATTAGAAACAGATTCCTGCACAAATTTTAGAGAAGAAGACCAACGAAGAGGGAAAGGACATTAGGAGAATAATTTAAGTCTCTAAAATGAACTGTACTACCTAATGATTCTTTAGATGCAAGGACAAATTTCATTGCTGCACCAAACTAAGGACTGTGTAACATCAACCCTGTGCATCATGGCACTAGCAAATGTGGCGGCATAAACATAAAAGTAATAAGAGTACAAAGAAGGAATTACAATTTAAGGACCAATGATGAGGAAAGAGGAGAGTAGTGGGAGTAGGACCTAGCCTTCATTGAAGTAGGGGCGCAATTGAATAATTACTTACAAGATAGACAATGAGACAAAGCCAAGAGGGAAGAACACTAAGACAATGTCCCGTGCTAGGAAACATTACTCCTTTTTTCATTCAAAATTCAAGAATAAGGTATACTGCTATGCAAAACCATGCAAAAGTATACTTCATACAAGAATTCCAGAGCATGATCCCAGTATCTTACACAAAACAAAAATCAAAGAAGCCAAACCCCAACTACATGGAGCTCTTATACACCTAAATATTTAATAATTCAGGAAACCATCACTTCAAAAACTCAATTTTAAAAAGCAAACTGACAAGAAGTACAACTTCTAAATCTAAAAGAAACTCACAGAACAAGTGTTTTTTTTTTTTGCTGGGAAAAATAATGGAGGGGGCAACTAATGGTAGCAATCTACCTTGGGCGTAACCATAAACACTCCGACTTGCCAGGGACCCAAAAATGGAGGGGAGTCCTGCAAAATGGGGAAAGCAATAGCCTAGCCCCTGGAGAGCGCAATAGCTTGGCCCCCAAAGCGCACAGCCTGAGGGGGTGTCCAGTGCACGCCTTGAACCCACGAGCTCCTGTACCCTAACCCAGTGAGAGTAAAGTCGTGTACCACCAGGCTACCACCTTCGGTGGAAAAGTCTTGATTTGGGCTCAAATTCCTCAAATTTGTTACCATCAAAATTTCAAGCTATCAAAGTCTAGCAGTGAGCACCAACTTGTACTTTTTACATGAGTTAGAATTTGTCCCATAATCAATGACATTCAAGAATTTAACTTGGGGGCAACAATTTGTTTCCCGACTTTGAGCTCTTTTGACTCGTGATCTAAAATAACTTTTAAGCTTTTGTTTAAAGTTAAAAAAATTAATGAAAAAAAATCTCCCTTTTCTCTGTATTGGCAGCTTAAGGCCACATTTTAATAAATTGAGTTTTTTGGTTATTTAATTTACAGTCAAGACAAGCCAGAAAAAATGGTTTAAAAGCAGGGGTTTTAGGAGAAAATAGCATCTCTTTTCTTAGAATAACATATTTTCTAACTGTGGTTTTTTCAAATATTTCTCCATGTCTATTTAAAATAAGTTCAAGAAAATTGTCCCTCGTCGCGGCGACTAGTTCAACAATTGCTTCTCGTCATCGTCTAACCGTCGCCACGCATCCCTCGCCTCGCCTCTTCAGTATATTTTAGAAAGCCCTAAATTTGGACTATCTTTTTCATTCACAACGTGTTTTGCAAATTGTTATTTGTGAAAGAATCAACCAAATATGTTTTAGGTGATCTTATAAATACACCAACTCTTTCGCTTCGTACACTCGTAAGTAGAAGTATTTATACATCTTATATAGATGCTCAATGCATCTAGTGGTGTACTACGCAAAAAAAGAATGTGCATTTAGATGAGTTGGGAACTTGAGTCTTTTAACGAATATAGTAATTTAAGAGGGCACTAACTAATTTTTGTATACATGAAAGTGGAATATAAATCTCCCCCACCCCCTCTAAAAAAAAAAAGACCTTATTCATTGATTATACCTGCTAGATGCAGATCTCAATCTAAAGAACCAGTGATGGAATAAGATTGGCGTTTAAGAATGTGTGAGACATTACCTAATATGTGTTGTTCGAACTTTGGAGTTATTCAGTTGACTCTTCATGGCTGTTATTTTTAGTTCCTAAGGGCTTCAACCTATACACAAGTCAAGAGAATTTAGAAACTCTAGTCAGTTTTAGTAAGGTTTATTAAGTGTTCTTAGATTGTTAACTGCCAACTCATCTAAAAGCTTTAAGCTATTAGAGATATGGTTAACTTTATTATTTATATTTTCAGCACGCCCCCTCATGTGTAACCTTACTCTCTCCTTCATAAGTCTACTAAACACGTGCAGGCTTTTTTTAATTATTTGGTAGACGGTGAAATTTGAACACAATATCTATTGCCTGGTCCGATACCATATTAAGTCACCAATTGTCCAAAAAAGCTTAAGTTGTTAAGAAATTGGTCCAACAATATATATCAAGTTATCAAATACACCCCCTCACGTGCAACCATATCTCATACGTAGAGAATTAAACAAACTAAACTAAACAAGTGCTTCAACACACATAGTGCACAATAACAAATATAACAGGGAAACACATATTACGAGACTTGAACTCAAGATCTCGTGGAACTAGAGCTCTGATATCATGTTAGATTGTTAATTACCAACTCATCTAAAAGTTTAAACTATTAGAGAGAGGGTTAACTTTATTATTTATATCTTCAACATCACCCCTCGCGTGTAGCCTTACTCTCTCCTTCATAAGTCCACTAAAGACGTGCAACTTTTTTTTAATTATTTGGTAGACGGTGAAATTTGAACACAAGAGTGAACACAAGATCTATTGACTGCTCTGATACCATATTAAGTCACTCATTGTCTCAAAAGCTTAAGTTGTTAGAGAGAGTGTTAACTTTTTTATTTATATCTTCAACAAGTGTGACAAAATTAAGCTTTCACATTGACTTGACAATTGGTTTTCAGAGAGACTTGATAGAAGGAATAGCAGTTAAGAGACTTGTTCCATTGCTACTGTGCATGTATCAGTCTACATTTTCCCTATTCTTCACTCCTCTCATGCTGTTTTTTTATCTCTTTCCCTTTGATGCATCATTTGACTTTATTGTCATAAATGTTATTCAAATAGAGACATGTGACAACTTGGTTCTCATTTGACCACTTATTGAGCCGCTTCTTGCTAACACTTTACAACCTAGCTTGCAGCTGCCTAATCAATTGTAAAAGTTTATTATGGCAATTGCATCACTTCATTTTCTGTTACACTGTAAGTGCAAGTTTTTCTCATATAAGCCATGCGAAAGATTTAGCCTCTAATCATTCTTCGGTGTCCTTTTTCATCACTTTCTTTGCCTGAGTTGGCAAGTTATTTGCTACATGCCTCTTTCTAAGGGAAAAGATTAAAGATACGGATACTATATAGAAATCAGAAAAGAAAAGGACTCTTGTTGAGTATTCGAGTGTCACATCCTCACTGATTATAAAACAAGGCCCTCACTAATTATAAACGAATAATGACCACAACACCTTGTGTGCTCTGTTAATTAAGAACACTTATCCCTCCCACTCTACAATCGTTGGAGAAAAATAACACTAAAATCACAAGAAGTTAAACAGATCAAAGCAGGAAATAAAATAGAATCAAAATCAATGGAGATATGTTTTGTGAATGTTTGCTTTAAAAAAGTATTTACCTCATCTTACAGCTAATTGTCCTTAATGAAGATACTCATCAAAGGTCATTTAATTTCAAGATACTCATCAAAGGTCATTTAATTTCAAGTTTGACACGGGCACATTACCAGTTTCTGAATCCAAATGCATACTTCCCTCACGAGTGTGAAAAAAATTGGCATGCACAACATTTTCTCATAACATTCAATAAGCATTTTGCCAAGAAACAAAAATTGCTGAATGTAACGATAATTTCAGAGTATGAACATAAGAATGATAGGCAAAGTATGCTTACTGAACCACGCCACTCAGCAAGATGAACTGTTCCAAAAGAACCTGAAATGCGTTTCATCATTACCTTTCATGTGTACTATCTCAAAATAATAGTTTTATACCAATCTACATTGAAGTACTAGGTCTATACAAAGACTCATATATTGCGATATTTTCAAAGCAGTAACAAATACCTGATCCAATTTTCTCCTTCAAGACAAGTTCATTCCATGGGATGTCCAAATCCTCTTCGTTGAGAAAAAATTCATGGCTCGGTTTACTTTTTGCCAAGTGATTTGATTCCACAAACCTTAGATAATTAGCTGTATCACGCCTTATACCAGAAAATGCTAAAATTGGTTGAGCCTCTCTATATCCATTTGGTAGGGCCTGACTTGGAATTACAGGGCCATTGACCGTATGTGTAGAGCTTATGACATTCAAAAAGGCATTAAATGAGTTTTGCATCTGGAAATCTTTAACATGGGTGTTTGTCTGAGCAGCTCTTCCCAGCAAAGGTGATACAGATGATTCTTGATCATTACTTGAATTTGAGCTGTTCCTAGCGAAGTTTTTTACTTCACGACACTTAGTGGAATTCACATCTGTGTTATCTTGATTAACAGTACCTGTCATGATCAAAAGCCCAAAAAAAACATAATGTCATGATAAATCACAGAGGGAACAGGATGTTAACTAGTTGTCATTATATGTAGCATCACTGACAAGAACTCTGTAAATGCCATCCTTACTGCAAATACTACTAACAGAAACTCCGTAAGATGACAAAGACACAAAAGGAATTATAGTTGAGCAGAGCCTTTACGATGTTTTTAATAGAATTAATTGAGCAGATCCATTTGTTCCTCGCATAATCACCTTCAATTATCCAAAGGAATGTAGCTCAGAAAAATTTTAAAAATGAGCAATGCAGAAGGGATTTATAATATTGTAGAAGTAATGTTATCGTTTTCTATTTTATATTTTTTATCAGCCATAAAAAAGGATATATTGATAAAAATAGCATATACAAAAGGTGTAGGGATGAGGAGTTGACCAATAGAACAAAAGAAAAAACAAAAATGTCTAATTACAACAAATCACACACTACGCTCCAATCTCTAGAAATTAAAAATAATGGGATACACCCTTGAATGGATAGGAGAAACCAAAAACGATAAATAGCATACTCTATCCCATAAAGAATTAACAATTCTCAAGTCCTCAAATATCCTAGCGTTGCATTCCAACCAATATGAATTTATATACATATCATATACATATTTATTTCGTTCAGTGTGTTCCCGACATATATGTGTCCGAATTTTTGGAGAAATCCTGCATCAGATTGTCAATGTCATTAATCTTTGAACATAAAAAGGGCTTGTTGGCCCTTGTCATTAGACCACGATTTATGAATGTATTTTCGGTTTCATTTATATTTGAAACTAATTTTGCATTTATTTGTTTAGCCTCCCTAACAATTCTCATAAAACATATACAGAATGAAGCAAAGTCCTATACTCCATCTGCCTAAGAATCATTATCCTTATTCCCTTTTTGAGATACCCCAAGTTATTGTTTATGGTCAAAAGTCAACGAACTGTTTATCAGGATCCCACCGTAGGACAAAAATGGAATACTAAAATATTACCAATTCTCCATATGCTTTTCTATAATATTGCCTCTTCAAAAGAAGACAGCATTTCTTTGAAAGAGGGAGTCCACCATCACTTCCCTACCATAAAATTGCATGCGACCAAGTGCACACCGAAGATTTACCTTCAGTTGGCACTTGGTGGGAATTGTTCTGTAAATGCTGCTATCATATCCATAAGAAAAAAATTAGAAACCCACGAATAATGATATTGAAGCCAATTATGTCAAATTTGATATTAAAACAGTGAAATAAACATGACAACGCAATGACATTCCACACTATCAGATGATATCTGCATAACGAAACTATAAAATTACCTGAAGATGCAGCATCAAATTCAATATTAAGTGATTGACAGTCTGAAAAATACAATCTTGCTAACATCCTGAAGTTCTCAGCACCTTCAACGTTTCTAAACCTTGGATGACTTAATGGTGAAGAAACCACAACAGAAGATGTACCATTAAGCAAAGTATGAGGATGGCTTAAAGATCCAGGCCTTCCAATCAGATCAACAATATATTCCCTGAAATTCATCTATTCACATTATTGACAAGCACTAATATTTGAGCTCAAGGATTTTACAAATATGAAATATTAGGAATGGCGTTGAGTCCATCTATTATGTCAAGGACCATCAAGGTAAAGCAGGCTACCATACCTGCAAACAAAGATAGTTTGAACTTTTAACTTTTAACTTTTAACAAATGAGTTTAAACAAGATTTTTAAATGTTTTTCCTGCTAACCAGAGTCTATGCTTCTTTGTTTCTTTTTGAATGACAACAAAATAATAATATTAATAATCATATAGAAAATGTACAACAAAAGAAAGACGAGGAGTCCACCAAGTTACACTTACTTACCCAACAAAAAAAGGAGTCCACCAAGAAAAAATATAAGAAAAATAAATTAAACAAGAATACAAAATGATAGAAATTGCATCCAATCACTATGATAATAAAAAAAAAAAAGTGGAAATCCCTTGAATGGAGGAGAAATAGAAACCCAAAATGATGACTACTTTGCTATAGCATTTAGAGTCTGACTATGACAGAAGAGGACAAATTTGCAAACCCCCAACCACCACCACCATAGGTTGAAATGGATACCAGGTCCTTGGTACTTTGGATCTACCTCTGCAGGGTAAACCTCAAATAGTTGCAATTACCCACAAGCCACAGGAACCACATAATTCAACGCATTCCAATGGGAGTTGAACATAAGGACCTTCAGATTCACGATTGGTCCATGTGACAACCTTAAACTGTTGATTTACCCTGCTGCTGAGTTGCCTTCTAACTACCAAGAAACTTTCTCAATCAAACTCTTCATTCAAAATAGCTAAATAACCAGAATCATATAATTTTTTTTCTGATAAGTAAAAATGACAATAGTTATGATTCATCCACACCATTGATTATTTAGGCAATTGTAGCATGAGATGTTATAATGATGGAAATGAAACTCTTAAGTCCTTCAGAATAGGGCAGGTGATGATGGCATGACATGCAAAGCAGAAATGGGGTAAACTAAAATTTCATATTAGTCCTCTTGGAACTTTATCTATCAATGCAATAGGTTCATATGCTCCTGATTCAATTTTGTTTGTGTGCTCTCTATTTTGGTAGTCATAGGACTCATAGGACATAAATTGTAGCAATGGTCCTCGAATATTATTTTTGAACTAGCAATACAATTTTCTCTTTAAACGGGGTCCTTAATAGGTCTAGAATGCTCTTACAGTTAACATGCAATTATTTGGATTCCTCGTATTACTTACTGTCATTTCTGGTTTTGGCTTTTTTTTCTTCGGTAAGTAGTTTAATCTTAGACAGATTATATTTTTGATTTTTTTGGAATAATTTTCCTGTTTTCATTGTTGCAGTAAGATTTTTTTGTTTGCATAGCTATTATGTTGGTAGGTTTTTTGATTTTTAGTCTGTATTAATTTGTTTGGCGGTGATATAATTTGTCTGTATTTTTTTTATTTTTTAAGTGTAAACACAGATGATGGCGACTGATACATTGATCGTTTACTATTATGGGAGAAATGTATCATTTGATCTTTGTCGCAGATGCGTATATTCGAGTTTTGGTAACTGATACATATATCGTTTAAACAAGGTTGGATGTATATCATATGCATATGTATATCGTTTTAATCTGTACTCAATAAAGTTCGGCATGTGATTGATTTCATGGGAATTGAGATGCGATACTTTTAGAAGTTTGTCGTATTCACCAACTTGCATTAGAATCGGGACATGAAGCTGAAGCACTTCATCTTCCTTTAACCTGATCAAGGTTTGTTAGGGATATCGTATGCATATGCATATCGTTTTGAAATGTACTCAATAGAGTTCGGCATATGATTGATTTCATGGGAATTGAGATACGTGTGTTTCAAATACTGTTGTAGCATCCAAGAATTGAATGGCATAGATTACTCAACTGCAAAAAAAAAATTCTTTGTTTTTTAAAATATTGTTTTTCCAAGTCAAGTGTCTAATGCAATTTCTGACTTGCCACCTTATCAAGATACAATGTACACAATGAGACTACATTTGTAGTGATTTTGTTGCTGAGATTAAGATTTGCAAAGATGTTCAAATTACTTCTTAACTTGCTAAAATGAAAAACACCGAAAAAGAAAATGGAAAAAGAAGGTTATTCAAGATTTTAGCTGAGACCTAAGATGGAAAAGTCAGATTTTCTGAAAGTTTGTAAGACTATTTAATTGTTGTGATTGGTAATATGTACTGTGTTTTACGATAAAGATTTCTGCAATTCAAAATACGTGTTTAGTGGAGATACCTTTTTCATTCACTTCCTTTCAGTTTGCTAGGGATACATAATGAGGAGCAATATCGGGCATATAAAAAATCATTGGACTAATTCCACTAAAAGTTCTTAGATAGGACTAAAACTAATTTTGTTAGCCAAAATAGGACCTTAGCTAAATTTTCCCAAAATTCAATGTACCGAAGTTTTCAATTCTCTACCTTGAGATGCCCAATTGTAAATACAATGCCAACATCCATAAGTACGAGAGCTTTTGAATGATCCTGATTTCTTTTAACATTCTCCCTCAGATCCCAGGTTTGGAATTTCGTTCGCTAACTTGGTATAACTCTAGGTTTACTTTCTTTACGAATCATGGCCCAAAGCCACATTAATTGGTTGACAAACAATCCCTTACCTGTTTGGTTTTGATCCCTAAATATCCATTTGGAAGAAGCAAAATGTTTAATATAAGGATTGGAAGTCTGATAGGGCTTTAAGAACGACAGTCTAATAGAGCAAAGAATTTTTTCTTTGCTCTAGAATTTTTTCTTTGCTCTTCGACGGCACTAGCAAATCCCTTGAAGTTCTACCCTTTGCTTTGCAAAGTGATCGATCACACGTATGTCCGACCAAAGATATTACCTACCCAATAGTGAAATACTGCAAAAAAGCAAAAACGGCTCTCATGAAAGTACATAATGGAAATGTGCAACCACATAATAAATATCATGTAGAGCAATGTCTAGCCCAGAATTTGTCGCTATAATTCCAGTGAGTCCTCCTCTGGTGAACTTAAAGATCGACCCTACAACAAATAACATGGGTACTAGACTTAACTACTCTATGAAGCTCTCTCCGTCTAATATATCGAAGTAGAAAATCTACCTTTACTTAGTCCCATCCTCATTCAAATAGAAGATGAAGTCACACCTCTAATCCGGACCAAGACAGAACTTTTACTTGTTCAAATAACAATTAAGGTGAAGTAGGGTCAGGAACGACGAACGTTATCATAATGTTTTTACTTCTCACTATGGGAAATTAGAGCCATCATTACCCAATGATCGTTAAGACATATTATCAAAATACCTATATCTACAGCTATAGCAATAGGTCTTAATTCATTATAATTCCCCAAGTGTTCTAGTCCATTCATTTTTTTCATGCTTTTTAAGGTTCTCTGGCCTTGGTTTGTTGCTAAAATCAGCTTGTAACATGTATGTGCAAGCATGGGTGTCCGTAAATTTCTTTTAAAATGATAGGAAACCACAGTATGTGGCAAGCCCGCAACTAGAAGTTTGATGGTGTCACGTAGACCACCTCAAATTCCCCCTAGAGGACTGCATCACTGATTGTAAATCAAATAAATCTAGCATACCTCTCACTATCAAATTGCACAAGACAGGAGGAAGAAAAACTCCACCCACAGTATTTACACCCCTTAGCTATTCTGCATGGTAAGTTGACCATGTCTGCCAGCACCTGCAGGAATGAAATTATTAGGACATTCGTAAGCATCCAAAAAGCAGATTCAAAAATTAAACATCTGAAGCTTAAAAATTATAAGATTCGTAAGATTTTTTTTATACCTATAAGATTAATAGGCATAGGAACGAACATCACATGCAATATGTGAATAACAGGCAAGAAAAATCTCCCTTAGTAAGAGAGATTCATCTTAACATTAGACCAACTCAAAAAATATCAAAGAGTAACACAGTTCATCAGGTTACAATAAAGTTGTGGCATTTACTTTAAACAAAAGTGCCCGATGAACACAAAAGCCAAAAGACAAGCTTCCAATTGGAAGCACGACGGAGCCTGAGCAGTCCTTCAAAATCCCACTGCATTCTTTCCAGCGGTTACCTAAACAATCTTCTCCAAAAGAAGCTACACCCCTTATGACACCAAAGCAATGTTGGAATATTGAATCATAACAAAAACATATATATTTAATATGAATATTCAAAAGCAAAGGGGTGACAAAACTTACCCCATCCGATTGCACACAAGCTCAGCAAGGTGATTGACCACCTCATTTCTAGTTCTCCAGTTAATAGATAGGCTGAGTACCCTATTCTGCAGATCCTTCAAACCAGGATCCCAAGATTTATCAATCAAAACCACCTCAATTGACGAACCTTCACAAGGGTCAATAGCCCTCAATGAATCAAATGATGGGACCCGACCACCCTCTTGGAGATCAGTGCTTATAGTCCATAAATACGGATCCATCCCATGAATCAAGTAAAACCCATCTGGAACTTTGTCATTGTAAGACATGCAGCCATTCAACTGGTGAAGACAGATATTATAAACCGTGTGCACATTTACTCATTAATTTGCAAGCTGGAAACAGTATAAAACTGATTATATAAAAAAGGAACAAAATTAAGAAAAGCGTGGACATGATTTTCGAGAAAATGCCCAACTAGACAAGTAAATGACACGTCTTTAATATTTTTTGTATATCAAGAAGGGGGTGAGAGTCTCAATCTTTCAACACATATAATACATTCCAACTGAACCTGAAGTTTAAACAATAGTCAGAAAGCACAAAATCTCTACCACCTAACTGTGAAGTAGGTTCTTTTTGTAGTCATACTAGATACTTCAAATCAAATCCCACCTTGACCAAGATTTGGTGGATAACTATCCCCCTATTTTATATACTCCACTGTCAACATTGATCCACTACAAAGAGACCAACAGAAATACCCCAATTCTAATGAACTGTGATCCTGCGTTTATTTATTCTACCCACGCCAGTGTACTTTTAATCTCCATTTAGATCATGTAATGTGTTCGCATGCACCAAGAATAAGAATGACTCAATGAAAATTAACTCAACCTGTTAAGCCTTGATATTGTTCTTAAGCCTTGATATTGTTTTACTTATACAGCCTCTTTTTTCCAAAGTTTATGGCATCCTTGTCGTGCTACTTTTCAAGCCTTAATAAAGTAGTTTCATCTGCCTATTACTAATTCTTCTCATTTTACTTGCTCCTCATGTAATATGGCTAAAAATCGTAAGCTTCCTTTTGGTGTTTCACAGTCTTACACCACTGCACCGTTTGAATTAGTTCACATGGATGTATAGAGGCCTTCTTCTGTTTCTTCATTTAGTGGATTTCGCTATTACCTCATTATTGTTGATGATTACACTAGATACTCTTTGATATTTCCTTTACATTTTAAGTTTAAAGTTGCTCAACATGTTAAAAATTTCAAGACTTGTGTCTCCAATTACTTTTCTACCTCTGTTAAAACAATTCGATCTGATAATGGAGGTGAGTTCCTTAACAAATCTATGTCTTCTCTCTTTTCTTCCTTTGGTGTTGTTCATCAAACCATTTGTCCATATACACCTTAACAGAATGGTGTTGCTGAAAGAAAACATGGACATTTGATTGCAACAACCATTGCATTGCTGCACCATGCTGGGTTATCAGTTCATTTTGGCTTGAGGCTTTACTTACTGCTTTGTTTTACTAACTAGACTTCCTCATTCTTCTTTAGACTTTAATATTCCATTTCAGCTTCTTTTTCATAAGGCTCCCAATTTTCATTTTCTCAAGCCATTTGGATGTTCTTGTTTTCCTTGGTTTCGTCCTTATTGTTCTAATAAGTTGCAACCTAGGTCTACCCCATGCATCTTTCTTGGTTACTGTCCACATACCTAGGGCTAACAATGCTTGGATCCTATTGCTCATAAAGTATACATTTCAAGACATGTTAAATTTCTTGAATCTGAGTTTCCTTATTCTGCATTAGTCAAGTCTGCTCCTCCAAGTTCAGTTCCTTCTTCTTCTATCATTCCTACATTTTCAATTCCCTATGTTTCGCTGCCTTCCATTTCTATCCCATCTTCTCCTTGGTCTCTATCTTCCTTACAGTCTGTTCACTCTCAACCATCTATTCCTCCTAATCCTCGAATCCTCTTGGTTATCAGCATTCTCACCTCAACCATGCTGTTGTATCTCAGAGTACTCATCATATGGTCACTAGAGGCAAAAGTGGTGTAATACTGTAATTAAGCCTCGTGTACCACTTTCCTTAGTTTCCAATTCCACTTTAGCCCCCATCTCAGAGCCCACTTCTTTTTCTGCTGCTGTTAAATTTTCTGAGTGGCGCACTGCTATGTCCGATGAATTTGATGCTTTAACTAATCTAGGTACTTTGACTCTTGTTCCTCCTCCTCTTGGAGTTCATATTATAGAATGTAAGTGGATATACAAAATCAAATGTCATTCTGATGGTTCAATGGCTAGATCCAAAGCTCGGTTAGTTGCTTAAGGCAACCAACAAACTAAGGGCTTAGATTACACATAAACTTTTAGCCTTGTTGTTAAACAGCCTTCCATTCGAGTGGTTTTGTCTTTAGCTTTGCACCATTCATGGCCAATTGGATAGCTTGATGTGTCTAATGCATTTTTACATGGATGTATTACCGAAGAGGTCTATCTTCAACAACCACCAGGTTTTGTGAATTTTGAGTTTCTTCTCATGTATGTAGGGTAAGGAAGGCTCTTTATGGCGTGAAGCAAGCTCCTCAAGCTTGGTATGCTATGCTTTCTACATTTTTGATTGATCAGGGGTTTACCAACAGTCTGGCAGATGCTTCTTTGTTCACTTCTAACAGAGGTTCTGACACTATGTTTATTCTAGTATATGTGGAAGACATTTTGGTTACTGATTCTAGCTCTTCCCTCATTGATTCTCTTATTTGCTCTGTGGGTACTACTTTTGCTGTTAAAGATCTTGGTCCCTTGCATTATTTTAGGTATTGAGGTTGTGGTTTTAGATATTGGACTTGATATGTCTCGATCTAAATATGCTCTTGAGCTTCTAGATAAGACAGGCATGAGCAACTGTACTCCTTGTGCATCTCCTTCTCTCAAAGTTCCTGTTTCTGCTTCAAATCTTCCATTTGAAAATCCTGAGTTTTACAGACCTCTTGTAGGTTCTTTGCAGTATCTTACCTTAACAAGACCGGAAATTTCGTATCCTGTTAATGTTGTTTGTCAGCATATGCACTCTCCACTTTAGAGTCATTTTGCTACAATCAAGCTTATCTTGAGATATATCAAAGTAAGTGGTTGATCAGGGTCTTAATTTTTCTAGTGGATCATTGGCTCTCTTTGCTTATTCTAAGGCCGGACTGGGCAGGTTGTGCAGATGATCGACGCTCCACCGGTGCATTTTGTATTTTCATGGGCAGTAATCTCATATTAGTCTGCTAAGAAGCAGCACACAGTTGCTCAGTCATCGACTGAGGCAGAGTACAAGGCTCTTACTAATTTGCAGCTGAGGTCTTGTGGTTACAACAAAACTACAAGGAATTGTTTATCCCTTCCCAGCCTGTCCCAACTCTGTGGTGTGATAACATTTTTGCCATTTCTTTGGCTTCAAATCCTGTGTTTCATGTTCAAATCCTGTGTTACATACTCGAATAAAGCACATCGAAATTGATTTTCATTTTGTTAGGGAGAAAGTTATTCGTCCATCATTATAGGTTAAACATGTTAGTTCCACTGATCAGGTAGCAAATATTATGACCAAGCCCTTAACTGTTGCTCGGTTCAAGTTCTTATGCCACAAACTGATGCTTTCCTTTGCAACATCTCCTAGCATCAGTTTGCACGGGTTGTAAGTGTATTAGTTAGTTATTATCAAGTGTATTTATTAGTTACACAAAAAGTTCATTAAAAATGAAATTAAAGAAAAGGTCAAAGCATATTAATTAGGTCGCTTTTTCCATGTTATCTAAAAATATTATTTTTAAATCAAAAGAATCCTAATTTTTTATTGGGCGTATTTAGCAATGCTACCGCGCTGATAGTTTTTATCTTACTACTATTAATTTTAACTATAAGCTACAAGTGTTTCTAAGAACTCACAACTTCTTCTACATCTTATAACTAATTTTTCTTCTATTTTAGCAGCATAATATAACATTTACCAAATACTCACAATTTCTTTTATAAGTTGCAATCTATGAACTACTAGC
Source organism: Heliamphora exappendiculata (assembly GCA_034768845.1). Lineage (NCBI taxonomy): Eukaryota > Viridiplantae > Streptophyta > Magnoliopsida > Ericales > Sarraceniaceae > Heliamphora > Heliamphora exappendiculata. The sequence goes on from JAOTRH010000001.1 coordinate 2,528,252, forward strand.
ATTAGTATTACCAAACGCCACCATTATAAGAGGATCTAGAAAACTACACCCATTTGGATTTAATGTTAAAAAAGTTCACATCAAAAACTGGACAAACTCCATACCCAAAATCGATGCGAGAGGGCCTCCACCGAGACCGAGTCTGACCTCGTCGGCTGCTCATTGGCCCCGGGAGCCAAGAAATTGGGATCGTCGGCGCACGAAGCCTCCGACGAGATCCGGAGAGCCAGAGCCAGCTGCAGCTGATAGCTCTCCTCGGTCTGCTGGGCCCAGCTCTTGTACGACGCCGTCGTCTCCTTCCCCTTCGACATCAAGTTCAATTCCCCTGACATAGCGCACCCATACGCCTCCAACTGTAGCGAATTCTCAACCGCCATGGCGTTTGGAAACCGGTGATCCGATTCCGATTAGGTCCCCGTATTCTTTGTGTCGGGGAATTCGGCTGAAGTCGAGGCTGAAATGCCTGTTTGTTTCTCGGGAAAGTAATTCGATCGTCTCCCTGGTATTTCCACGAAAATGAAGATATCGAACTGAATGTAATGCTAGATGCATGTATATATACGTATACGGCACCAACAGTTGTGTAATGGCTTTACAACTTAAAAGGAACAGGAAGGGCGCGGGATTACTTCTTCTATTTTTGTTCCTATAAAATTAATGAATTTTATTGTAATCGGTCACCGTTAAAAATTT
>JAOTRH010000001.1:2529044-2554379 GCA_034768845.1 Heliamphora exappendiculata
GGTCGAGATTTGATACATTCTAATGGGTGTGTCCCGTCATCCATACATCAAGCTCTCGTCTTTTTAAGAGATGAGGAAGGCGGTAAAGACATGGAAATATGCTGGGCTGACAAAAATTCGTTTTTTGCCGAGACCAACAATGTTGAAGCACCATTGTACAACCTTGAAGAAAGTTCACCGTTCGAGATGATTGAAAGTTCTAATATGTCTGTGGAGCAATTGTTGCATGTGATGAAAGAATGATTTAAGGAAACCATCCAAGATTTTCCAAAGCCTAACATAATCAAGAGGCTTGTTGTTAAAACTGAAATTGATGAGAAAAGATACGATGGAATGTGAATCTAGAATCGAAGAGGAAGAAGCAGTTAGTTCTACTTTTCAAAGACTTTACTTGTTTTTTCTCGAAAGAGGAATTCTTGAGGAAGACAATCCCAATTGTAATTGGGCTGAATGTGTGTTAGATGATAGCTCAGACAATTGTAAAAGCTTGTTTATAGAGGAACTTACAACTGCGCCTGTAAAGTTAGATGATGTTCATATAGAAGTGCAGGATAAATTAGACGAGATTAATTTGGGATCTTGTAATGATCCTAGACTTGTTTATGTAAGTTCTGAATTAAATGCAGAAATAAAAAATAGACTTATTAGTCTTCTTCATGATTATAAAAATTGTTTTGCTTGAAAATATGAAGAAATGCCAGGGTTTAGATAGAAATTTGGTAGAACATCGATTACCTATTAAACCTAATTTCTCGCCTCATAAACAACCACCGAGGAGAATGACTAACGAAGTAGTTCTTCTAATAAAAGAAAAAATTGAGAGATTGTTGAAAGCATGATTTATCAGAACAACCAGTTACGTCAAATGGTTATCTAATATAGTCTCAGCCATGAAAAAAACGAAAAATTAAGGGTCTGTATTGACTATCAAAACCTCAATACAGCAAGCCCAAAAGATGAATATCCTATGCATGTAACTGATTTGCTAATCGATTCATATGCTTGAAATGAGATCTTGTCTTTTATGGATGGGCATGCAGGATATAATCAAATATTTATTGGCTTAAAAGATACTCATAAAACAGCATTTAGGTGTCCCGGAGCCTTGGGAAGCTTTGAGTGGATTGTTATGCCATTTGGTTTGAAAAATGCTGGAGCTACTTATTAAAGAGCAATGAATGCTATCTTTCACGACTTTATTGAAAAATCATAGAGGTGTATATAGATGATATTATGATCAAGTCTCATCAGCAAGAAATGCATTTAGAACACATTTGACAGGTATTCGAAAGGATGAGACATCACCAATTACAAATAAATCTACTAAAATGTGCCTTTAGAGTTTCTGCAGGCAATTTTCTAGGATTCTTGGCGCATAAAAGAGGAATAGAGATTGATCAGAATAAAGCTAAAGCAATAATGGAAGCAAAACCTCCTTCGACTAAGAAATAGTTGCAAAGATTTTTAGGACAAATGAATTTCCTTCGAAAGTTCATATCAAACCTAGCAAGAAAAACTATGGCGTTTTCTCCTTTAATTAAACTAAAAGAATGAGTTGAGTTTAGATGGGAACAGGAACATCAGATGGCATTCGACAGTTTGAAAGCTTATCCAACCAAGTCACCTGTGTTGGTGTCACAAACTCCAGGTCAGCCCCTTAAGTTATATATATCTGCTAATGAAAAATCGATAGGCAGTTTGTTAACTCAAGATAATAAACAAGGGCATGAGCAAGCAGTTTACTATCTAAGTAGAAAATCACATGATACTGAAACTAGATATACTTCGGTTGAAAAATTGTGCCTTACTTTGTATTTCTCTGCAGCAAAATTGAGGCATTGTCTATTACCATCGATAGTATATGTTATTGCCCAGACAGACGTAATTAAATACATATTGTCCAAACCTATGTTAAGAGGTAAACAAGAAAAATGGATCATTGCCTTAATAAAATATAATTTTATATATGTTCCTCAAAAGGCAATGAAAGGGGCAAGCATTAGCTGATTTCTTAGCAGATCATCCAAATATAATGTTGAAAAAAGATTTATTCGAAATTAATTGTCTAGAATTTTTCTAAAAATTAATGTTCGAGGAATCAAGAACATAACAAAGTGTATGGGCAGGTATTGTTCTTGTATCACCAACAGGCAAGATGTATCAGTTTGCTTTTCAACTAGATGGCGAACAAGTTCTTTCGAATAATTAAACTGAGAATAAAGCACTACTCATAAGACTTGAAATAGCCTTAGAATTTCAAATAACTCATTTGAAAATTATTGGAGATTCGCAATTAGTTATTCGACAAGTAATAAGAAGCTATCAATGTCACAACAATATTTTAAGCAAATACTTAAAGAAGGTGAAAAACTTGATAATAAACTTTATTGAAGTTCAATTTGAACATATTCTAAGATTAAAAAATAATGATGCCAACGAAATAGCACAGTAAGCCTCTGGAATCAAAATTTCAAAATGACAAAGTGAGAAATTAATAAGGATATAAAAAATGGAATGGTTATCTTTACAACAAGAAGAAAATCCTTTTGAGATATTCCAAAATGATGCAACAGAAAATGATTGGAGAACAGAAATCAAGAATTTTTGCAAAATTCGTCAATTCCCACTGATTGAATTACGAAGTTTCGAGCAGTAAATTATATATTAATAGAAAATAATATATTTCGAAGATCTTCGAATGGGTTATTATTTTTGTGTATAAGTCAATTTGAAGCCATGAAAGTAATGGCTGAGGTGCATAAAGGAATCTGTGGATCCCATCAATCAGGAGAAAAAATGAGATGGTTGATCAACATATGCGAATATTATTGGCCATCGATAAGAAAAGATTGCATGTCCTATACAAAATGATGCCAGTAATGTCAAAAGCATGGACCTATCAAAAGAGTTCCAGCTTTACCATTACATTCAATCATAAAACCCTGGCCATTTCGAGGATGGGCAATGGATTTGATAGGCCAGATCCATCCACCATCTTCACAACAATATGATTTCATTTTAGTAGCTACTGATTATTTTACAAAATGAGCTGAGCCAGTTCCTACGAAAACTGTAATTCAAAAAAGCATAATACAATTAATAAAAGAACATATAGTTCATCGATTTGGGCTTCCACAGTCAATTACTGTGGATTAAGGAACTGTGTTTAATAGTAGCGAAATAAAGGAGTTTACCAAAGAATATAAAATTAAAATTATTAATTCCACACCTTATTATGCCTAAGCAAACGGACAAGCTGAAGCTACTAATAAAATAATCAAAATGACCTTAGCGAAGGTTATTGAAGACAATTTCAGGAAATGACACGAATTGCTTTCAGAAGTCCTATGGGCTTATCGAACATAAAAAATAGATAGTACACAAATTACCCAATTTGAGCTAGTGTATGGTCATGTGGCTGTATTACCTGTGGAGGTAACCGTGCAGTCACATAAGATAGCTCTCCATAATCAGCTATCTAATGATCAATACTATGAAACTATGACAATAGAGTCAAATGATCTTGAAGAAATTAGATTGCAAGCTCTTACTAATATTTAAGCCCAAAAGAAGAAGATCGAAAGGGCTTTCGATAAAAAAGTAAGAAATAAAAGCTTTGCAGAAGGTGACTTAATTTGGAAAACTGTATTACCATTGGGATTAAAAGATCCTGAATATGGTAAATGGTCACCAAACTGGGAAAACTCATTTCGAATATCAAAAGTATTATCAAAAAGAGCATATCATTTAAAATCTCTTAATGGCGAATTGCATAAAAGAACAATCAATGGGAGATTCTTAAAGAAATACCACCCAACTATGTGGAAAGTAATGAAAGAACACTAAATTTTTTATAAAAAGTTAAATCTTTACAAGAGAATTTTACATCAAAGTTCATACAAATAAAGCCTTAAAAAGCTCCCATTCAATAGCTAAGGCTTTAAACTTAAATTTTGATTGACCTATGTCATCTAATGTAGGATGTACTTTAATTGAGCTATTTTCACCTTGTCGAAGAAGACTTTCTGTCTCTTGGATCAAAGACTCTTTCTCTAACTTCACTGCATGTCTTGCAAGTCAAACTTGCTGAAGTCTTTCTTCCAATTGCCACTCTTCTTCTTGAAACTGATGGTCTCTTTGTTTGAGCTGAAAGGCCTTCCCACAATTGTTAGAAACTGACGCTGACACAGCCTTCATGGAATCAATGTAGGCTTGTTGTGTTTGCATTGTTTCTTGATAATATTGAGCAAGAGCTATCTTCCCAGAAAGTTCAAAAGCCATCACAGAAAATTTTGCTTGTTCAAAATTGAAAACAATCTTGGAGGCCATTGACAATTGGTTGATGCAGGCAGTTAACTTTTGAGACTTCGAAGATATCAATTCTTCGAAAGGAAGTGAAAGAAGTATGTGGAAATGATGCCGTGCTTGTTCGATGGAGAAATCAACATAGGGTTTAGGAGGAGTATCAGATACACTAGCCATGGAGTTGGTAAAAATGTCCATGCGGCTGATAAGGTCATCAAGAATATCTCTTGAAAAAGTATCCTCTGTTGGAAGAAACGCAAGGTGTTGGGACAGCAACAGCAGGAATTTCAGTATCAAAAGCTGTAGGTAAGTTGATTAATGATTGGAAATTAAACAGAAGAAACATAAATTAAAAGCAAACGGTCAAGATCTTACCTCGTAATGAAGCATCAAGAAGGCCCTGTCGATTCTGATATGACAAGTGGGCTTGATAAGAGTCTTTGGAAGACACGAATATGGTAGGCAAGATGATAGACCACCATGAGTCAAAAGCTGGTGTGGTTTGACTCGAAATTCGGAAGTCAGAAAACTTGAAATTCAAGAGCCTTTGTAGATAATTGTTTTGAATTGAAGTTGCCACATCTATTCCCCTTATCAAGGCTATGTTCTCTACGATCTTATGGAATGAAGGATGTATAAAAGGTAATGGAATTCCTGAATGAGCCCAAACTGCCTCGCACATTGACTCGGAGAAATAATTTTCAAAGCTGCAATTGCAAAATCTGCTAGCAGATATAGAACCTCTAGTCATGATGTATCGAGGTGTTAATACGCTAGCCCAAAATCTTTCTCGACGGACGATATCATATTCGGATAAAGAAAAGGATGGGTCATCCTGAAGAAAAGTTAAGCGAGAAGAAGAAAATTGAAACTAGTGAAAATGTTGAAACTTCTCAAGATTTCTGATAGGATGTGAAGAAAAAAAAGATTGAGAAATAATATTCAAAAGAATATTTGGTATTATCTGAGTATCAAGACAAGAAGTACTCAGCATAGCTAAGGCAGGGATCACCAAGTACAGTGTTGTATCGAAGATCAAATTGAAAAAAATAGGCATCTAGTCATGCTTGAAAAAGTCAAAAATGACCTCCACAACTATCAGATATTCATTTTTCAACAAAGGTGAACAAACCTTTGTACAATGTACCTAGTACAAAAGGAGCTCGAGCGAGTTTCTTGCGTTGTGCCAAACAGACGGCAATAGATAAATATTCTCTGGTTACCTTAATACCAAGAATAGCAAGCAAAAAATGGCAAAGCCAAAAAAGATAGAAAAGAACAGTTTTCTTAAAAGAAGGGGCATCAACAGAGTAGACATTATACATTTTCAACTTCAGAATACCCCATCCCATAGGCTTTTAGAAACCCCTATGTAGTGGGATCAGGGGTTAACAGCGCACTTTCTTCTAATCCCATCGACGGGAGGCCAGTAAGATGGACGACATCCAAAATTGTGGGGGAAAGAAATCCAAAAGACAGCAGCATTGCGTTGCAGGATGTAGACCAAAAACAAGCTGATGCACTAATCGCCCACTTATTCATATCTAGGGCGAATGTGGAGAGCATGATAGTTTTCTTGATACCTAAGAAATCCCAGTATTTCCCAATGTAGGTTTCCATGCGAGAAATCCAGCTGCGCCAATCAGCCCTAGGATTAATCCATGTGCGAAGTGGTGGCAGTCCTTCCCACTTCGTCCAATTCAAGTAAAGACGATGAAGAAGGAAAAGTTCATTTAGAGCCAAAGGATAGCTCGAAGAGAATGATTCATGCATATGAGGTTCAAAAATAGGGCCAAATATGTATGAGGAGCTTGAGTTGGGGCTTGGGATCATAGTGTCATGGTTTCCTTGTTCGTTCATGAAATCTTCTAGTTCTTGTGGGAATCTTCTAGTAACCGAAGCCTCATATGAGGGTTTAGGGATTTTCTTCGGAGCCATGGTTATAGAAGTTCAGAGGTTATGGAAGTTCAGAAGGGTTGAGTTTATACGAAGAAGATGCAAAATGACGTTAAGGATTCTATACGCATAGATATTCAAAAGACATCCTTCTTTAAGCTTCCGCTTTAAATGTCGCCGTTTTGTTAATTAAGAGAACGGTGAGACAATACCCATTTATTGGGTTTAAAAAGAAAAAGTTCAAACCCAATTAATGAGGGAGGTCATTTGTTTACACTACATTTTATTCATAATAATATTAAAGATTAAATTAGCTTATTTAAGATTTTAAATAGTTAACCCATCGAATACGGCTTGTTACTAATAGAACAATGGATAAAATAAACCTATTAAAGGTAATGAAACTATTAGCCCATCGAATAAGCCTTATTGATAATAATGGCAAATGATAAGTTAACATATCAAATGTTATAAATAGTTAGCCTATCGAGTAAGGTTTATTATTAACAAGGGAAAAAATAGCCTATCAAAAGTTATGAAACTATTAGCCCGTCAAATAAACATCATTAGTAATGATGACAAAGATTAAAATAGTCTATCGAAATATTTATACCATATTATATTTCTATTAATAGTGATGGTTAAATTAGCCTATCGAATGTTATAGAATCATTAACCCATCGAATAAGTTCATTAATAGTGAATGTAAGGGTTAAGTATGCCTATCGAAAGTTATGAAAATAATAACCCATCGAATGAAAGGGAATTCGTTAAGAACCTTTTTAGGTTTCAATAACTAATTTCTTTCGAGATCGTTCCATCGAAATTAATTCTTGGATTATGAAGATAACGTTAATCTGAGAATTAACTTAGAGGACTGACTGCTTCAAAAGCCACGTGTCACAATAAAAACATAAAACACACGTTTGTAATAACTGTCCCATTTATAAGTTATTTTGTGCAATTGAAGCATGACCACGGAATTTAAGGGACATGCACATAGTGATAACTGCCCTACGACCACAGCAGTTAAGGAACGTGTATGATGATAACTGCTCCACGACCGCAGCAGCTGAGGGACGTTTCAAGGCGAACGTGACAAGTGGCAATCCAAAATTCTAGAATTATGAGAGGCGGATAAAAGACTGCGAGCCATGTGTTGCAATTCAAAGGCAGTTATTAGAAGTTGCCGACAGTTATTAAAATTTTGTATAAATATAATTGATCATAATGAGGCAAAGGACATTCATACAAACTGGCAAACCGCCTGTATTTTCTTTTCTCTTTTTATAGGAGTAGATTGTAACTTTTGTAACTATTCTTCCAGCGAAGTTAATAAAATCTCGATTTTATTGCTTTGATTCTATTTTTTTCTGTGATTTTTTTTGACGAAATCCTGAAATAAGGCATAGAACCCACACGCAAACGCTTGAGTATTTTGAAGAAGAATTTCCTTTCGAATGAGATTTATTTCGTGTTATTTTGGTAAACAACTTCTTAAGGCATTTGCACTCCTTTAGGTGCCTTGTAATGAATGCCATCACTTGTAAGTCTACGCCATATGATTTTGTTCTTTCTAAGTTCTATCATGTTGGTGGTAATTTCTCTCCATGGAGAGGAAGTACGGCTTTAATCTAATTACAAGATGTTTTGAGCCTTAAAACTATGGATGGCAGGCTTGAAGTATATATATATATATATATATTTGACATGATGTTAGATGAATCGTCATACCGAGGCCACTTTTGGCAATCGATTTTAAGCTGAACTTTTTAATTTTAAACCACTTTAAGCTCTAAAAAGCAAAAAGTTCGTTTGGAAAAGGCATGAGATGGCTTTAAGCAGCCAAAAAAGCCAAATGGTGAAGGATGTAAATTTTTTTATAATACCCTTGAGCCTTTAATGTATTGAACGACCTCATCCAACCCCAAACGATTAGGGCATGTATTCCATTCCTTTCTTCAAGGCTACGCTGCCAGTGAGGTAACACCTCCGCGACCAATGAGCTTTCAAAACCGACGATGTAGGCGACGACTTTCAGCCACAATCAGTGCTGCGACGACTGCTACCGGCGACTAGTGCGACCAGCGCTAGTGCTATCTCCCACAACGGCTTCTTATATGTGTAATGCTCATTCAATAGTTCTTTCTTAATCACATTAAAGTTTGATAACTTTCAATTCCAGAACGGCAACTAAAAATCGAGACATTCAAAATACAATGCACTATTCGGATTGTTAACAAACCCTGCGCCAACTGGGGGGCACTTGGCCACTCGTCAGTTAGTTGCATCAATTGTATTCACTTGGCTTAACACACACGCCCCCCCTCCCCCACACCCAAACTAGGGGGCACTTAAGAGACCATTAGTTTTGCTACATAAAAAGGAAAAATGATGAGAAGAAAACCCCTTGATAAAAATATCAGCGAGCAGATCATCACTAGTGATAAATTTAACATGCAAATCTCGCGGAACAACCTTCTCCCGGACATAGTGAAAGTCTACTTCAATATGCTCCGTTCGGGCATGAAAAATTAGATTTGAGGCTAAGGCTAAAGCTGATACATTGTCACACTACAATATAAGGAGACTCGGGCAAGAAGACATGATGGTTCCGTAATAACATACGAAGCTAGGATAGCTCAGCTGCAGTGATAGCTAGAGCACGATATTTGGCCCCCGTTGAGGAGCGGGCGACTGTTAGCTGCTTCTTGGCAGCCCATGAGATGGGATTAGAACCCAAGAAAACAATAAAACTAGTAGTCGGGTGTCGATCAAAGGGGTCACCCGCCAATCCGCATCAGAGAATGCATACAAAGCAAGAGAGCTAAAATGAAATTGCAGACCATGAGAAAGGGTCCCACAAAGGTAGCAAAGGATACGTTTGCCTGCCTTGAAATGAACCTCGGTGGGTGAGTGCATAACACTGTTGGATCAAAAAGAGGAGAACGGTCAAATGTGGACAATGCTATGACAGTCCTGACTCTTAAGGCTGTTTTTGGATTTTGGATTTTGGATTTTGGATTTGTGGAGAGGTTTTCTAAGTGCAAAGACAGGAAAAAAAAAAAAAAAGACACCAACCTAAACACGGCCTAAGTGAATCGGAACAATAAAGATCACAAAAGTCCTCTATAAGAGGTTTAAAACTTCCATGTGGTAAGGGGTCAGGGACCTCATCACAGCTTAAGCAACAAGTACCTGCAATCGTATGCCATGGCGTTCGAGATTCAAATATATGCTTGAGAAGTCTAATAAAAATGCTCAAAAGTATAAGAACTACAAATGAACAAAAAGCAACACCTACAGTCAGAGATGAATAATGTTAAGTAGAGGGTACAAGTAAAGTTTGCAGAAGTGGCTTGTCCATGAAGTAAGAAAATGTGAAGAAATGTAAGATAAATCATTGGTCAAAACGCCCTAAATAAATAGGAAAAGAGACCCTTGCTGTATCTTACAATAAGAGAAGTCCAAACAAACAAAACATTTGAATTTTAGCATATAAACTATTTGAGCTTCATATGCATGGCAGAAACAGATTTATGCCAACTTAAATTAATTTACTCATATTCAGAAATTGGCCATGCCTCCAGTGTCACATCTTATTGCACAAAGCTAGGCAGAAGTTTATGAAATAAGATGCAGACGGCAAAGAACAACAAAATAAAGATCAATATTCTCGGGTACCTTAAAGATTGATATACCGTCAAATGCCTGAGCACCATTGATGTTAGAACTTCCATTCGACGCCGTGACACCAGGAGTTGACCAAAATTTTGCAATTTTGGTCAAGTTTGAAACTTGACCGAATGACGAACTATGTTGTCCGTGAACGTAGGTACATTGTCGAACTACATAAATCTGTCTCTTATGTGCTTGTGTTTGTCCTGGGCACTCCATTCGCAAAAGAGAACTTGGAATCGTCAATCTCTTCCTTAAAGATTGAGATGAGTCAATGTCGGTCCATAGTGTGAAAACACTTCCTGATGTCAGATTCCAAAAACTTGCGAGAGGTTCCCCACTCTTCTTCCTGATGCCATAGCCTGTGTACAAAAACTGTATATGAATCCATACAGTTTTTGTGCACACGCTATGGCATTACGCCTCTTTTCACAGACTTGTATTGAAAACTTTGCTCATCAGATAAAAAGGCACATGAAACCAACTTTCTTTTCCCTTCAATAGGTATTGAACGAAAGCATTTAAGCCACTCCTTAAAACTTTCCTAGGTCTTCAACATCTTCAATGCTGGAGAGCATCTTTCTCAACATAGTGATTGCTGAACCTTCAAATCTTTCTTATGGAATCCAAATAATAAGCTCCTTTAATTACCAGTTTCAACTTTGTGAGAAAAGAAGTCTCGCAATCACAAGAAGCGGTCCCAATTGGTGATGGAGTGGCAATCAAAACAAAATTCTCTCCATTTCCAACATCTACCTCGTACAACTCCTGGAACAGTTCTTGAAACTCATGAACCAATGTCTCATAGAATGACTTGCTTGGAGGAATCACATTGACAATAAGAATTCCATGCTCAGAAAGAACTAATCTAGCCGCAAAAAGAACCGATTTCTTAACAAATTCCAACGGTGGAGCAATTGTGCCCATCCCCGCATCGCTTGAGTCCAGATCAACCATAATCACATCAAATTTAGCATCTAATCTATCGAGATTGTCTGAGCAACCACCATTATCTACGCTGCAAGCACCCAAAAATCACAATTCAGGCGTTTGATTTATTGGAAGGACGGTGAAATAGAATAATGATTTCATCAAAACATTCATTTCAATGTTTGGTTAGTAAAAAAAAAGCAACGAAAGGTCAAATTTCAAAACAATCACTATTGTTTCATTTATGGAATGAGAATTCTAACTCACATACCAAAAAAATTGACAGTACAAGATCAAAAGTGAAATAAAATGCCAACTCTGTGCACGAAACTCCTGCGTGTGCAAGATTTGGAAAAAAAGAGGGACTACAAAAGATCAATAATATGCGACCTTACCTTGCAAAACTTCTGGAGCCCTGAAATATGCACAGATTATTTTCACAAATTCAAACACAGATGGGACATTGTAATTGGAATTATGAACATGGTCAGTGCAAGTAGAAGGATTCGTACAATAATCATTCTATTAAACCAAATAATACCTCTGTTTTCCGGTTTGGCCTGCAAGTTCCTCTGTTAATTTTATTCCATCTCCAACACATAAGCGAATAGATTCAGTATCTTGTAGCCCGAAGTGCTCTCTTGCAACTCTTAAAACAACCTCATCCGCTTCCACCCCTACAACCTCAAAACCCAATTGCTTATTCAAGAACGTATGTAAAGCCCCACCTCCAACTCCCAAACACAGTGCTTTTGGCTTAAACCCATCTCGAATTCTTCGTTCCAAATAGGCGCTGATCAACGAAAGACTGGCCACCATTGGAGTCAAGTAAGGATGAACCAAACTCGCCATGTCCAGCCGAAAATCTAACTCGCCCAAACTCTCAGAATCCAAAAAACTTCCATTCGGGACAATTCGAATCTGGGTCTGAATCAAATTGGGCATTCGCTTAAACCTCAACCTCCTCCGAAACTCCCGTTCACACTCGGATTCACCAACACGCTCCAATTCAACGTCCTCGACCAACATTTCGCCAACGCAAGACCCAACACATCTCTCCACGATCACGCTGCGAATCACGTCATCTTCGTAGCTTAAAAATGGTGTTTCGGGCAAACCGTTATCGAAGGCAAGTTTCGGAGACAGGGCGAGCAATAAAGGCGTCAAGATCTCTTCGGTTTTTGAACGGTGTAGTCGATCAACAGGTGCCGGCCGATTGTAGATCGTGGGGTGAATATCGGCGGGGAGGTTTCCGATGAGGACGAGGCGGGAAGAGTCGGGGAAGTTGAAGAGGAGCTGGCGGTGGCCGGACACGGTGGAGAAGATCCAGTCGGTCTCGCGGTGGCGGGGGACGAGCATGGCGGCGATTCGAGAGGTGATAGTGGTGGTGGGCTGAGTGGGGGAGTCGAGGACGGCGACTCGGAGGAGTGGGGTGTGGAGGTAGGAGGGAGAGGGGTTGGAGAACGCCGCCTCCGCCGCGGCGGAGGTGGTGGTGGAGTGATCGGAGACGGAAGGATTGGGGAATGTGAACGTGATGAAGCGAGAAGGAACCAAAGCTTCGAACGTATCTTTCTCGAGGGACATTTGTTCTAGGAGAGCGAGAGCCTGGAAGACGGAAATGATTCTGAGAATATCAGAATACCGAATAAACCCTTTTTTGGAAATTTTCTTTTAATATAGTTTTTTTTGTCTTTAATAAAAAATTATTTTTTAATTAAAATAAATATTTTAAAATTTTTACCATCATAAAAAATTATAAAAATAATTAAAATAAAAATATCATAAAACACATTAAAAAATTACTTTATGCCTTTTTGGGTTAAAATATTTATTTTTTAATTTATTTTATAACGATGAAACAAAGAATTTATAAAAAAAAAAACAGACACAACAAATTTTAAAAGGGCAAAAAAAAACACTACAAAAAAGACTTAAGAACTATAAAGCAATCCCAAATATAATAATTTGTTTGGGTTAAATTTTAAAATTTTGATTTATTTTTGTCTTTTTTAAATAATTTTTGTCTTTTCATTAAAAAATTTAATTAAGAAATAAAATTTTTTTTACTAAAAATAAAAATAAGCAATATAAATTTTGATTTAGTAACTTATATTTATTTTTTTTAAATTTTTTATATTTTGATAAAAAAATTTACTTCTCCATTAGAAGAAAAAATGTATAATAGATTGACTAAATAATAAAAAAATTTACTAAAAATAAATAAAATAAAATAAATTAATAAGTAAATTTCTCAAACAGGACAAGTGTTCGGATAGCTTTTAAAGGCTTTTTTTGTTTATTTCTTGACTTTTTATATTTTGGTCTTTTTTGTTTTTTTAATTGGCCTTCGTAAAATGAAACTTAAATGTATATTTGTTAACTACAGTTAATAAACTTTTTAATAAAGGAAAAGATACTTATAAAAACTCTAAAGTTTTCTTTTTGTTTCATTTTATCTTTTATATTTTGTTTATTTTTTTATTTTTTGAATTTCTATAATAGAAGTTTTCAAAAAAATACTTATTTAAATGAAAGTTTATCGGGTTTACTAAAAACAAGAAAAAATATACATATACCGAAAAACTATACAAACTAAATTGGTTTTAAATACAAATGTCGCCCAGCTTGATTGGCAACTATGATTTTTAGTTTTTTGGCTTTAATTTGATAAAAAAATTAAAAAATTAAAAAATTAAATCAAAATAATAAATTCTTAAAATATTCTATTCGAACTCGTATCACTTTTAAAATATAATAATATCTCTTATTTATAACTTATTTACTACTGCTATTAATTACGTATAATTGTTAATATTAAATACATAAAATGACAAAATTATTTATTTTGAATAAAAAATTAAAAAAAAATATATTTTTTTTATCAAACAATCAACTTTAAAAAAACTAGCTTAAAAGTTAAATTACCAAATAATCAATTTTGAGTTCAATTTAACTTTTTAGTTAAAAAAATTAAAAAAATTAAAAAAATAACTTTTAAACTAGTTGTTAACTCGGGATTGAAGAAAAAGGTAACCAATAAAGTCGTGAATTGGCCGAGATAATTTTTTATTAATCTTGCAAGTTTCATGTTGCATCCATTCTACTGATTTTATCTTGCTTGGTATAAGGAGTAAATATTACTTCTTTTATTTATTCACAAAATCAAATTAAATAAACTTTTAATTATGACAACTAATAAAATGATTTAAAATGTTGTCTAAATAATGATTATTTAAGGTAGTAATGTTAAAAAGATAACATAATTTTTTTAGATGCATACTTTGGCTTGCACCAAATTTTCTTCTTCTTCTTCTTTTTGGGGGGGAGTAGTTTCCACCGTGATAAGGAATTAAAAAAGTGTAAAGAATTAAAAAGAAAAAATATCAAACACTATGGAGAAAATAATCGCTTAGATACCTTTTAATGTTTTTTTTTGTCTTTAGTGATTTTTTACAACTTTAGTCCTAAATGCAATATTTTTACATTGTTCTCATTGTGGGTGTATACTGAAGCAGGTAGGCTGTGAAAATTCTAACTAAGTAAAAATTCTAATTTCGTCATGAAGACGTGACAAAAGGTCATGCGAGGTAATGTGACAAGAGGTCAAATAGTAATGATTCAGGAGAATCAATGACACGTGGTGGTACAAAAAAATAGTTATAACATGACACTTTGAGCCTAGATGAGGACAAGAAGAGTAGAAGACCCACTAACAATTTCAAAAGATGTGAAACCTAAAAGAATGAGTTGATTTTTTAAAACATATAGCTTGTGTTTAGATTTATTTATTTATTTTTATAAATTTTTTAATTTTTTGACTTTTTTATAAAAAGATAAATATAAAAAGATGTTAAAAAAGTTAACTAAAGCCAAACAAGTAAGTTTTTTAAAATTTTTTTATAAAATTATTTATGACCGTTAAATGAAAATATAAAATAATATAGAGTCTGGTACTAATAATATTAAGAAAATTTGGTATTATTAATATCATGAATGAGGTATTAGTAATTCGATATTCATCAAATTATTAGTCTTAATCCTCCGATACAAACGCGAAATTAGTAGTCTAATTAAACAAGAATTGAATATGTAGGCATCGTATATTTTTTAGTCCAATTAAACTTTTTTTAATTTATCAATCCAAATATGCTCTTAGAGAAATTCAATAACAAATATAGAGAAAAAAAGTAGAGAGGAAAGAGGGATTAGTTTCCAACTAGGCAAACGGTATAAGAGCACAATAATCAAACTCGTTATCAAAGCTCCGCCTTCATTTACTTTATATGCATGTTCTCTCAATTACAAAGTACATAGTGTACTATTGTTCATTTCCATTTCAATGCAATTCAAGTACAATACAATTCACATTTCAATTGCTCTCACAATCGCAGTCCATTGGAGACATAAAATTCTAAGCCCATCCAAGAAGGCAAGCAAAGAACCAAATATTTCTTTTTATGAATTATACACACTTGGAGAAATTATTTTTTTGGTTAATTTTCATCGTTGGATTGGTTTTCAATCCTGACACGTCAACACATAAACATTTTTTAAATATTCGTAGGGGATCGATTGGTATGATTATTAACTTGTTGGCTAGTATAGAGGCTACCTAAATTTAACTAGTTAAAATATATATAAAGGCATTTAAATTTTTCTTGGAACTTCAGGTAAAGCTTAATCGAAATGGTTATGACTAATCATTAAGTAATTCTGGAGCACCATGTGATATTATTTACATTATGCTCTCACTAAATAATGTAGCATAAAATACTTCGTGTGAAATAATATTGATTCATACTTTTATTGTGTAGGTGAAAAATAAAGACAACTAACTTAATGTATTGTTACGGAATTTGGTCATAGTCTTATTCGTTTTAGTTTGGCAAATATGTGACAAAGTATTTGATAAATAATTAATAAAAAAATTCAATTTGTAGACTGATTTGTACTAATTAATTTAATTAAAGAATCCAAACGCTGCAAATAAGTATAAACTAATCAATCACACAAACAGAAAATAAAGCAACCACGATCACACACGAGACGGCGATTTTTACGTGAAAAACTACAAATCGGGTAAAAACCACGAGACTATTCTGGGTATAGGAAATCAAATACTATATCAAACGTTGGTTACAAAGAAATCTTACAACATCGACATTGCAGCCACAATTAATGATAATAAGCCTATATTTGTCGAATCAACGTGTACCAACTTCTGTACTTGACCGTCTTTAGAACCCACTATCGGACTTCAATGCTGACGGAATCCTCCACCAAACTTCAACACTTAAGAATCATCTCAAACGAATTCACGAACACGAATGGATAATTGAAAGTTTGAATAATTGATGATAGACTAGATTGCGCGGAAGCTAAATGCTCATCAAGTTATAAACTAGCTCGCAGCAAATATGTAGAATAATGTATGAGGCCCTCTGACGGCTATAGATTATAACTGTATCAAGGCAGCATCAAATATGAAACCTTAACTATCCTATTTACAATTGCCTATCAAAATCCTAATTCGTTGACAGCAATTAAAAATTGTTCTCGCCGTTAACCACCAAAGCAGTCTATTCACCACTCGAGCGGTGAAGACCTGCTTGCAGTAATTTGTTGCAGAGTTTGAGATACGGAGAGGTGCAATAGATCACTCGATGGACCGCTCGAGTTGTTTGTCGAGCGATTTGACATTACAAGTTACTTTTTGATATGTTTTGCTCCTTTTGCGTGGCTTTACAATATTAAATCAAAAACTCAAACAAGATAAATGTTAAAAATATCAATGAATAAAATAAATAATCTGAATAATCATTTGTCATAAATTTGTCAAATAAAAATAAAATATTATTGATGGAAAAATTCTTAATAATTTATTCTATTGACAATTTTATGACAACTAAATATTTAACCAAAGCATTAACTAAAAGTATAAATAACACAACAACAAAAAAAAAAACAACAAAAAAACAGACTCGACGACATAGAGGGAAAAAGATATATAATATTATTTGTGGGGGTGGTAGAGCAAGAGGCGGCAAACTAATCAAAACAGAACTCGGCGATGGCGGAAAAACTTCAATAGCACCCTTCCATCAAACAATCGAAGCGGAAAACTTACGAGTTCGGAGGCCCGGGAAGAAGATTCATCTGATCAAGGTTGGTTTAAGTATTTTTCATTCCCTCAGTCTCTCTTCCAATTCTAATCTGTTCGTGCTTCTTATCATTGATGTTTAGATCATGTTCTTTGATTCATTTATATGCCTATTATTGTATGCGCATCGATAGGACATCAACAAATAAGGTTTGTGTTCTCGGGTAATGTTAAGTTGTAGACGTATTGGATTAGTTTTTTTGACTTGTTATTGGGAAGGTTTCAAGATGATGAGTTTTGGTCCAGTTAAAATTTGGTTTTTTTTTTCTTTTTCCAAACACATTTGATGGGAACAACATATGTTCCAAAGCTAAATCAAATAGTAAGTAGGGTTTTAGATTCTATAGATAGGAAAAAAATGGAAAGAGAAAGTGATTTTTTTTGAATGGATGTCAAGAAAAAGAAAATTTACTATTTTAAAAAATATGACATTTACAAAATGGTTACGGAGTCTGCCGATTTTGAAAAGGGTATTGACTTATTATTGAGAATGCTTCAAGAAGATGAGTTGTGGTCCCGTTAATTTTTGGGTTTCTCTTTTCCAAATACATTTGACGGGAACAACATACGTTCCAAATACAAATTAGAGAATGTGAAAGCTTTTTTATTTTTGAATGGATGTCAATAAAAGAAAATTAAAAATATGACATCTACAAAATGGCTACTGAGTGTGCCAACTTTGATAATCTTGACGTATAATGATAATACATATAGTATAGTTTTTCACGTCTCTCAATGCCAAACATATTTGATGCCAAAATTGTTACAAAGTGCGAGTCGACTTCGTTCACACCAAGTGAACTGTAATAATATAATTTCCATATAATGATAATATAATGCTAGTATGGTGTAGTGTTTACATATAACGATAGTGTAGTTTTTTGATTAATGGATGTCAAAAAGGAAAATATAACATTTTAAAACACAACAATTACAGAATGGTTACAAAGAGTGAGTCGGCTTTGTTCACACCAAGTGAGGTGTCTACGTTATTATTACATACAATATAATGATAGAATTTGTATCCTCACAATGGAAAGATTGTTGTTTGTCTCATGTCCTTGCGATTATTGGGACTTTCCAATCAACTCGTCATTCTGTTCCTTCAATGGACTCATTTATTTCTAGGCCGTTCTATTCTCTACTCGACTTTGTACATTTTAAAATACAATTACAGAATGGTTACAGAGAGTGAGCTCGCTTTGTTCGCACTAAGTGAGGTGCGTACATTATTATTACATATAATATAATGATAGTATCTGTATCCTCACAACGGAAAGATTGTCGTTTGTCCTCTGTTATTGTGGTCATTGGGAATTCCCAATCAACTCGTCATTCTGTTCCGTCTATGGACTCATTTATTTCTAGGCTGTTGGTGTTGATTCTATTCTCTGCTCGACTTTGTACAAAATTTAAGGTTATTGTGATCCATCACCAATTAGGAAGTTAAAATCAAATCGAATTGCATTTTGTTGAGTTTCATTGTATTTGAATTGGGTATTGCTAGAATTTCATTGTACTCAAATTGGGTGTATTCTTTTTCATTTTTATACATACTACTTTTGGATTTGTTGTATCAAACCGCAATACTCATCTACTTGTTGATTTGCTTTATATGCATTTTTTTTGTGTGCCTCATATTTAGGTATCATCTCATACACCATGAATGCTAGACATGGATATAGATATAGTGCCTATTTGGGATGTCTAAAATGCTTGATTTTTAAAATATTTAGCATTTTTAGAAAAAAGTAGAATAAAAAAAGTTAGGGTGTTTGGGATAATTTTTTATAGTTGTTTTTTTGCTTTTTATTAAAATATCTAATATACCGTTGCTTTTTGCTTTCAAGTTGTAGTATTTGGGATATTGGCATGACTTTTTTTGTTTTTGTGAGAAGGGTTGACTTTTTTTTATTGAGGGTATTATAGTAATTTTAGTTCAAAAAAATTTAGGGTGTTTGGGATGTGTATAGGATTTTTTCTTGGATTAAGAGATGAAAAAAGTTAGTTGACTTTTTTAGAAAACCAAACAATATAGCTTAAAAGCTGGCTTTTTTGCAAAAAAAAACTAGCTTTTTTGGGAAACCAAACAAGGGCATAGTTGTCACTTGTTAGTGAGATGATAGCATTATCCCTAACTTCGTATCCTGGTACAATGGTTTCTTGTTGAATTAAGATTTTGTAGTAAGCTCGAGATGCTTGAGAATGGCGACAATGATGGGACAATGGTGTTGTAGTGTTGCAGTCATATCATAGGTTATATTTTTCGGTTGCAATGATTTTCTAGCAAGCAAAGGCATGTAGATTATCTTTTTTACCCATCTATTGAATGCAAATTTACCAGAGGGTGTTGAGGTTTCAATAATAAACGCGGTGGATCAATTTCCCCATTCAATCGTGAATGATGATAAGAAGGGGATACCTATTGTGGTGGATATTGTGGTCAGTACATTGCAACCCATATCAGAGTCAGGATGATGGGACTATTGCCCGGCTATGAGCGAGTTAAAGGTAGTCAACAACTATTTCAATTTTGCGCTTACCACTAAATCATTCATTGGAGCATTTGAGAAAGTGACTCTTAACGATTCATGTTCGGTTAAAATCGTTTGATCTGTTTGGAAACTATTTTAGTGGGGATTGTGGTTACTCACATGCCATCCTCTCATATATGCCAGGGGGACTTTATTGTCAGCTGGATGGAAAATAGCAGCTTGTGTCCTTTATACCACTTTGCCATGCCAGTCTGATTTAATGCATACTTTGGTTACATACAACCATCAATTGCTATATTTTGTGACCAGGTGCATTGACAGTAAGAGTATGTGATATCGGTAGAGGTGTTTTCATCGCAAGTTTTAATATAGGTTATTGCCATTGGAAATGATAAAAACACAGTTGTTCAGATTGGAGGACCCTATAATAAATCAACTTCATCATCCTGTTAGCACGTGTTTGCAGTCGACAAATCAATAGAGGCAACATCTATTATATCCACGAAATTCTTATACTCTTTCATGATATAATGCAACAAAGTCAAGTTGCTAAATCTAGTTTTACTTGCATTTTCTGTTTGTTTATTGGTGCTTTTAGATGCAAATTTGGTTTTATAACTAACCATGTATAGTCTCATACTTTTGAATCTCCTACAGGTTGTATCATGGCTGATGATCCATAGTACACACATCTAGTGCATTTCAATTGGTTGACTCCCCTTGTGGTTTTGATAAAAGCATCAATGATCTCCCGCCACAGTTAGTGTGGCTTATTATGGTGGATTGAAAGAGGGAATATGCTCTCCATTTTTATATGAAATTGTAAAACTGACACAACTTGTCTTATTTACGGTACGCTGATTGTGATCATTTTGTTGTTCATAGCACGTTATTATTCTTACCATGATGATGCACTATTTCTATAGCAGCCTTATTCCTCAAATGGTATTTTCAAAGCTAGGAATCTTGTTAACTTTCAATAAAAGTCAACTAAGCCAAGCAAATCCATGTCCTGATACTTATTAATGGTCTTACCCATCTTGAACTCTTAGTTCTCGTTCAAAGTCCTAAAATCCACGTGCATTAACTCTCAAATCACCTACCATATGCAAAACCTAGGTGCACCTACTTATAGGTACGGTTCTCAATTCAGATTCATAAAGAGATGAGGAAAAGAAGAGAAGAGAAATGAAATGTTTGTTAACTTCTACTTTTTTATTGCTAACTATAGAACGATAGATTCAACTACACAAAATAATCAATTGAAACTAAATTTGGGATTTTTTCTTCTATTAAATATTAATTAAGAAAAATCTTATACATTTTATTTCTTGTCCCACCCGAACCTTATATTTGCTGTGCACTCAATAGAGCATTGTGGAGTTTGGGTTCTTGCTGCCATATCAAATAATTTTGTTTTTTAATAATAAAATTGATTTTTTAATAATAATAACGAAAAATGCTAGGCTCCTTTTTTGTACGAGTATTGAGCAGAAGACCTTTCACGATAGGCCTAAGAAGAAAGTTTGCTCTTTCTCTATTTATTGATCTTGTTAACTCGTGAACTAACTAAATAAAGTAATTCTTCCCGGCCATATTAGTGATTATTCAATCATATTTCATATTTATAGCTAAATTTCCCAATGACAATTCTTTACCCATTCTCTATTAAATACGCATGCAAAAATTTATTGGTTTTGTGGTTGCAATTAAGACTTGCGCTTGTCATGGGTTGTCTTGATCAATTTTATTTATTTATTTTTAGTTGGAGAAGTTTGAAATTAATAGTTTAATTAGAGTTGTGTGAGGAATTTATATTGTTCCTTAACAATCTTGATGGCTGTGAATTCGATATATTGTTGAAATTTTTGGGATGTCCTTTTGTGGATTTTGAAGGGTTGCAAGCATTGATGATTCATTGTGATACTGATCAAAAACTTTGCACATGGATTTGACAAGAATATTCAAGTCCCTGGGTTGTGGATTAATGTTAGTCTGTAGTGTTTTTTAACCGTTCGTAGTTATAGTATTTGATTTTTTTGGACTTGGATTGGTACCATTTTTTGGAAAAGTTTGAACATTTATTAATATTATAATTAGAGTTGTGTGAGGAATTTATATTGTTCCTTAACAATCTTGATGGCTGTGAATTTGATATATTGTTGAAATTTTTGGGATGCCCTTTTGTGGATTTTGAAGGGTTGCAAACATTGAGGAGTCAATGTGATACTGATGAGGGAGGTGTAGCACACATAGGTGATTTTATTTTCAGTGTGTGCCTTTCTTCTAGTTAACATGTCATCCCAGGGTTTCTAATAACAAGGTCAATGGAATGATTCAACTTAAACCCTAGCGGATGGTTCTTTGGTGGGTGTGGAATATTCCTCAATTTGAGGAATTTGATCTCTCGTCACAGACTCTTCAACACCCTCAACCTCTACCCCAGGTTCATCATAGGAAGAGTCAAGATTAGACTCATTTGGAGCTCAAATCATCAACCGTGGTATCATTCACCACAACATTTGCAGACTCTACCAGAGTCGAGGTTCTCAAGTTAAACACTCTATAGGCCCTACTATTTGTTGAGTACCTTAGAAAGATTCCTTCATCACTTCTAGAGTCAAATTTTCCTAAGGACTCACTATCCCCAAGGATGTGACATTTACTTCCAAGGACACTGAAATATTTGACATTAGGTTTTTTTTCATTTCAAATCTCATACGGAGTATGAGACGACGTCCCTGGCCTGAGATAGACTCTATTTATGGTGTAGCAAGCGGTGTTGATTGCTTCGGCCCAAATATTTCTATGGACTCTTTTGGCATGTAATATGACTCTTGCTATTTTTTGTAGGTCTTATTTTTTCTTTCCACCACCCTATTTTGTTGGGGGGTCTGGGGTGCAGAGAATTCATGTTTGATATCTCTATCATTACAGAATTTCTTAACATCAGAGTTCTCAAACTCCCTTTCATGGTCACTCATCACACGAGTTATGGGGTAATTCTTTTCATTTTGAATCTTTTGGCAAATGGTTTTGAAAGACCCAAAGGTGTCAGACTTTTCTCTCAAGAAGCCTACTAAGGTGAAGCGCGAGTAGTCATCAACAATTACAAGAATATACTTTTTACCACCTAGGCTTTCAGTTCTAGAGGGACCAATCAAATCCATATGCAAGAGTTCGAGAGGTCTTGTGGTAGTGACAAGATTGGGTTTTCTATGTGGGCATTTGATTTGTTTTCCTTTTAAGCAGTCACCACAAACAAGCCCCTTACCACTGGCCAACTTGGGAACCCTTTTTATGAGTTCTCTTTCGGTTATTTTAAACAGATCAGCTTTTGCACTTGAGTTTGCAGATGCCATGTGCCATAGCCTTATACTCAGCTTCTGCACTTGATCGAGCTATCACTGTTTGCTTTTTATTACGCCAAGTAACCAGGTTACCCCCTACAAATGTGCAATACCCAGATGTAGATCGTCTGTTATCAATTGAACCAGCCCAATCTGCATATGTTAAAACTTCTAATGTCAAATGGTCGTGATGAGAGAATAAGAGTCCTTTGCCAGGGGTAGACTTAAGATATCGCAGAATACGATAGGTAGCGTCAAGATGTATACTACGAGGATCATGCATGAACTGACTGACAACCCCCACAGCGTATGCAATATCATGTTTGGTGTGAGACATGTATATTAATCTTCCCCCAAGCCGCTGAAATTGGCTCTTGTCGACAGGTTCTCCATCACCACTACGGAGACGATGATTGGCCTCAATAGGTGAATCTGCAGGTCGACAACCCATCATACCAGCTTCATCTAGAAGGTCAAGAATATACTTTCTTTGAGAAATGAAGATCCCATTATCTGATCTAGCCACCTCAATTCCAAGAAAATATCGTAGTGCCCCCAGATCTTTCATCTCAAATTCTTTTGCTAGGTTTGCCTTAAGATGAAATGCCTCCTCAGAATCATTACCTGTCACAACTATATCATCAACATAGACAATAAAAACAGTGATCTTATTATTTTGCCTTGCTTGATAAACATAGTATGGTCTGCTTGACTCTGTCGACACCTAAATCTTAGCATAGCCTTGAAGAAACGATCAAACTACGCTCAAAGAGACTGTTTTAGTCCATATAAGGCCTTCTTTAATTTGCACACCTTCCCTTCAGTTTCACGAGATGAGAATCCAGGTGGTACATCCATATATACTTCTTTTTCTAGATCTCCATGAAGAAATGCATTCTTCACATCTAACTGCTGGAGAGGCCAACCCATATTAGCAGCTCAAGATAAGAGTACCCGAATTGAGTTCATTTTGGTCACTGGAGCAAAAGTCTCTTGATAGTCAATACTATAAGTTTGGGTGAAGCCTTTAGCAACTAGCCTTGCTTTGAATCTCTTAACTGATCCATCTGCCTTGTGCTTTACTGTAAAAATCCATTTACACCCAACTGCCTTATTCTCTTTTGGAATAAAACCTAACTCCCAAGTACTGTTTTTTTCAAGGCTGCCATTTCCTCATTCGTGGCCTTCTTCCACTAGGGATCCTCAATGGCTTTCTTTCAATCTTGTGGAATCAATATAGAGGACAAGGAGGAGACAAAAGTATAATATGGGGCTGATAAAAGAATTATATGAGACAAACTGAAAAATTAGGTGTTGAATACACGTCCTAATGCCTTCGCGAAGAGCGATAGGTAAATTAGAAGTATTAAGATCAATAACATATGACTCATTACCAGGTGGTTCAGCATGAGAATTTGAACTGGAGGATGGAGGTAACAACTGGCAAGATGGTAGTGGCACACGAGCTGTTTGATCTTTCGAGCGTCGCGTATAGG
This sequence comes from Heliamphora exappendiculata, assembly GCA_034768845.1. Classification (NCBI taxonomy): domain Eukaryota; kingdom Viridiplantae; phylum Streptophyta; class Magnoliopsida; order Ericales; family Sarraceniaceae; genus Heliamphora; species Heliamphora exappendiculata. The sequence continues at coordinate 2,553,355 of JAOTRH010000001.1, forward strand.
TATGCAGATCATTTTTGCCTAATCGTCCACCAACATTCTGTTCAGTTCCATCCTTATTGGGTTCCGTCTTCCCTTCACCAGGAGCAAGAACTGGCAAAGTAAGATTCGGAAAAACCAAACCTTGAGACTCCTGAGTTTGTGTATCCAATGGTAATATCTCTTCTAGGCTAGAGGTCTCCCCGTGAAGAGATGGTTGAGGAGAGCGAAAAAAAGGCACGGACTCTCAAAAAGTAACATCCATACTGACAAAACTTTTGCGGGTGACCGGATCATAGCATTTATAACCATTTTGGGTAGCAGAATAGCCAATGACAACACATTTGAGAGCCTTAGAGAGTCCAATTTTCCACCGGGGTGTTTGGGTGCATGAACAAAGCAAGTGCAACAAAAAATTCGGGGTGGAAGAGAGGATACAAGAGAAGACCCGGGAAAAAGCTCCAAAGGGATTTTGAACTGAAGAACACTAGAAGGCAAACATTGATAAGATAAGCCGCAGTAAGAACTGTCTCACTCTAAAAAGACTTGGGAACATGCATAGAAAAAAGAAGGGAACGAGCAACCTCAAGAAGATGATTTTTCCGTTCAGCAACGCCATTTTGTTCAGGTGTGCAAACACAACTAGTCTGGAAAAAAATACCATGAGCTGCTAGATAGGCACGAAAACTACTATCAAGAAACTCAGTCCCATTATCAGTCAAGAGAATCTTGATGTTGGCATCAAACCCGTTGCGGACCATGCGGTGAAAATTTTAAAAACAAGGAAAGATTTCATTTTTAGTGCGAAGCAAATAAACCTAAGTAACACGAGAATGACAGTCAATAAACGTCGTAAACCACCGATAACCAGAAATAGAGGTAATAGGTGAGGGACCCCATATATCAGAATGAATAATAGTGAAAGGAGAAACACTGCGTTTATTAACTGAAGGATAAACGGAACGTTTATGTTTTTGCAAGTTCACAAGCCTCACACAAAAAATCATTTCTAGAACAATGTTTAACTAAAGAGGGAAAAAGTCTCTCTA
>JAOTRH010000001.1:2554479-2569073 GCA_034768845.1 Heliamphora exappendiculata
GATAATCAATCTCACCCCACAAGCTAGTCAACTCAGCGTAATACTGAGCCAATGAATGGTCTCTCTGTTTCAACCCATAGAGTTTCTTCCTCAACTCATACAACTGGGCATCATTGCTAGTTTGTGAATAAGTCTGAGCAGCAGCGGACCAAATTTGATGTGCAGTATCCAGAAGTAAAAAACTGCGACTAATGGACGGCTGCATAGAGTGTAACAGACAGGACATAACGAGTGCATTTTCCTCTATCCAGCGTGTGCGAGAAGAACCAGTGACTGTGGGCTGGGTGGTTTCACCAGTGATATAACCAGACATATTGCGAGCAGCGATGGCCAAACTGCAGGAACGTGACCAAATTAAATAGTTGCTGCCATCCAGCTTGACAGGACTAATATGAAGGGATGGGTTATCAGTAGGAGTCCCTGAACGAGTCAATCCAGTGTCTACATAACTATCAGAAGGCTTTCCTGTATCAGACATGGCTATGGAAGACCAAGAACAAGCAGAATGAAATGAATGGGAGTAATGAACTGTAAACATATGCAAACCAAGAAGACCTGAACAATTAGAGTACCAATAAAGTCCGGAATCTCATACAAATCGCAGCAAAGCCGAAAAACAACCTAAGAAACGGTTGGAATATGCAACCAAGCCCAGGAAGCCTTTGAAGTAGACAAAATGCAGTCAAACAAAGCCAAATCAAGCCGAGAAAAAACCAGGCGCGAACAGCGCAACCTGCCGAATCGGCAAAAAACTCCACCCGATCTTGAAATCAACCCAAAACATCAAAGAGAGTTGATTCTAGCCCCTTACACACTGAGTCGGCACCCATGGAGTAGAGACAGATCATCAATTGAAGCAGCAAAAGGCGCAATCGCGAGAAACCACGAAAAACCCTAGCGGCGCCGAAAATTGTAAAAATTGGGAAAAACTATGAAACAATCATGGAAAAATTTGAGAAAAATCACAAATCGATTGTTGAGAGCCGGACGATCATCAAGGAATTTTTTTTTCTTACAGTTTCAAAATTATAAAATTTCGGAGAAACAAAAAGAACGAAAAAGTGGAAGAAGGATTGCTAAGAAATTTATTGAATGAGAAAGAAAAGGAGGAAGAGAGAGAATGAAAATAATATTGAATGAGAGCACGCAAAACTAGGGTTTTTACCCTATCACCTGTTATTTATAATAAAATTAAAAAATACTAAAAATACAATAATACCCCTAATTTAATAGAAAAAAATAAAGTAGAAGAACCATTCATATGACCAGTGGCACCAGAGTCCATGATCCAAGGAGTAGAAGAGGCAATTGCACTAAGTGCAATATGAGATATACCTGAATGAGCAAAGTTGGAGGAGGAAGAAGAGGCAGTGGAAGAGGAAATATCAACCCGAGTCATCAGGCGCCTGAGAGTAGTCAACTCCGCCTCAGAAAGAGGGCCAGTCTCACCGGATGTGCTAGTAGGGAGCTCAGAGAGATGAGCGTGGGAGCGAACAGGTCCACTACGCCCACCACCCCGTCCACCGCCACGTCCGGGAGTAGGACGACCATGTAACTTCCAACAATGATCAATAGTATGACGAGATTTACCACAATAGTCACAATGTAGCTGATTCCGGGCGACAGATCCATTCTTCTCCTCAGACTTAATATGACTAGGATGACTGATGCGATGAAGAGATGTGACTGTTAACACAGAACGTTTCTGACTGGAAATGGAAACCATAACATGATGACGACTCTCTTCTTGCTGGACATAAGCGTATGCTTGTCGCAAGGTGGGAAATGGATCACGACCGAAAATTTGAACACGGATTGGATCATAGTCAACATAGAGATCGGTAAGAAAATCATATACCCGCTCCTTCTCCACCATCTTCTGAAAAGCAGCAGCATCAGTAGTATAAACAGTATGGAAGTCCTGATGATAATCAATCTCACCCCACAAGCTAGTCAACTCAGCGTAATACTGAGCCAATGAATGGTCTCTCTGTTCTAACCCACGGAGTTTCTTCCTCAACTCATACAACTGGGTATCATTGCCAGTCTGTGAATAAGTCTGAGCAGCAGCGGACCAAATCTGATGTGCAGTATCCAGAAGTAAAAAACTGCGACTAATGGAGGGCTGCATAGAGTGTAACAGCCAAGACATAACGAGGGCATTTTCCTCTATCCAGCGTGTGCGAGAAGAACCAATGACTGTGGGTTGGGTGGTTTCACCAGTGGTATACCCAGACATACTGCGAGCAGCGATGGCAAACTGCAGGAATGAGACCAAATTAAATAATTGCTTCCATCCAGCTTGATAGGATTAATCTGAAGGGACGGATTATCAGTAGGAGTCCCTGAACGAGTCAATCCAGTGTCTGCATGACTACCGGAAGGCTTTCTTGTATCAGACATGGCTATGGGAGACCAAGAACAAGCAGAATGAAACGGATGGGAGTAATGAACTGTAAACAGATGCAAACCAAGTAGACCCGAACTACTAGAGTACCAGTAAAGTCCAGAATCTCATACTAATCGCAGCAAAGCCGAAAAAAAAAAACAACCTAAGAAATGGCTGGAATCTGCAACCAAACCCAGGGGGCTTCAATCAATAGTGGTGAACCCTGATATGAACAGAAACCCTTTGAAGTAGACAAAACACAGCCAAATAGAACAAAATTGAGTGAAATAAAAACACAATCGCGAACAGCGCGACCAGCCGAATCGGCAAAGGCTCCTCTCGATCTTGAAATCAACTCAAAACATCAAAGAGAGTTGATTAGAGCCCCTTACACACTGAGTCAGCACCCATGGAGTAGAAACATGCCATCAATTGAAACAGAAAATGGCACAATTGTGAGATGACGACAAAAACGCTAGCGGCGCCGAAATTTGTAACAATTGGGAAAAACTATGAAACAATCATAGAAAAATTTGGAAAAAATCACAAATCGATTGTTGGGAGCCAGACGATCATCAAGGATTTTTTTTCTCGTTTTTTTTTGTTTTTTTTTATAGTTTCAAAATCAAAAAATTGAGGAGAAACGAAAAAACAGAAAGAGGAAGAAGGATTGCTAAGAAATTTACACAGGATCGAGCTTTGATACCATGTTAGAATTATTGCAGAGAGTGGGAGAAAAAAAGAGGAAGAGAATAAAAATAACAATGAATGAGAGCACTAAAACTTAGGATTTTCACCATATCATTTGTTATTTATAATAAGATCAAGAAATACTAAAAGTACAATAATTACCTTAACTTAACAGATAGTTATTGCCATCAAAGTAGGGAGGCCTAGTGGTGGAGGTGCCCTCTCGACCCAACTGCAAGTTCATGGTTACGGCAGGATCTAACCTTGGCGGTGAAGCCAACAAAGAGGTAACCCAAAGTTCTGATACCAATTGAAATTATGAAAAGGGAACCGATTAACCCTAAATGAGGGGTGAATAGGTTGATCCTTGGTCTATTAAAATTTTACTTATTGATTTAGTGCTTTTAAACAAATGACCAACATCTATGAAAGAGATGCACAAGTTATAACGTGGAAACTCTAGGGTAAACCCTGAGATAAAAACCACAACACCAACTCACAAAACATTTTTTCACTATGAATAAAAAAGGTACAAGCTAGAAGAAAAAAGGATTTACATCCGTTACCCACACGACTACCTAACTTCCTTGCTTGAGGTGGCTCCCCGAGCTTCTTTGTGATTCCACAAATTCTAGTAGCTTCAACTTCTCGATCTACGCGACTCGACGCCTTGAATGAGATCCGAGCAAGTTTTAAGAGATGATGTATGACCAAAAGTGTAGGAAGAATAATGTGTGTGAAAAACACAATCTAGGTTATGAGCACACTTCAATGAGATGAAATGCACCTAGATTGCTACAAGAGAGTTGACAAAAGATTGATAAGATGATTCAAAGTCAAAGGGGTCAAATCAGTCAAACAAAACTCTCAATATTCCTTTCGGTAACCTTAAAACGAGCAAGGGCAAAAGCTTATATACTCCTAGGGTTTAGAACAAAAAGGTGGCAGGAAACTTGCTTAGGGCACTCGAGCGCCTTGCAAGCGCCTAGCGAGCGCCATAAAGGTGATTGACCTAAGTTGACCTAGGAGCGTTCGAGCGCTGCTCAAGCGCAGGATGAAGAGCTCAAGCGCCTAGGTAGCACATTGCAAGTGCTCCAACGTACTTAAGCCCCCAAAGGGCGCTTAGCTAGCGCACCCCACTGGAGTTGCTAAGGAAACACCAACATTGGCTCAGCGCTTGAGCGCATTACGAGCGTCAAGACAGTGCCTGAGTGCCTAGAGGGCGCCTGACGAGCGGAGTCTACTAGGGAAAGAAAAAGGGCAACCTAGACAGGTTCAGCACTCGAGCGCTTAACGAGCGCTGACAAGCGCTTGAGCGCCTTAAAGGCGCTCAGCGAGCGGAGCCCACTGGTGAGAACAAAGGGCAAAGCACTAAAGTTAGCGCTTAAGCGCCTGGCGAGCGCTCAACGAGCGCCAAGACAGCGCTTGAGTGCTTAACAAGCGCTTAGCGAGCGTCGAGAAGGAAAACGCAACAAGATGCACAAGAAGGGGTCTTGCAACTAGATGATGCAAATGCAAAGCGTCCCAACCCAAACTAAATTACAACCAACAAGCCTAGTAAAAAGGACAATACAAGCACTTGGTGGCTTTGTCTAGACACCCCGAAATCGTCAATTACATTTACACTAATGATGTAGGTCTCCAAAGATTGTGTTTGGTTTGAGAATTTTAGGACTGGATTAGTAGTTTGGGGGACTAAATCCTGAACAGTTGCTGGATTGGCAAACCCAACAAAAGCTAGGTTTCACAATCCAGTCGAAAGGGATTGGTGATTAAAAGACCCATATGCCCTCAATATTTTACGATAATGGCAAAATTACCATGCAACATATAAAATTTTTTATTTGTCCACATTTTCAATTGTTAAGTTATACTTTATTATTCTTATGTTTTCAGTCTTATAATCTTACAACTATAAATTATTTTGGAATAAAAGAATTAAAAGAAAGATTTTAACTAAAATAATAAAAAATGAAACAAGTAAAAATAATGTAAAAATAATGCTATTTAAATTTTTTTTTTTATATAAAAATTATAAAAACGTAAATAAGTAAACAAAAAATTTACACCAAGGAAAATACCCAAACAAGGGCTTAATGCACAAGTGAATTATTCAAACATCATAAGGGTAATGTTGGGAATTCATAAATTTAGTCCAATCCTACACTATTTAATCGCACCCAAATCAAATATGAGTTTTTATAATCCATAACTTAATCCTACCTAAATCAAATACAAAAAAACTATTCCCACCTCATTTATAATACTACCTCATTACCAATTCCACCCTACCTCATTCTTAATTCCATCTCATTATTAATCCCGGTCAATCTACAATGGTTATCAAACGTGATCCAATGGTTTCTTCACTTACCAGCCTAGTGTGTTGGACTAGTTATTTAGTTGCGTATGATAACTTAGGCTTTAGAAATATGTCTACAGGTACATCATTTAGAGTTTTGAAGTTACAGAGTAGCAATTTGTGAAAATTTAGATTTGTTTATTTAATTGTTGGAGAGGAAATGAAAAATGGATAAAATGCAAAGTTATGGAGTAGCAATTTGTGAACATTTAGATTTGTTTATTGAATTGTTGGAGAGGTAATGAAAAGTGGCTAAAATGACACCAGCAATTAATAATTCTAGTTGATCATTGGTTACTACTTACTAGATAATTGGTTTTGATTGTTGTTATTTACATTGGGATTGTTGTTAATTGTTAATAAGCATCACCACTTAAAATGCTTGTTAATAAGCACCCTTTTATTTTAAATTGACCAGTGTTACAATTGTTTATTGAATTGTTGGCGTGGTGATGCTTGTACACACTACCTTTTTGCTTGTAGGTTTTGAAATAATTTCAATGAGATTGAAGCAATAAATTTATTATTTATTGAAATGATTTGCTAGTAAAAAATCAATTATGTTTGTGCTACTTTCCTCGGAGGATATGGAATTTTTCCAATAAATATAGAAAATTTTAATTTAAGTTAGCCTAAACATGGGAGATCCTTTCTCTTTAAACATATTCTAAAAATTAAAGAAGTTGTTTAGAGAAGTTCATTGTATTGATTGAAGAAGTTGTTTAATGTTGTGACTGATTTCACAAATTTGGAGATATTTGTTATGGATGCCATCTAAGAGTATGGGTAAAATGAATTTATTTTTTATTTAGTATTTATTTTTAAATGATGTTCGAAGATTAAGAAACATACCCTTCAAGTAATAAATTGATGTTCAGCCTAAGTTGAATTTGCTTCTAATGTTAATGGATTACAATAGACAGATGTTAATATTGGATTGCAACTAGCTCAATTCTTTTATGTTATACGGAAGTGTATTTGTCACTTTAATTGAACTATAAAAATGTTCAACTTGGAGGATGAGGCTAATCTTAACGGTAATCAAAGGACACATTTAACCTCCATGCATGCGTATATGGCAAATCTAATAGCTCAAAGGCTATGTCTTAATTTTGTCTTTTCTTTCGTTTACTAAAAGCATATGATTTGCGAGTTATTGCGAACATTATAAGTAATCATGACAAAAAATGGTACAAGGACACCCTGGGACAAAAATAGGAAAATGGACATCTTTGGAAATAAATAATTTTCAATAATTAACTTATGAATTGCATTTGTAACATGGAAAATTTAGTTAGTGGTTTCGCATGTTCTAGCATTTCTTCGTTCATTTCGAATACTAATTGTGAAACACCATGATCAATTGGATGTTGTCAAGGAATGTAAAAATTACTTATATGAACTATTCTTTGAGAATTCATTAAGCCTTTTGTTTGTCCATCAATTGTGAAACACCATGATTGAGTCAAGGATTATTTTCGTCTAACAATAAAATGGATTAACCACTTACAATTTTGTGACGACGCGCATGTTACATCAAGAATTACAATGTACACATAAGCGTAACTCATAACGAAATGTTTGGGAACCACATGATTTGCCAATATAAGGCCTTAGGTAAGATTAAAAATGTTCTTTGTATTTTTAGAATTGTGTGAAAGGCGCATGATTTTCCATGCTGCCTCACCCTTGTGCCATAATTTAGTCCTTGTAAATAAGCATCACCATTTCTTAGAACAGATAACAGATTCTTTAGATGGTAATTGCCTATTTGTTCTTATTGCCAAATTTTTTAGGATTTTCGCGGAATATATTTAAAATGCATGTTTTCTTGAAGGAGGTAAAACTTCTCTTTCCCCTCCTCTCCCAATAGGTGACTTTCTTGACTATATCTTTTGAAGCGGTTCTCCTGTTCTGTTTTTGATTCTCGTGTTTAATTGTTTGTACCGTCTAATTATAATTATAGATTGTGTTTACTAATCTACGATCAAATTATGATATTAGATTTGTCGTAAGAATTTCATGTATTTCATTTTTAATTGTTTATATTATCTAATTTTGATCACCAATTCTGTGTGCTAATTTAGTTTCAATCTCACTATCACGCTTTTGGTGTTAGCACAATCTTACCCATTGATATCTTATATAGGTTTGGGACTAAACTCAAGTACAATATTTGCATATTCTACGCGAAGTTTCAAGTTCTCATACTTCTTATCTTTTATGATTGAAATAGACATCAACTTAACTAATATTTTAATTTATACGTCTTTCCTCTATCAGTGTTTTTCCTACTTAATATGGTTGATGTATTTTAAGTTTTTTCTCCTTAAAGAAATAATTTATGTCTTCCTCTTTTGTTGTGAGAACAGAGATTTATTGATAACATGCTTGATCAATTATTTATAATGCAAGTGTACCATATTAAATTATTATAGTTAAAAATAAAAAATTCATCTATGAGATATGGTGAAATTGATTGACACCTAAAAGCATGAAAGTATGAAACTAACAAATGAAAATAAAGGTAATGGGATCATGAAGGCATAGGATGAGCTTGAAGTTGAAGATTAGTGGTTTAATAATTTATTTATGAATTAGTATATGTAATTGATTTATTAGGTTGGAGTGTTTGCTTAGGATATAAGTACTATAGTGTTTTATTTTTGGAAGCTTTTACGGTTTCCTAGAATGCCTATAATAGGCCATTTGTAATAGGTTTTGGAGACTTAGGCTTCGTTTGGCTCCCCAAGGCCTTTTGACTCTTTTGCTATTTTAGCCAAAAAGCTAAAATGAAAACAGTTTGCATCGTTGGGCTTGGAAGCTTAAGAACTAGCCTTTTTAGTGGATTATGAAAAAGTGTTGTTTGAAAAATGAGAAAATTTTTGACTTTTTTTTTGGTTTTAAAATGACAACTTTGCACCCTATTAACACGTATTAGAACTAGGGTAAATCAGCCCTAAGTCCCATTTGTAGAAGTTCTTTTGTAATTAGTTCCATCTTAACTTTTATTTTGTGATTGGCCCTATTTTTGAGTTTTGTTTTGTAAATAAAATGGTAACCATTTTGAACGAACGAGGAAAAGAAGAAATTGAGGGAAATTAGCAATCATCAAATTTACGAAAATCCCACAAAATCCGAAATTCTTATGGATACAACGATTCTATGGTTTGATTAAGATTCTCATTTTTTGGATTTTTAAGGTGTTCTCATTTTATAATTCTCATTTTCGGCTGTAGTTGTTATTTTCGTTCTTATGAATACAACAATTCTATATTTTGATTATGATTCCCATTTTCTGGCTTTTTAAGATATTCTCATTTTTTGGTTTTTTGGTTCTCATTTTTGGTTGTAGTTGTTATTCTCGTTCTTATGGTTACGACTCTATTTTTTTTTTATTATGATTATCATTTTTTGGCTTTTTAAGATGTTCTCATTTTTTGCTGTTGTTATTCTCGTTCTTATGGTTACGACTCTATTTTTTTATTATGATTCTCATTTTCTGGCTTTTTAAGATGTTCTCATTTTCTGGTTTTTTGGCTTTTCAAGATGTCCTCATTTTCTGGTTTTTTGATTGTTCTCATTAAGATGATATCTTCATTTTCTGCAAACAATGGAACTATCTAATAATGATGAAGACAACATGAAATGTAAATATAAATAAAAAATCCACAAAAAAAACAGTGACATTAATTTCATCACAATTCATATTAAATCATGGAAACGTATGTATGTTTTCCATATATAAATAATGTATATATGTTTTTCATATATCTCATATGATATTATATATACAACATTTATATGCATGTATATGGATGTTAACTGTTATAGGGTAAAAAGAACAACTATTACATAAATTTTTAAAAAAAGGACTTATGGGAATAATAAAATAGTGATTAGGATTTAATCCTAAATGAACTTCCTAAAATGGGACCTATCCCCAATTTATAGAATTACAATGTAATATTAAGAATTTCAATTTTGGGTTTTCATTTTGGTATTGGGATCTGCATAAAAAACTAAAAATTACATTTTTTTGATCTTTTTTGGACTTGACAAATGAGATTTTTTTTTGGCTTTTTTGCTTTTGCAGCTTGAACACCAAAAAGTTATCTTTTAACTGGCTAGCCAAACGAAGCCTTAATGACTTGGTTATTGAAGATTGGATATATTGACTGGGTTTGTTTCCCATTTTCCTCCTGTTCCTCTTCCCCTTCATTATTTGGATCTTCTTCATTCTTCTTCTCATACTGGCATTGAATATAAGGTCTCTTTGTAGTTTCAAAGATTTATGAAGATGAGACTAACAGTTTCTTATCTAAATACTAGAACTACTATTAGTGAGTTAAAAACCTTTTAGAAACTATCCAAAAATGTCGTATTGATGTATTGTTTGGTTGTCTTCGTTTCACCTTTCATATAATCTTTAGTGCATGTTTTAGGTTTTGGAATTTGTGCTCTAATACTTCTATTTCTCTTTTGCCAAGTTTGGTTTATTGGTAAATAGGCTGGATGTGCTTTTTTGCCATAAGAGAATGATGAGGTTTCCCACTGTTTTAGTTGAAGGAAAAACTTTATAGTTTTGAGCTGGAGATCATTTAGCATAGCAGAATCTAATTTTTGACCTTTTGATGTAGTTTTAACAACTAGGGTATAAAATATATCACATTTCTATAGTGCATTGGCACTAAACCCATAGTTCCCTTCTCTAATCTCACAAGCACTTGGGTTAGGCTTATTTATGTTAAACATGCCTTAAAATTTTGTGGAATTGGTAACTTGAATGGCTCCTCCTGTCCTATATTTAAGCATGCTCCCTTCTGTCCTATATTTAAGCAACCACCTCCTCAAACAAAGTTAAAAGGGAGGAGCTCTTGAACAATCCTACTTTACATGAAGATTCTCCGAGCCCCGTTAAATATATGTTTGATATTAGTAGATGTATCTGCAGATGTTTGTAGCACTCTAAACAACCTTACACTACTTCAAAATGGATATTTTTTGGTTTCTTTCAGTCTATTTGCCTATTTGGTGCAACAATGGGCTTTCCGGTTATTTAACTGCTCTAATGCTCTTTTAAGGATGATATAAATTTATCGCGTCCAAATTAGTTTGCTTGAACTTGGTTTCAGTGTGGAAATAAAATTCAGACTCAACCTTTTCATAGCTACATGTTTTAAGCAGAGTAGATGCAACCAGTAGAAGAGGGAATAAATTGGTTGTTGAACTCATATGGTCCCTTGGTTTATTATAAGACTCTGTGATACTTGATTAAACTTCTTAAGCAACTGTCTAAGTACACCTGATACGTGTATACATTTTATATAATATGTATTGGATATACATTGTTGTATGTGTATCCCGCAGTTTATGAGCATCTGTTAGGGCTGGGGTAAAATCTATTATTTTTTATGATGTGGGAACTGGGGTAAAATCATGACGGAAGAAACTTTGGTGAACCCCTGCTACAATGTGGGTTGTCCTGTTTGGGATGTATAAGAAGCTAAATTTTAAAATGTTTAGCTTTAAAAAAAAAGAAGAAAAAAATTAAATTGTTTGGGATAATGTTTCTATGGTAGGTTTTTTTTTTGGTTGAAATTTATAATATGCCCTTTTTTGTTTTTTCTTTCAAGTTGTAGTTTTTGGAATAACAATGCAGACTTTTTGTTTTGTTTTTTAGAGTAGAGTTAACTTTTGAATTGACAATATTATAAAATTTTCGTTAAAAAAAAACTGTTTGGGATATGAATAGATTTTTTTTTTTTGGAAAAAAGAAGTGAAAATAGTTAATTTTTTTAGGAGGCCAAACAATTTGACTTAAAAAATTAGCTTTTGTTAGATCCCAAACGGGACTTGATCTTTGGAACACTTACCGGGTGACTCATCTTCAGGAAGACGTGAGTGACACATATCGGCAGCGTTGGTATATTGTATCAGGGAACAATGTGATGATGCATGTGAAAATATCTTAGCATGACTCATGTGATTTATATTTTCTTGCATATAGATACAAGGAAAGAGAATTAAGTTTCAACATTGCAAGGACATTCGTCTTCTCCAACTTCTCCTTCATTTGTGACATGGGATAATCATTGAATGATGGCTCGTTTTCGAGCATTGAATTGAAACAACATAATGTCAATCATTTACAGACTAATACCTAGTTGTCAGGGGATCTCATCAAATAACTTGATTATTTTTTTTCTGCCGCCTGCATTACATGTGAATGCATCTCATGTTAGGGGAGGTTCAATTAAATGTACAACAATATGTTAGTCATTGGTGTATTTCCATGCTTGACAATGAATTTTTCTCCATGTACTGAATAGAATTGGTTAACACCTCAAATTGGTGACTTTCTCTGCATTACATTACACCCTTTTATTTGTCTTCATTTTTTGTCTTGACCAATTTGCTTGCGGGGAAGTGCAGTCTGGCCAGGAGAGGTCGAGGTGCCCTTGTTTTTTGATCAAATCCCCTTACACAAACAAATCCTGCAAAAAAGAAAAAGTTTTTGAAGTAGCATTAGCACGTAAATAATGGGTGAATAAAATTCCTTTGTAGGTGCAAGCGACTGGTGCATCTTTGAATATGGCACATGAAATGGTTAGCCACATCTTTCAATTATATTTAGCCACTGTTTTGAAAGTTTTATCTTAGGCTTGCTATATAATCAAACCGGACTAAATTAAACCTTTGTTCCAATCAATTGAAGTCGGTTACATAAATCTTTTTATGCTATTTTGCTATGTTAAGCGTCATATCTTCAGTTAGTTTCAATAAATTCATATTTTTTCTTAATACGACATTCTATGTCAATTTAGGTCTACTCATTCTCTTAGTGTTTTCATTACTCATAATCTAATTATTTTTTTTTACTATTGCATCAACTGATCTACATTGAATATATTCAAACTATATTAATTTATTTTATCTTAACTTATCTTCAATTGGTGCGACATTTACCATTCTACAAATTTTTTCATTTCTCGTTTTATTTTTTTTAGTCTTCTCACACACTCACTTTAACATTTTCATTTTAGAAACACTCATCTTATTTATATGATCTTTCTTAACCGCATAACAAACATTCTGTCCCATATAAAATCGATGGCCTAATAATTATTCTATAAAATTTTTCTTTTAATCTTGTAGGTATCTGTTGATCATGTTGAATGCCAGTAGCACCGCTCCACTTGTGTCAACTAACTTTGATTCTGCGAGTTACATCATTTGCAATTTCTCCATCCGTAATCATAATCGAACCTAAATAACGAAAATATTTATTCTTAGGTATTTCTTACCTTTGAATCTTTATTTCTTCGCTATTAATACTCCTATTACTGCCAAAATTATCTTCCATATATTCAGTTTTGTTCTTACTTATTTGAAATTTTTTTAACTTTAAAATTTATTTCTATATTTCTAACTTAGCGTTAATTTCATTCCTAGTCTCATCCATTAAGACAACATTTCAGATTTTGCATAGCATTTAGTTTGCCATTTTGCATTTGTGGTTTGACGTGTAGAGACTAAACAACTTGTGTTGTCCAAAGTGGGTGGAGTTGGATTGGTGTTCGGTGAGTTGATGAGCAGTTGTATCGATATTTGACTATAATATTAGGTAGAATGATTGTTCCAAAAAATTGTTGGAATGGTTATATTAAATGAACAATGGGTGTTGGAGAAGTTTGTTAGGGTATAATTATGTTCTCAACTTCTCATTGTTTATTAGTTACTAAGGAAAAGCCAGCCAAACAACATCTACCTTGTGTTCCAACAAATTTTTGATCCGTTGATTGCATAATATGCTAGAACCACCCTTTACTTGAGTCAACTTATTTTGACTCTATAATTCACATCGAATATCATTCCACTCCAATGCCTGTACCATTAGTAATCGAGCATAGATGATGAAATTGTTCATTTTTTGGTATCTCGTAGTTTTCTGTCTTCATTTATCAACTATTTCTAATTCTATTGTTGCTGAAGTTACATTTCATATATTCATTCTTAGTTACTCCTTATTGGGATATTTAGACTATATTACTGTAATGCTTCTCTTCAATTATACTTCATTGCAAAGTCCTCTTTAGATTCAACTCTGAGATAATATAATCAGGAAGCAAAGTACTCAATGACTGGGTTTTAAATCGCGGTATTAGTCGGAGTAACGGTCACAGTCACGTGTAACGGGTATCGAGAGAATCGGTCAATCTATAACAGAAATCGGTAATTGCGCTCGTGATTTTTTTTTCAAGCGCTAGCAAATGATATAAATTCATTGATAAACATATTCTAAACTTATTTACTACAAATTGATTATTTATAAGTGTTTTTAATTAACATTTTGACATCTAACTTCAAAGACAAAGATAAAGGTTTATAGAGGGAAGCAAAGTCAAATTGTTGGGTTGTCTCGGGTCATGTATTGGGAGTATCGGCCGATACGGATCGATATTGCGTATCGGCCATATTAGTTAATACTCTAAGGATTTTTCACAACTTAGATACCAGAGTGCGTATTCGAATCGTATGCTTGGACATAGGAATTTTCTACAACTCTGATATCAGAGTATGTATTTGAATCGTATGCCTGAGATACCGTTACATAATAGCCAATACGTAACAGTATCAATGATATTTAAAACCAGCTTCATGAGATACCATCCATGATGTGACCAAACAATTCATCTATATATTAAGGGAAATAGGTGATGACTCAAGGTGATCTGACAGTGATTGGAAGTTCTCTTGTTTATCACATGTTTCCTCATAGAGGTGATCTAATTATAGTGACCATCCCAAGGCTTGAAACTCATATTTAAGACTTTCTACAGGTTCTACTTGTACAAAGTGGTTTTATGCTTTCATTGTCTACTGATTTGCTTAACCATAATTTTGATGGTGGAAAAATTTGCTTGCCTGTGCATAAGTTGTCAAGTAAATATTTGATTATTTTTCTCCTAAGGTTTTCATTCAAACATGGTTGGATATAATGCTCATTTGTCTTTTTATCCCCTCTCTCTGCGCTTGTTGGGGTTGGGGGTGGGGGTGGAGGAGGAGGTGACGAGGAGGTGGAGGTAGTGGGCGAGGCAGGGGGTGAGGAGGGAACGGGCCGGAAGGGGATGGGCCCGCTGGAGGGCCCCG
>JAOTRH010000001.1:2569083-2589755 GCA_034768845.1 Heliamphora exappendiculata
CTGCACTAGAAGACCCAAGAAATATTTGAGTTCTCCCATGAGACTCATTTGAAACTTAGATGTCATAAGCTTAGCAAACCCGTCACACAATTTCTTATCTGTACTTCCAAATATATTGTCATCAACATATATTTGAACTAATAAGATGTGATCCTTGTGCTGCTTTATGAGAGGTGGAAAAATAGGGGGCGGTGACGATGGTGGTCGGGAGCATAGAGAGAGGAGATGAGGAGATTGGGGGTGGGGGTGGGGGTATGGTTTAATTTTCCTCCTGTTTGTCAGGTTCTGAGGTTCATGGGTTAGCCTATTGAACTTTAACTTTACTCTTCTGGGATCCTGCCTATGACAGGTTCTCAATTATTAAAAAAGGGAGCTACCTAGGACATGTTTGTTAGGCGCTAAGAAGTTTCCCACATGTGTATGTTACCATTGGCCTTCCAAGTTCAAGAATGAAATTTGAAAAACGCAAGTGGGATAAGATGGGTTGGAAGACCAAATTCTTTCATTTTGGTCTCCCGCTATCTTTCCTACATTAGTTCAACAATGCACATATCATCTGTTTAGTATGTGGTAGTTGGACTTTTTCCTCAGTGAAATGTTTTCTTTATAGGGGATTTTAATTATGGCAATAGTTGATGTTAATATATATATATTTTATTTTGTGTCAATTGGTTTTTAAAGTAGTTACCTATTCCTTTTATAAAAAAAGAAATAGTACATGCCTTTCATAAAATGTGAAGTTACAAATACGACTATTTAACCTTATTTTTTATTCAACTCTTTCTAGAGTAATATGTTGTACAATTAGAGGTCACCATATCTACGCGACACAGTTTCACAACTAGTTTCTCACATTCTTTTTGTGTCCTAATATCTTGAACTTAATTTTTCTAAGTTCATAACGCATGTAGAGACCCGAACTTAATTTCCCATTTGGTTTACTATTTTAATGTGTGATTAGTTGAAATTAATTATGTGGAATATGTTTTGTTATTAGTAATGTTAGTAATTGAGTAATTGAGCATAGAATAAAATTTATTGGAACTTATTGGGAGATGGGAGCAATTAAGATTTGAACTTAATGTGGAATTTACCAAAAGTGGCACTTTTTGAGGAAGTTTCCTTAGGACTTGATGGTTATGTAGCTTCATCATTTCCTAATTTCAAACTATTTATAATGTGTGGATGCACAATTTTGTTTTTTGTTTTTGTTTTGTTTTTTCTGAACCTCTGCTTCTATGTTGAAAGGTGTTCGAGGCTGATTCTACTATAAGAGCACCTGTTCACTTAATCCCTTCTATTTACCGGATTAATGCTCCTATGTCTTTTAGAAAACTTGTTACAATAAGAGTGAAAAAAAACAAAGAAGGGAAAATATAGTAAACAAATGTAGGCAAGGCTCATTGAGGAAGGTTTCTTCAAGATAATAGTTTCCCCACTATTTTGCAGATGGATTCTTGGATTTCTATCTCCAGAAGACAATGCCTCACTCAAAACTTTTCTAAGACTGCACTTAATATAACTCGAACGCTTAATTTGAAAATAGCAATGGAAGTAGAAACGAGAATAAGAACATAAGAGAAAATCATATTGTAGTAGTTTGATCATTCACTTGAAGCCTATATGTGGACTTCTAAAAGTCACTTAGATACCATTTCATAAAAGGTGTGACTTTTGGCTAGCTAGGTATTAGAGAAAATCTATAACAGGCACCTTTTCCATCGAAAAATTCAAAATTTAAAATTTATATTAATTAGTTGGTTGTTGTTATTGAATAACCACCTCTAACCGCCAAAGGGAGTTGTATACTTGTATATTAATAGATTTGTTTTTATTATTAAATAATACCCCCTATATATAACAATCTCACCTTTATTTACTAAATAGTAACAAAAGTAAAAACACCAAAATAAAAGTGAGATTGGGCATTATATAGCGTATGCCAATAGGTGGCCATAGGTGGACAAGTCTTGAACTAGAATCTGAACCTTCAAATGTCCTGATCTTAGTACACTTAAAGCTTAAAGTGGCCATGTTCGCACTACGCATAAGGTTTATAATCCACAAAGGCAACTTGTAAAGGAGACTTGCACTGACCTGCTTAAGTACTCTAGGATCTTACCGCATATCTGTGGTAAGCGGCCCTATTTTCATACTTTCAAAGGCAGACCCATCAAGGACATTCCACAACCTTTTTATTGTCCCACTTACGTGTTCTTTTAGGACAAGCTCTAGCTTTCTCGTTGTGGAGTATTTATGTATTTATCCTATATGAGTCTTTGTTACAAATAAACTTTTTACGCCCACTGTTTGTAAGATTATTAGTCGACAAAACTGTGACTTCTTCTTTACATTTTGACAATCGATATTGATTAAATTTTCCATTATACTCTCTAATCTATACTCCCTGATCAGGTGGTTCTCAGATTAAATTGACATCAACTAGTTAGAGTTGGCTACTGGCATCTTAAACTATCCACTAATAATCTCATACATCTCATGATTTTACTGCCATTTTCACCATTTATTGGTTCTGTTAAGGCATCTGCTGACATATATGTTCAATAGTCAAGTATTTGCTGACATATATGATCAGTAGTCAAGTGTTTCAAGTAGTACCTAAACTTTCTTCATGAGTTTTCTGATGTAGTTATATCCCATAGCAATATGCTTGCTATTATTTGATATTGTCTGAGCTTTAGTGTTGCATTGCTAGTTGGTTATCACAATTGAAGGTAGGAATCTCAATGAAGGGAATTCATCTGCCGAAATTTTTTATCCATATAATATCTTTACTAGCTAACAACATGACAACATATTCAGAATTCCTGGATGAGAATGTTGTACGAGATTGTTTGTTAGAAGGCCAAGCACCAGTAGCACCATCACTTGTAGAGAACCAACCACTAGTAAACTTGAAAGTTATTCTATTAGAAGCCCAGTGTACTTCACTTTTCAAAAACATTCAGGAACAAAACTTGTGCAATCATTATGTGGTACAATATGCAAACTATATTTCAAATATCCTAAAACTTACTGAGTTCCTTCCAAGGTTCAACTAGAAACCACAAAGAGCTCCAGTGCAATCATGAACCAAAATCAACAATAGTTACCAAAAATCTAGCCGAAATCAACAACCAGATCAATCGTGAACCAAAATTGCGGTTAAACTCACTGTGTGAACCAAATCGCGACCACAAAGAACATTGCCGACCGAGAAAGATGACAAGAGAAGACCAAAAGAGATGAACACCATCAAATTAAGCACAGATTTGAGCAAAATATGTATTGTTGGCACTTAGAGAGTAGATCTGGACAATCGAAAATGATGGAGTATGGTGTGGGGAGAAGATCTAGAGCTAGGGTTTTCAAAAAAAATGGAGAAGCTTCAAGGGCTCGAGGAAGGTATCAAATGAAGTCAAAAAACTCTGTAAAAATCTCCACAAATCTAAGGCGAAGTCGTCCATGTAGTCGCCAACCATCAGCGTCCGTACTACTGGCGGTGCATTTCAGAATAATAAGGACAGTCCTAGAGTTGGATCGATGCTTTGATACCATTTTAAGTTTCAAAAGCTTAAACTGTTAGGAAATGGGCCTAACAGATAGCTTGATATACATTGTTGGGCTCATTTCCTAACAGCTTAAGCTTTTGAAAAAGTTGGTGACTTAAATGGTATCAGAGCTCTGGTTCCACGAGATCTTGAGTTTATGTCTCGTAGTGTGTTTTTCTGTTATATTTGTTATTGTGCACTATGTGTTTTGGTGCACCTATTTAGTTCAGTTTGTTCGTTTCTCTACTTGCGAGACAGGGTCACACGTGAGGGAGAGTGTTGGATAGCTTGATGTACATCGTTGGGCCTATTTCCTAATAGCTAAAGATTTTGGGACAATTGGTGACTTAATACTATCCAACACTCCTCTTCGTGTGCGACTCTGTTTTACACATGGAGAGGCAAACAAACTGAACATGCGCACCAACACACAGAGTATACAATAACAAATATAACATGAAAACACATCACGAGACTTGAACCCAATACCTCATGGAACTAGAGCTCCAATACCAAGTTGAATTGAAAAAAGGTGATTTATGATTGGGAGAGAAGAAGATAGAACGACAAAGAGATTCTAATTGAGAATTAGGGTGAGAAACAAGAGACTCAAAATAACTTCTACACCCCACAACCACAACATATATATATGAGTCACATGTAAAGAATTACAAAGCTTCTCAATTAAATATAGAAGAAACAAACTACGGGCTCAATTGGCAACTAGCTTAAAAGCTAACTTTTTTATTTTTTTTATT
Source organism: Heliamphora exappendiculata (assembly GCA_034768845.1). Classification (NCBI taxonomy): domain Eukaryota; kingdom Viridiplantae; phylum Streptophyta; class Magnoliopsida; order Ericales; family Sarraceniaceae; genus Heliamphora; species Heliamphora exappendiculata. The sequence continues at coordinate 2,573,393 of JAOTRH010000001.1, forward strand.
TTTTGCATTTTTAGCTAAAAAGCTAAATTTGGTTTAAAGTAGATTGCTTGGTAATTTAGTTTTTAAGCTAGTTTTTTTGAAGTTCGTTGTTTGGGTAAAAAGCTAGTTTTTTGTTTTTTATTCAATTTGGACATTTTTTTTCCTTCTATATATTTGATATTAACAATTATATGTAGTTGGTAGCGGTAGTAACAAAATTATGAATGAGGGGTATTATTGTATTTTAAAAGTGATTGGAGTTTGAATGGAATATTCTAAGAGTTAGTGCTTTGATTTGATTTTTTTGCTTTTTTGCCAAACAAACTATATTGGCTTTTTACGTTTTTAGCCAAAAAGTTAGAGTTTCCAAACGGGCCCTAAATAAACTCTAATAGGAATAAACTAAATAAACTCTTAGCGTTCCACTAGTAATCATTCAGTTTTTTCTCCTCGTTGTTCCTTTAGTGGCACCATTGTATTGATCATTTATGTTGATGTAATTATTTCTAGTGATGACTTTATTGGTATTATTTCAGTAAAGCGACAATTAGGTTAAACATTTCATACTAAAAACTTGGGTGCACTTTGCTATTTTTTTGGAGATTGAGATTTGTTCATTCTTCTCAGGGCATTACTCTCTTTTAGAGAAAGTTTGTACTTGATCTTTTATCTAAATCTGGTTTTCTTGGTGCTTGTCTTGTGGATACTCCTATGGACTCTGCTATTAAGCTTGATGTTGACCATGGCGATCCTTTCCTTAATATCGGTCGTTATGGATGCCTTGTTGAGAAATTATTTTCTCTCACTGTTACTTGTTCAGGATCTTTGCAGTTGGCGTGGTTGTTCTGCATACTTATCATCATCTGTAAAGCTTGCAAAAACTATGTAACTCTTGTAATTCAATGAATGGATTTTAGAGAATTTTGTAAAACTTCCGAAACTTTGTGAGTTGGTAATGCAATTCAAATCCTAGGTGTGATGCTATTGGAAGCTAAAAGTGATGCCTAGAGGCCCTAGAACTTATTTCCCCCCCTTTTCTCTCTAGTTCTGTTCTTTCAAGCTTTTTAAAACCCATAACTGGATCTATTTTGCCCCTTCTCTATCTGTAACCTAATTTGCTAGCATAATCTATTGTTCCACCAACCATTTACCCATAAGATTCAAAAAGCGACCAAACTAGTCCCTAATATACTGTTCACAGCATCCAGAAGAGCTCCTTAATGGTCTTGGAGATCCCATTTTACTCCAAAAACCCAACCCTCGAATGGCCCCATACAAAATGCTAAAAGCCTGTATATTGTTCCCATCTTTCCAGCCACATTCAATATAATTTGTTGCCCTCTGACTAGGGCCTTTCACTTCTGCTACATATTAGCTAGCCTCATTAACAACAGGAGAATGCTCGTTGCCCCTATGTAATTTTGTAGGTAACTCTATCTCTCTTCCCTTCTTTGTAAGAATCATAAACTATTTTTATCATTTTTTATCCTCTGTGTTTTGTTAGTCATCTACTTCATATATCTTTTTAAATGATTTTTCTTTGCTTTTATAATTTGGATTTTGAACAAAGCAACAGGCAAGAACATGGACGCAACATCTGCACCGAATTTAAGAACACCTCTTGTTCACTATTGCAGTATTTCATACATCTAGCCTATTATAATAAGAAAATCCCATTGTTTGTACAATTGATTTTCCTTTGCTGCCAATTGGCAAGCGAGGAAAGCTATGAATTATGGTAGCTGTCAAGTAATTGAATGGGGAAACCACAATACAACAATGAACACACTCATCATGCTTGCTACTTCGAGTTATTATAGAGCTTGGACATTTAACTTTTCAGGTTATCATCTTTCAATTACTTATTGCTGTCAACAAAAGTAGATAAAGCTTATACAAAAATTTATAGTAGGCTAGTAGTTATTCATACCTCTCCAAAAGCAATACTGAATTCCCTCTGTTGGCAGACCTGGCAAAGAACAGTATTCATTTTGTAAGCCATTTTAAAAAGTTGACACTTGTAAAGATTGATGGATTTAACTTTTGCTGCCATACTTCTATCACCTTTAAAAATTGATGATACAGAGGTCCCAAAGTACACTGTACGTCTTGTCAAGTTCCATATCCATGCCCTTGGAACGTGAATTGGATTAAGACTGGATTCGTGATCAGCAAACATCTGCAATAGTGGCACTTTTGTTATAACACATTCTGATTGAATAATGAAAGTAGGAGCTTAAGCAAGCTAGTATTCTTTTGCAGGTTAATCTCTTTGTTGGTGGGTGGTAAGATTATAAAGCTGCTTCATTTCCATTCTGAAGTTGTAGTACTACCATAAAAACAGTGACTACAAGTAAATATGGGAGTAATTTGATAGAAAGAATTAGATGACCTCATTAACTTGGAAGTATGTGCCATTGAGCGGAAAGCTCCCTCTCATTGCTGTTCGACATGGTATCTGCATATGAGGTAAATGTCAGTAAACAGCTCAGTGTCTTTGAATTTAACTTTTAGAAATTAGAAGTAATGAATGTTTTGTGGATTCCTCACCAAAAGTGTTCCTCTGACTGTTTGTGCATTTGTTTCTCTTGCGCTATTGCATGAGAAGCAAGTTTTCTCGTTGCACAGTTTGCCTGGTTCTTGAGATCCACACCTGCTTTCTGGTGGTTGAACTGAATTTGCTGTTTCACCTGGTAGGCATGCCAAAGTAGATGTAAATAAGCAGTACTTAAAAGATTATAATAGCATTACAACTTAAAATTTTATGTTAAATATCCTCGGATCAATTTGCTCAGTGTCACTTGGTTTCTGATGATGTTAGGGATCATATTATGGGCATTATATTATGCTATCGTCAATCTAAGAGCATATTTGAGCTTCTCCATTATGGTACAGGATACCTTATGGTATACTGTGGAACAACAGAGGTTGTACAGACTACAGAGTTACAGTTTCAGATATGAATCGTATGATGTATCAGCTTCATACCTGGCGTCCATATAGCAAGAAGGTATGGGCTTGGATCATCTGGTTCTCGTTTATCCATCTGGATATTTTAGAGGGTGATAATTAGTTGGAAGCAAGCTATGTTGCAGAGAGGCAAATCAAATGCAAGCAACAGGCACAATAACTAACCCATTTTAGGAGAGGGTGTGAATCTGGAAGTTCGTACCTGTTGCAGGATGGAAGGTGTTAATTGTGCAGGAAAAAGTATCGTAACTAGTTGTATATCTAACAATAGAATCTAAATGGCTTCATGCTGATACTGAATCATCAAAATTTACTAAAGCTATGATTGCCTATCATCTTTCATAGTGCACAGGCATCCTTGACTCATGTTGAATCAAGATTAATCCAGATGGATGGGCAAAATCTCTTGCAATCCATTGGTCATGGTAAATCTGGTGAGGATCAGCCTGTTACTTCTGTTTACTGAGCCATTTCCTTGTTAAGTTACCAACTAAGTTTCTGTTTTTTGGGTTGGATCTTTAATTTGGGCAAAAGTTTGCAAATACTGTCTTCTGGAGTGGAAAGTTAAGTAAACCTGAATCAGCTGCTCTGGTACTTGTATTTATATGGTACAGTCAGGATCTAATTAGAATATGCCTACTTACACTTGGTGCTCCGTCCGTAGTCGACTCACATTCTTCAGTTTGGGTGTAGGGATGGAAGCAGCTTCTGGATTCAAAGCAACTAAAGCTTTGGACATGTCGCTTTCGTGCAGCTCCATATTTTCTTGCATGTAGTTATGTAGATTCAGCGTGAACTCTTCAAGGTTGAGTTTGATTGTGGGAATTTCATCAGGATCCTCATAAAATGCATCTTCAATATCACTTTCTGTGACTTCTGCTGCCTCTGGTTCTGGTGTTGCTGGTTCCTCGACAATAGGTTCGCAGTTGTCCACAATCGATCCCATCTCTTTAGGTTCACTGCTACCTGATGGTGGTAGTGGCAAGGGCTTGATTGCCACAGCTGGCCTATTGCCACTGACAATGGGAATAGTTGAACTCACTATACTGTTCTCTTCTGGACCTGGGAGGGCAAGCCTTGCACTGCACCAAAATAGAGTTCAAGTATCAATATAACATTTGTATAAATATCTGTTTGCAAGTGGATGCTTGTAAAATTGTTCTGTTGGAGATGGAGATGTGCAGGCAAGATGTTTAGAGAAGGGATTCCGTTCTTTACTATCAGAGATGAAGGGAAGGAGGGGCTTATGGGGGTCACCCCCACCCCCTGCAAAAAAGAAAAGTACGAAAGTTTTCTTATTATTATAATTATACATATATATTCGTATGCTCCTTACGCTTCATGGGTTCCCTTACCCCCTTCCCCAATTCATTTTCATTTATTAGAATCGCTCCCTATTTGTATTCTTACAGAGCACCAAGCTGTAATAGGAATTCAATAAATAAAAGCAAATGTTTGACATGATTTTCATCTGTTTTTAAAGTTATCTTGATTAAGTGAAATAGTTTTTTTAATTGCTATTGATATAGACTTTTGTGCATATTATGTTAAGTTGGTTGTAGGTTTTTTATTTTATTTCTCTTTTAGATAATTTAATTGGAAAATATATAAGAATGCGACTTTAATAATAATAAGACTTCTGGCTTCGTCCCTCTCTTATGGCCACTATAGTCTAACTGATATGGTGACTAATAGCTCCACCTATTTGGCCTCTATTCTCTCCCTATTAAGCTTTTAAAGTTTTTTTCCAATAATTATACTTGGAGCTTGTTTTGTAATTTGATCTTGAACCTAAAGGGTAATTTCAGGACCAGCTATCAGTTTTTGGGCCTTGCTACATGTGATTTATGATATTTTGCAATGGTTATGGATGTTGCAAGCACAAATCTCTCAAATGTCATTTAGCCTTGATGCATCTAAAAGACACTGAAGAACTGTATTTACTCTGGAAGATAGTGTCATTCCTTTTAAATTTTTACTGTTTGAGAAACCGGGCTAATATAAGTAAATGTGATTAATGATTCTGTTCTTGGTAGGAGCTAGGAGACTGTCTTAGGAGTGGTCCAAATATTGCCCTCAATGAAAAACCGAACTGCATTATGATTTTTTCTTTTTTAGGTCCCCACACAAGTGCTGTGAATTGTGAACTCATCTATAACTATTGCAGTAAATGGGTTTTCTAGCGACTAATTTTTCTTGCATAGAATAGTACTTGCTAGAGTTGTCGTCGTGTCACCTGGAAGTCATGGGTTCGAGATGTGAAAACAGTCTATTGCAAATCCAAGGTAAGACTACGTACTATTGACCTTTTGTGGTCCACTTCTTTCCCCAGACCCCGCATACATGGGAACTTCGTGCATCGAGCTGCCTTTTTTAGTACTCGTTTTTTTATGTTCTATGACAAATAAGTTTTTAATGCTTTTATAGGACCGCATTGCACAACTTTATAATTGCACTCGGACATTTTGGTGGTGACGATATTGCTTCTGGTTGTCTACTAAAAGTAGTAGTTGAACAATACCTTGCAAAGGCGCTTGCAAAGTGTCTGCATTCTCCCCTCATTGGACATGCATTGCAGTTTGGTTTGTTCTTTGTGCAGAATACCTGTATTAATATCAAGGAAGGAATCATCAAGGAAAGTGCTTTTAGAAAGGGCAAGATCAAGATGAAGTACCTTTCCAAACGTAATCATCTGGTAATGTAGCTCGTACCTGTAATTCATGCTATGCTAATCAATGAAATGTGTAGAAGAATATAAATCAATTCTTTGGCTTCATTTTTTTTTTTTTGGTTTAAGTACACAATGCTAGTCAGTGAGATGAATGATTCGGGTGGGTTATAAAATTTTACAGTGTTCGCTGATCTAGCTTGCACAGTCTGGGCCACAGATATTTCTGAATAGACTCCAGCACTGGATACCTGAGTAGGATCATCATTAGCTTTTTTATTTTTTATTTTTAGAAAATGGAAAAAATTCAGTGTCATTTAGTTGGCAGTGGCAAACATTACATACAATTCTAGAAGATGTAATTGAAGCGATTCTGGCAGTGGTTGGAGAGGGACCCATCCCAGTCTCACAGCTATCCTTCCGACATTCGTGTCAACCTAACAAATAAAAACTTAGCATATGATTCTTCATCAAGTTTATCAGGGATCAATTGTTTCCATATGAATCTTACCGGGAAAGCAAGATGATGAAGACTTAGTAGTCGCACACACTCCACACTTTTCAAGCCCAATCCCCGTACACTTAAAAGATAATCTCTGCATAACAAAATACTTATAGAGATCAAAAGAAAAATGACTTGTGTGCATATATTATGCAATGTCAGAACTCACATGCAGGGGAAGAGGGTCCTATGTTAGGGGGCCAAAATGAAATCATCAAATAATGCTATTGAATGACAGTTTGCATAATATCCATTTATAGGCTACTGAATAATGCTAGTGAAATAAGCATAATCTAGCCATTCTTTTTTTTTTTGGTTGGTTGGTTTTGAAACCAATGAGTAGGTAGGCTTTTTTTTTTTTCAAAGAAATTAGAAAAAGGAGAAAGAATATCCAATACATAGAGCTAGGCTTGATTTAGGTTCGCCAAAAAAAGAACTATGTTTTGTTTTCCTTCAGAAAACAAATTTTAAAATATAAAAAAATTTGCAAAAATGTAAATAACGCAACATGTACTTCAGACTTTAATTAATATTTCTTTTTTTTTTTTGGTTTAATGAACTTGATGAGTAGAAAACACAACCTATTGCCAATGAGAATCTTTGCCCATGTACAAAAATCAACATACCATACCATATATATTATGGGCTTTTGTTTTCAAAATCTTTTGGGGGGAAAGGGCCGGGGGGGTTGTTATGGCCCCGGTAAGCCTCCCTTATGCTCAACCTTTTGGCATACACCTTGGCCATTAGTTGTTTCAGTGTTTGTTTTACAAAATGGCAGTAGGATTATGCATGAATACAAGTGGTTGGAGATGACTTACTTTGCCTTATCTGGAGGAACATCTCTCAACCACTCAAGGTCAATGCTGCCATGTTCTTCAACAAGTCGGTTAAGGAAAGCCTGCATAATTATGTAAATTTCATAGTTTAAAACCCATTTTTAGCTGATCTTGACAAAGATGAAATCTTTTAAGATAAGATGTATATTCTTACCTTTATTCGCTCTGCTAGCATGTTGTTCATTCCTCGTTCTTTGATAGCATTAGCAATCTCATTGACATCTGCGCATCGAATTGCTTCGTAGTCCAGGGAGTCCAGTGCGCCTTTGCTTCTTTCTTTTCTTCTACCATTGGGCTGTACCTGCTTTCTCAAGCAATCCCAGTCAAATGGTTTCCTCTTCTCACCCTCGGCCTTTCCTTTTCTTGCATTCAACATATTTGTACTCATCCCAGTAGGTGTCTCGCCGGAAAAATATACTTGCTCTTTTGCATTTGCTTCAACTGCTTTAGTCCCTAAAAATCTTGGCTTATCTCCTGCAGTAGTTCTCTTCTCCACACTTAAAGCTTCTCGTGTGTACTTGGGGTTATTAGGAACTTCTTGCCTGGTGCCACTTTCCGCTGTAGCAACTGCTTCAGTAGGTCTTATAGGCTCTTTATCCAATACACTTTCCACTTGGAAGGTTGCAGACCTTTCTTGTTGATGAGTGCTGAAAAAATGTTGGTCCTTTCTAATGTGAGGTGTCGACTGTGAGCAACTTTCTTGGTGCGTCAGGTGCTTGGTTAGAAATGCAGATGGATCAATTGTTGGTGGTTGAATCATTGGCACTCCATTCTGTTGGACAGCGGTTTTACGTTTTCTTTCTGCAGTATGGTCAATCCTTCTACTCACACGATCTACACCTTTTCCCCTAGTAATTCCAGAAGCAGTTGAGGGTGAAGAGGATATGCTTTCTTCTGCAGACATTCCAAGATAGCCTACTTCCTGTGTTGTCAATTCTGGTTCCATGTGCAACTTAAAATATTGGGAGGGAAAAGTCGGTCCTTGAATGCGGGAAATGTTTGAGTTGGTTGGGTGGGTAAAGGTGGAAGAGTTTTTCAGGTTGTTGAATTTGTCCAATCTTGGGATTTCCAAGTTGTAGTCTATGTCTTCTGATTGCTTATGCCAATGTGCGGACCTGTCATCAAAATACAAGCTCCCAGTTGCAGGACTGTGAAATACCTGGAATGGGGCAGTTCTCCTCGTTTGCAAAAGAGTTGGAGAACCATACATCTTGTTAGGTTTTCCTCCAGCTAAATCTTCTGCTTCTGAGGTGGACCCGGAGCAGGATTGCATTTCTTTATTGACTTGGAAAACAAAAAAGTCAGAAGAATTTTGTGATGAACTGGCTTTTTCCTCCAGTATCCCACTATGCTCAGTTGCCAGACTAGTCCTTCCAGCTACCGAGGTTGGTTCTTCAGTTCTGGAGCAGGATTGCATTTCTTTATTGGCTTGAAAAACAAAAAAGTAAGAAGAATTTTGTGATGAACTGGCATTTTCCTCAACTATCCCAATATGCTCAGTTGCCAGACTAGTCCTTCCAGCTCCTGAGGATCGGTCTTCTGTTCTATGTCTTGATGATTCATGATATGCAACAGATGGTTGTTCATGGCCTGATTGCCTTAATATTTTTTCATGACATTTGATGGTGCCATCTGGGTCTAGTATTTTAATCTCTGGTACTCCAGCCAATATGCTTGTTCCACTTTGGTAGCATGTTTGGTCAGGGGTGGTTGACCGGAGGGGGAATCTTGCTGCAAGAGACATGAACGCAGAGCTGCACACAACAGGAAATAAAAATAAAGAGATTGTCAATGTGTCAAGGCCATTTTGACTTTAGAACAAGATTAAATACTTGAATTTACCTTGAAAGATGGTCTGAAACATTTTGAGTAAGGAACACTCCTATTACCGAGTCAACAACTGATCCTTTCCACTGAGAGAAACGTCTATCTCCTGTGAAGAGTACCGTTATGTTATTTGTTAATGAGTGCTGTCTCTCTTTAAATTTACATGCACTTTTCGTTGTTGGTAAAGAGAATAAAAATATATTATCCAAGATATGGCTGCGATAGCAATAGAAAATAAATGATAATTTGAAGTAATTTCACTAAAAATTTTAGTCTTAGTGCAGTGCCTCAAAAATGAACTTAATTGATCCACTCAAAACATGGCACATCAACCAAATCTGAAAAGGAAAATCAATTTTTGGCAGTTCGCTTCCCTTTTAAGATATGCAAGTCAGAGTGAAATGCCTGCAATTTTTAGTTTTTGCTTATGTTATGTTGACTTGGGTCCGATGTTGGGTTTGGAGTGTGTCTAAGTGTCAAATTCCTCTAATTCTTACGTCCAAGAATACCAGGATAAATATCATATTTCCTATATACTTTATTATTTTTCTTGTAGAATGATGTTTACAAACTAAAATAAAGCAATTTATTTGTAAAATTGACTCCACAGTTGTGCGGTAAACTGGACTAGTTTTGCACTTTGGGTGCATGTCAGATTAGACATCTCAGACGCAAATCCCATATCATTACGCAAATGTTGAGAGTCGGACACAAATACTTAACAAAAGTCTGTATAACATAGGTTTTCTTGTTGCTCAAACCGATTGGACATCGTTGTGTAGCTCCCTTTTCCATCTTTGTTTCCATCTGGAAGTTCTGCACCACATGGATGTCGGTTATGTACACTCCTTTTTAGTTAATGGCCATCTCTACCTATCCGTATCTTGCTTTTATGCTTTTGTGGTGACCATCTAATATTCTCTTACTGTGATTGTATTCATGGTTCAAATGTATTATTTAATAAGCTTCATTTTTTGGTAGCCTAGCATGATTAGTGCAAAACATAAGACAGGTTTGGGCACCAAAGAACCATTGCACGGAATTGACGTAAGTTTTTGAAGCATGAAATATAGCAAAATTTTGAAGGATTTGAAAATGCTAGGTCAAGTGTATAGCAAATTCTTTTGGTACCTTGAACGAGATGCATGCGCGCAATGAATGAGTCTGCTCGTCCACGGAATACTTTCCTCTCTTCCTCCCACCATTTTTCCTTGTTCTTAGCATCTGCTTCAGTGCCTTCAATTCCCTCCCCACCCATTAATAATTTCCAAATCCTATTTGTCTCTGGGTCAAGGTTCACTTTAGGACGTGGCTTGCGTTTCTTGATAAGATCAAACGCCTCGTATGGAACCATAGTGCCATATCCTTTATAAGAAACAATTGCATTTTGCTCTTGCCCAACTGTTTCCTTGCTCCTGCCAGTTATATTTAGCCCTTGCAGTCTGCACATGATTTCATCAATTGTAACTGAGTAGTCTTGTTTATCCGGATGGCCTGCATCACACATTAAGAAAAGTTTCTTTATTACTTTGGATTCAATATCTTTGGAAATTTATACATTCTGATTCCAAGTGACTCAAGTTCTGAACAGGTACCTCTTGTTTTCAAGGAGAATTGTTGACAATCATGTGAGCCGTCCTTGTGCTCTTGCAAAAGCACTTTGTTTATACAGGATGAGACCAGGTTGGATGAAGTTTGTGTCGTGTTGCACCTCTTTACCGACATATTTGCTCGGTAAGCTTCAATTCCTTGCTCATAACCAGATGTAGGGGCTTTTTCCGGAGGAGTTGATGACGCCAGGTGTGAGTTGGTCATCGCAATTAGGGAGGTAATGCTGTGAACCTGAGTTGATCTGCTGGGTCTTTTCTCTGCCATAGTTTCCGTGTGCAGCTCAGATGCAGTAAGTTGCTTCTGTGTATTATGCTCAGAGGTTGGAGAATGAAAGCACCTGTCACCACAAGTGCCATTCGCTCCATTCTTTAGCTTCTTAAAGGTTTTGTCATCTCCAAAGCAAGAGTCCAACATTCTGCTGTAAAACTCTGGTGCAACTTCTCTTGAACCATCTCCAACCACCTTGACACAAGGTGTGCTACCGGCTGTTGTACGGAAGCCATTCTCCGTTATCTTTTTCTTGTGAGTTTCTGAACACCTGGTGCAAAAATCGTGGCTATTATTGATCTGGCCATCTACCTGATATATATCCTGGCACGTAAATGGATAACTCATCTGATTTTCAGCAGAAAGACCTGGCAGCCTAATTTCATGATGATATTCCCGCTTCAGTCCTCTTTTCTCATTGGAATTGGCCATGTTTCTTTCTACCATGTGAGGGGTATTCTGCCACATCATCTGTCTGATTTCCTCAAGGTTTTGATGAGCATTACGTGGTAGGGAGATATGCCTGTTCAATTCTCCCTGGAGATGTTGATGCCCATAACTGTAACCATTTTTGTCAGGTAGTTGATACGGACTCACATTTCTCATATGTAAACTTCTTGCAATGGCATTCAGAGCATTGTTTTTAAATGCACCTGGTGAGCCAGCTGGGGCACCTCTCTCTGGCAACCGTGTGCTTTCATGTGACATTTGATTCACGGAATGCTTAAGGGTACATGCGCTTACTGCTTGCTGGTACCCTTCTTTATATCCATTCTGCACCTTTTTCACTGCCGATTCTGCTCCACCAACACTGTTGATTCTGGTGCACAATTCGCTACCTTGAGAATCCAAATTCAAGTTAAAAGCTTCCTGATTCTCTTCATGTATTTTCACCAGGAGACTAGCTGCTTTACCCTGGCTTTCACCTTTTCTGTCTTCCGAGTCAAAACTCAGCTTTCTCCTGCACATTTTTGCTTTAGGCTCAAAAGTAAGAACTGTAGCTTCATTTGTAGCATCTGTTTGCTGGGTTACTGGGGCATTGAGGCTCTTCTTGCGCACGTACTTCCTCTTTCCGGATGGGTTCTCTTTGGAGTTGTTGTTCTTTGAAGTTTTGGATTTTGGAACCCTTTTGGGTTTGCCTTCCACAATTACCTTTGGTCTGTGTTTTCGCCTTTTTGGTGCTTTCAACTGGGGTGTCTTATTCAAGTCGATGCCTTGATCCCTTCCCTCAAAATTGTTATTTTCTGACAATGGGATAGAAACAGCTGCTGCTGATGAGCCCACAATGTTTTGTAAGAGTTCATTGCTGTGGTTCTCCACTGCTTCACTAGTTAATAAATTCTCTAGCTTATCTTTTTCCTGACTGGAGCTTTCCTCTACTGAAAAACTTGGCATTGCTGAACAGCGCTGGTTTTCAAACTGCTTTGCATGGTCTGGTGTTACCGGTGCAAATGGAAAGGAATTGGCTGTACTTGATGTGGCATCAGCTTCTGATCTTGGCGGTGAGTTTGGATTATAGTTGGGCCTGAAAGGAACAGGAAATCCATCTGTACAAAAACAGTGATTAGTTAGTCATCAACTGTTGAATAAATGAGTAGAAAATGAAGATAATTTGTATTATTTGTATATGATCAGCATTCTGTTTCTGTTACTGTTGGGAAATGAAGGTGTGTGCTTGTCACAACCTTAAATGCGACAACACTCTTTATGATTGCATGGATTGTGGAGTTTGTAAAGATTATTTTGTGATTGCTTGAATTGTGTTGCGAGTAGTATCTTGAATTCAATACCGATTCTGCTCGTAATGAGTTTAGTACCTGAACAACCCGGTTAATGGGCAAATAGCGAGGTTTCTCTCCGCATTTAGGGACTCGAGTTTTTGTGAGACTTATGGATATTGTCCATGGCAAATAGCGAGGTTTCCCTCCGCATTTAGGGACTCTTAGAGTTTTTGTGAGGCTTATGGATATTGTCGATTCATTGTATTTTCTTTTTTCATGGTGATTGTCCTGCCGATCTTTGTCCATGGACCTAGACTTCAAGCCGAATTATGCAAATCTTTTATGTTTTGTGTGATTGCTTTGTTTTCTATTATACTTGTTTATTTGTTCCATGATAAAAATATATTTTTTCTGGGTGAACCTGTGAAATTTGGCAACTGGTTAAAATTAAATTGGAAGGATTGGTGCTAATATTGACTAATAAAATCCTAACCATTGGTATTTTGAAAATGAAATGATTTATGCAGTTACTAATATCAACATCAAATTTCAATGTTAAGATGTAGTTTCAAAGGCACAGACTTTATTTTATACTTTTCTTGTTTCTTTTATGGCCTTCCATTCAGATTCAGACAGGAAACAAGAAAAGTGAAAATTCTTTAAAAAATACAATAAAAAAAATGAGGAAATCAGAAATGTGATTACAAAAGTTTCAAGCAACTTACTGTTGGTCATCTGTGGTAGTAGTCTGTCGGAATTGATCCAGTGGTTCGAACCCGGGTTTGGATCATCGCATCCCATTGTTAACAACCTAGTGAAGTTGCCTTCTGTCCAACTGCTGTCAACTTGAGAGTATGAGTTCAGAATTGTGGGTGCCTTCGATTCGTGCGTGTTTCTGCTTGTTGCTTCTCCGTTTTTGGTTGCAAATAGTTCTGCCAAAGGATTATTATCCCAAATGGTACTGTCGTTGCCGAAGCTCTGTGTATAGGAGCCGACATTGTGATCAGAACCCCCCTTCTCGGCTCCAGAAACACGCAAATCGTAACAACTCCCATTTTGACCCAATGATCCCCTCAGATTGAAATTCTGACCCATTCCTTGGTAATTCGTTGTTTGTTGCAAACCTCGATCAGGAACTCCGGCTAAGTTGTGCCAATTTGTTCTTCCTGGTTGATTCACCTGCCTTTCAACTGGGATACCATTTGGTCTAGCCAGTATTGGCTTTCCTGGTGTCAGAGGCATCCAAGGACCCCCAATCTGGACATCAATTTCTTGTGGAACCAGAAACCCCCTCCCCGAATTCACCCTCGAATTCATCAAAACCCCGAGTAACTGACCCTTCTCTACACTTCTTTGCTCCCTAATCTTAGAGATTCCAGTATGAAACCTCTGGTTTTTGCCCTGAAAGTTAAAATCTTGGGCGAAAATCCCCGAGTTATCAGTAAACCCTCCCTGAATTTACCATCGAATTCATCGAAAACCCGAGCAACCTAGTCTTCTCAACACTCCTGTGCTATCTAATCTTACAGATTCAAGAAGGAAACCTCTATTTTTTTTCCCTGAAAGCTAAAACCCGGGGCAGATTCGCCGAATCCCCGATTTATCAGTAAAACCACCCCTTACCCTCTGTCCCCATTGCCTGCACCTACCCTGCCAAACTCCCCCAATTACATTTCTCACCAAACAGGCCCTACTTTCCATGGAAACCATCTAATGCAAATGCTGATATCAAAACAAGGCATGTTTTCTAGGCAACCAAACATATTAGAATCCATACAATTAATGCCAGCAAATCCCGATTCTAAAAAAAAAAAACGTATTTTTTCCCCAAAATAAAAAAAAAATCTCGACGGCAACAAACCCAGCTCTCTTTACTTATCAGCAAACCATCACATGGAAAGAAATCAAAACCCACAATTCAGAAGCACTAGAATTGGTGAATCTGAGTGAATTTGTTGGGTTTTAATTCTACCATAAATGGGTTTACCACTCAAATAAACAGAGAATCAAAACCCACAAAATCTGCACAGAATCTCTCCGAGGTTGAATCAAATAGGTTAATAAAGCTCGAATTGGGTGAGAATGCCAAACTCAAAAAAAAAAAAAAAAAAGAAGAAAATTGGGAAAAAATTCCAGTGCTGCTCAGCTCACCGATCTCTGACTGTGTCATGCCGCCGGAGCTGGCTGCCGGAAAGTCCAGTCAATACCGGAGAACCAAGTCATCAGTCTTCGGCAAACCAGGAAAGAGTTAGAGAGAGAGAAAAAAGAAAGAGAGAGAGAGAGAGAAAAAGAAACAAGACTCACAGCACAATACTTATATGTATACAAAGTAGTTGTACATGGTTTGATTGGAGCAGGTCATGTTTTGACTTGGGGCACCCCGCACCCTTCAAAATAATGATATTTAAAGTGCAAAATCTCCACCATTGTTGTTGAGATTTAACAAGGCATTTACAATATGAGTTTGAGTTTTTTTTACTAAAAAAAAAAGTAACTTAGCTTGCTCTAAAATTGACTATGCGGATTTTGATCTACAGCTAAGTGGGGTTACAATTATCTTTAAAATATAACTTTAACACCTTATCGCTTTTAAACTCTTATAATGAGAGATTAAAAGACAAAAAAATAAAATCAAAGTGATTATAAGGGTACAATAAGCGCAGATGGAATGTGGGTCTATATACATTACATTTTATATACGTAGTTAGTACACTTTTTAATAAGAGTATAAGTATTAGTATTAAAGATGTTGGATAAAAGTAAAACTTCTAACATTAATATTTATGAATATGTTGATAAATAAAATGTACTAAAACACAATAAACATAATATTATTAAAAGCGTTTTAATATGTACGTAAATTTGAACACATTTTTTTTTTTTTATATATAAGATAGTTTCTACAATTAGTAGAACTCATCTCAGGTATAAGTGGTGTGTTCTAATAAAACAAATTAAATTAACACTATTTAAAGAATTTTGTTATATACGTATATATTTAAATATACTTCTCTTATATAGATTGCAACTTACAATTGTGTGATATTTATTTTTATAATTAAAATGTGTTTAACATTTATGTACCTAATAATTTTTTTTTATTTAATATCAAATACATTGTTCACGTGTGTCGCATCTTTATAGATATCTTTATAGAAATGAAACTTGACTTGATTGATGGCAGTCAAATCACAAAATCAAAATATATAAGTTACAGTATTCTATTTAGATAAAGGCTTGTTTTTATTCATGAACAAGACCAATTCAATTCATTTAATTTGAAAATCAAAATGGACCATGATTAAAATTGTTTATTTTATTGTTTTCATAACTACATTATTTATGCAAAAAAATCTTAATTTAGATATTGCTAAGTGTTCAAATAAATTATATTTTTACTTGATAAAATTTTACCAATTATTTTTTTAATACAACTGTGATTTATTAAGATATTTAACGATATCTGATCAAATTATTAATTTTGAATAAATATTTTACATGCTAAAAAATAAGAATAAAAAAATTAACGTTTTAAATTATTAAAATAAATTTATTTTAAGCTTAAAATTAACCCAATTAACCGAATTAATTCATTATTAGAATGGAGATAATCTTAACCCTTCTATTTAAAAGTTTACTTATCAGTCCAGCCATGAAGAGATTTAAAATTTACCCTTGATAAGAAATTATAATTAAGGTCTTTAATATTATTAAAATTAATAATTTATAAATTATAATTCGTAACAAAAATTTATAATAAAAATTGTGAGAATTTAATACAAATTATAATTTATAATTAAAATAAAAAATAATAATTATAATTTATAATAAAAATTATAAATATTTTAAAAAATAAAATTTATAAATAAAATTAATAATAAAAAATAAAAAATTAGTATCATTAGATTTGCCAAACACAGAAAAGAAATATTAAAAAATAAATACATTTTTTTATGCGAGTCACATCTTCTTATAAAGT
>JAOTRH010000001.1:2589855-2604702 GCA_034768845.1 Heliamphora exappendiculata
TTTAGAATTCTAAATAGATGAGAGACGATAACTGATATTCAGAGATAAATTGATCTACATCTTGCAAAATTTTTCTCAAGTCTCGGCCATTCAAACTTGAAGATTATTCTTTAGCATTTTAGTTGGATTTCTAAGGTTTCCGTTAGGGATGGAAATGGGATAGGGCGGGGTCGGGGATGAGCTTCGCCATCTCTGTTCCCTCTATGATCGGGACGAGAATAAAAAAAAGAGTTATAAATAAAATAAAAAATAAAAAATAATAGTTGATGAATCAATATAATTAAAAATACAAAATGTAAAAAATAGAAAAGAAAAAAATAGAGATAAATATAAATTTTAAGATTTTGGACATATTATGTTTATAAAATATATATTTTGTACATGTATTAATATTTAAAAAATATTCACTTTATGTAATCGGGTGCGAAGCGAGAAAAAATGAAACGGGAAAAGAAAATACTGTTTCCACCTCTTCCCTGCATTCTAACCCATACAATGCAGGGAAGAGATGTATGAGGATGGGGTGGGGTTAGAAAAAATTCCATCCCTAGTTTCCATCGGTAGATTTTTTCGACGTAAAGTATTGATAGTGATCAAGTACAAGTAACAAAGCGCGTAGATTCAGCAAGTTCACTTTAAGTCGTCTGAAATTGTGAAATCAACCTGAGTTTGTAAGTTAATTCTTGTAACTGTTCATTGATATAGTATTTGACTTACTTAGAATTGGATTAGTCACGTAGTTTTTACCATGATTGGTCTTTTTCACGTAAAAAATTGCAAGCCTTTAATTCGTGTTATTTGTTTATAATTTAATTTCTTGCAATTGTGTAGAAATAGAATAATTCAACGCCGACATTATCCATCCAAAACATATAAAATATTTTAAATATTATTTTTTTAATTAATATCAAAGCACGTTCACTCTATTTTACAAAAAAAAATTGATTATAACTGCTAGGGTTATAATAAAATGTAATTGGCAAGGATTATGATCGTAACTGTTAGAATGATAGCAAGTCCTATATATGATCAGTGAGATACAAAAACAAACCAAAAAATAAAAGAACACTACTACAAAAAAGCTTTTGCGTCAAGAGCATTTCGGCAAAAAAGGTCAATTAGCCATCACAAAAGAGTATTTGCATCAAATTTGCATCGGCAAAATGGGATAGTACATACTTGGGTCGCAAAAAACTATTTGCGTCGGAAATTACCATCTCAAATACATTTGTGCCGGCAAAAAAACTTTTGGAGACGGCTAAAAATGCGTCGGAAAAAACATTAAAAACGATTTCTTTTGCAGCGGCTACTAATACCGTCGCCAAAAATACCCTTTTGCGTCGGTAAACTCCCATCTCAAAAAGGATATTGCATCGGAGAAAATACCGTCTCAAAAGGTATCAATTGCGATGAATAATATGTCGTCTCAAAAGGTAGAAATTGCGACAAATAGTAAACCGTCTCAAAAAGTATCAATTGAGACGAACAATATACCGTCGCTAAAAGTATTATTTGCGGCATAAGTATGCCATCACGAAAAGTATTATTTGCGACATAAAAATTCAACCTCCAAATGTTCTATTTACGTCAGTAATGAAACCATTTAAAAAAGATTCAATTTCACCTGTAACATTTTTTGTTTATCAAAATATAAAAAAATAAGTATTTACAACTTAAAATTCTAAACATTCATTAATACAAAATAATATAAAAAATATAAAAATACTTCTTTCATTCTCAAGCTAAATAAAATATTACCATTACATCAATTCATTCAATCTATATACGCAACCAAATATCATTACATCTAAAATAATTCAATTAACATTAGTTTAATCACACAACAAAAATAAATCCAAAATAAAAAGTTCAACAACTAATGTATCACTAGTTAATTTCATCTGATTATTTCCTTTAGCCGCTTCGCAAATTTTTTTTTTAACCGCTTCATAAGCTAGTCTTTTTCAAACACTTGAAAAATAAATAATTTAATATTAATTTCATGAAATCAAAAATTTATATAAAATTACATAAATAAAATAAAATTTTATTCGTAACTTACATCACAAGATCGCCAAGTAATATTATGACCATAAGCTTCCATAATTGTCTTAACACCTCGACGAGTTCTTTCTATAGGCGCGTTGGGTTTTTTGACTTTATCAACATAATTCTTCCAAAATTTAGAACCCAAAGCAACTTCATCAACTTCCTCCAATTGATCCATACTAACAACAATCCTCTCCGCCAAATCATATTTTGAAATGTTGAAGCAAACTAATGATACTTTTCGTCCCAACTACAATAAAAATATGAGTTTTAAAATAGTTTAACAAAGAAAGTTTAACATTTGAACATGTAAGAAAATGAGAATTTGTAAAATCTAAGAAAGTCTAACATCACTATCGGCTCAGGAATCGTACAAGAAATTGTATATCTAAACAAAATGTAAAGGACATACCTTCCCATCAAGTCGCGGAGAAGGTGGTGATGGAGAAAGACTATGATGCTCGTCATTGACTATATCATCTTCCACATACTCCATGACGACACTATGTCCACTAACTGCATCCTGAATCTATGATATATACAAATACTCATGTTTAATATATGCATTTCATCATAGTGACTAAAATTTAAAAATATTTAAGTTTTCAAGTGAACCTATTTAGAGCCTGTTATTTCTGCCTGGGATTCAAGTAACTCTATTCGAGCTTTCATCTGCTCGAATTGTACCATGAACTTCTCTTCAATCTCCTTAGTGACCTCCTCACGTACTTGCTGTTTGATATCTGAAATTCTTGAAGATGAACTTGCTTGCAAAGATCCTTTATCTTGTCCATATATTGTAGTCCGAGGCACACCAGATCTATATGTTCGACAATACCTACATCCATCTTGTCCTAACAAGTCATGGAATATTTTATCTCGAGCCTCATCCGTCCGAAGTGACTTAGGTATAGCAGACAATTGATTATAAGAGTATTTTACATAATTTTTAATTTTATTAATCTTTCTATTGATTTTTGAAATTTTATTAATTTTTCTTCAATAAGAAAAATTAAAAAGATAATATTTTAATTAATAAAATAAAACACAAAAAATAAATAATATAAAATAAATCAATCGGTAAAAAATAGTCTTAAATAACTACTTTTTAGCATATATTTACTTACGACGGTAAAATACAGTCTCAAATGACTTTTTTTTGCGTCCAACTTTTGACGACGGTAAAAATCGTCTAAAAAGATTCAATTTTTTGCGTCAAATTTTTGCGTCGGGAAGGAAACCGTCGCAAATGATTTATTTTTGCTATCACCTTGTTACGACGGAAAGCAACCGTCTCAAATAAATCATTATTGGCGACCAAATTTATTGCGGCGGCAATAACATCGACTCAAATAGTATATTTTGCGACCAATTTTTAAGAAGGTAAAAAACCGTCACGAACGACCTATTTTTTGAGACGGTAAATTATAAGAGTGGAAAAAGTCAACTTAAAAGACCCAATATTTGCGTCCCATTTTTGCTTCTACAGTTACACCGTCGCAAAAGATCAATTTTTTGCTATCACCTGGTTACGACTGGAACCAACCGTCTCAAATAGCAATTATTTGTGACCAATTTCTTTGTGACGGCAACAAAACTGTCTCAAAATGTCATTTTTTGCGACCAGGTTTTACGACGGTAAAAAACCGTCATGAAAGGCCCCTTTGTTGAGACGGTAAATAATACCGATCTCAAAAGGTACTACTTGAGACAGCAATGGCTGTCGACACAAAAGATTTTGACGCAAAAAATGCTTTTTCTTGTAGTGGAAACACAAGAAATTTACGTTGTTCACAAAATGTTATCCGTTCACGATTGCTGCCGAGTTTTACTGTGACGAATGAATGAAATAAATTACATTAGAATTACCCTAAGCTACCATTATATATATATATATATATATAACAAGGGTTATAAGTCTGTAAAGTTGAATCCCTGACCGTGTCGCTCAATATACAATACTTAATCAAACTCCACACAACTTAACATTAACATGCCACTATACTCTGCAATTGACCTTTCGACAGTCCACTCTACAACTTAACAAGTAATTCTAATTCAACATATCAGTCCCCCATTTGCTAACTTCGAACATAAAGCAACAATCAATTTGATTCCGTACTCGAATACACAGCGCCCAACCTTATACTTTGTTTGGTAAATGCTTTGATACCAAATGTGAATCCCTGACCGTGTGGCTCAATATACAATACTTAATCAAACTCCACACAACTTGACATTAACTTGCCACTATACTCTGCAATTGACCTCTCGACAGTCTACTCTACAACTTAACAAGTAATTCTAATTCAACATATGAGTCCCCCATTTGCTAACTTCAAACATAAAGCAACAATCAATTTGATTCCATACTCGAATGCACAGCGCCCGACCTTATACTTTGTTTGGTAAATGCTTTGATACCAAATGTCATTAACTTTTAGGTAGAATTCATTCGTAAAAAATCGATTTATAAGTGGAAAGTGCTCAAATGGCTTATTTACACACAAAAAAATATTTTAATCGACATGTGGCATGATTCTAACAAACGGTCTCAATTCGATCATTCATTTTTGTTGCCTTTTTATTCATCTCAAAACATCAAATTAAAGAACTACAATTACAAACTATAAATCTATATATGAATTTCTTTCTTTCGTTCTTTTTTTTTTGAACAATCTAAAAGAACTCACAAATAATATGGATTGAAAAAAGATTGGGAAGAATTTGTTCGTTTCAGATCATTTTTTTTTTTTGAACGGTTAAACTCATACTTCCATTACATCCACATCTTGCTTCTAGCAAGACTTGAACTTCCAATTTCTCTTTTGGAGGCAAACGCCTATACTATTATATATCAAATGCCACTTGATTCGTTTAAGATCAACTAGGGACAAAAGTGCCGACGTAACCAAATCCTGCGATGAAGAAGGCGACGGATTGGAAGAAGAGGTAGATGAAGTAGCGGTTCTTTCCCATGATGACGTCACAGCACCCGCAAAAGAAGAGATAGATGCCCACGATTAGCTCTAGAAGATGGACTCTGCTCAGTTCAACCAGCAAATTTGCAAAATGTGTTAAATTCCGTTTTTATATTTACAAGTATTTTTCGTTCTTGATAACATATAGGGTGAAAACGGTATTTGTTTTCTTCTCTTCAATTTTTTTTGCTTTGCCCTTGATTTTATAAAATAAAAACATTTATATATATATATATATAGATAGATACAATTTACTTTTAGAAACATAATATGACCAAAATATAAAAATATTATATTTATTTCTCACTTTTTGTCTTTATTTTTCTATTTCTTATATTTTTAGTTTTAATCATACATCAAATGTTACTTTTTTTACTTATTATATTATCTTAATTTAACTCTTGTTAATTTTACACTCCTAAAGTTCATAAACTATTCCCCGGTATACACATTCATGTCTTGCTCTAACTTTTTTTTTTTGGACTTTCACTCCCTATCTCTGTCTCGATAAAATAAAAAATGTGAGTACAGAACACCGCATCTCTGTCCCACCTCGCTCTATTGCGATTCTTAGTAGAAGTGTTCAGCAAAGATTTTTAGTAGTTATTTTATGTGACAAAATTAATCAAAGATTCAATTACAAAAAATAATCAAAGTCATTTATATGTGTGCAATACATACAATATATGTAAGTCTCACATGCTTGTGAAAGGATCGAAGTAATTTTTTAGATTGATTTTGTAGTTAAATTTTGTGTCTGGATTTATTCAATAATAATACATTTGAACCTATAACACCGTTAAACTTGTTTTGCATGCTAGGCATGCCATGGAATAATTATTATCATGTTATATTGTTTACGTAGTATTTTCAGTTAATGAAATGGAGAAAAACATTTCGAATGGGATAATAAAACATTTTCATTTGCTAAAAAATACTATATTACATTACCTACTTAGTAACCGTACCTTATGATTTGCTCACGTGGTGTGTCAAATTTACTTTATATATATATATATATATATATATATTGAACACAGCTAGTGACGTAGGAAAATTGTTTAATATTCTCGGAATATTACGTGATATTATGTACTTGGTACTTTTGACAAATAAAAATATATTTTTCAATAAAGATAGACTAATGTTGTTTCACAGAGAGTGCCTTTCATTAGATAATTAGGTCAAAACATCCCATAAGCAATGTTATATGCATGGTATTTTGAAACTATTAAATAATTAGTAATTAAATGATACGTAACTAGTCACATTTAAGGCTAAATAGTAATTTTTAAACGGTAGTTATTGGGGATCGATGAAGTCATATTATTTAGAAACAAACCCTACATTAGATATTTTATTATATGATTTTTTGTGTATTTAGTAAATACTTTAAAATGTTAGACCAACTATGCATACCTTTTAAATTTTTCTTATTGTGAGGAATTAAGAATTAAGAAAATACCTAAAAATTAACAAAAAAATAAGACAGACAAAATATCTATTAAGGACTATAACTTGCTTGTTTATTTTAATATTTTTTTTACAGTTTTAACTTAAACAAACATACTTTTAAAATTTTATCAAAAAGTTAAAAAAAAATAACCAAAAAAATTTAAAAGACAAAAAAAAAAAAACAAAACCAGTTTAGCAAAAGCCATCACAAACATTTGCTAATGGTGGAAATTGAAGCGATGGGTGAGATTAGTTTGGTTTTTATAGATTGAAACCTCGAGTGTATTTTAGGTTGAGTTAGTATTAATTTTTTATTTTATTTTTAGTTGCTGAAAAATGTTATATTTATATATTTAAGATAAAAATATAAAAAAATACTTTAGTCGGTAAAGATTCAGAAATAAATTCCCAGTTTAGGATAAATTTAGAATTTCTTGTTTCTTTTAATCTTTTTTCTTCAGATTTTTTTATTTTTTATTTTTTAAAAAAATTATTTTTTGGGTCCTCTCAACGTAAGAAACCAAAAAAGTAAAAAAAAAATTAAACAAAATGTGGAAAAACCTTTACCAAAAAACGAGAAGAATTAGAAAAATATAATAATTTAATCAAATACAAAAAAAATAAAAATAAAAATAAGCTAAATAAATAAACAAATTATTATCCAAGACCAAATTGATATAAAAAACAAACCTTTCTGCTATATTGATTCGAGGTTTCTTGAATGCTTTAGAAGCCATTTTCATCTTGAGAGCATCCCCCAATTTTTCAGTGACAATCCATTCATTAACTCTCCCTGCCTCAAGCAATCCAATAAATGTCGCCTTTGTTCGGTGCAAAGACATGACATTTTCAAAAAGAACCCAAAAAACCAGTAAATGAAGTGACCTGAAAAATTGACGAATCCAAAAGATTCAGTAAAACTGATAAAACAATTGACTACTGTGCACATAGATCAAATTGATTCAGTTCTAAGTAAAATTAAAAAACGAACTGTTAGTAACGATTTTATAAATTTTAGAACTGAAATCAGATCTTGTGAATCTAAACCAAAACCAATCCGTAAAAAATCAATCCAATTCTGCTTAGGTTCCGGTTCTCAATTTCTAAAGCTCAAAATAACCCATTTTATCAAATACATATTCTAAACAAATTGAGCCTTAAGAGAAGCTTGAAATTAAAAGCTAAATATAAAAAGCATGCCTTCGTCTAATATAATATTCACAAAGATAATGAGAAACTCTTTTTTTTCAAAACCCCAATTTTTCTAATGACGCATTAATCATTAAATATTTAATTTATTTGTATTATGATGCAATAATCATAATTTTATATTCATTTTTTTTTCAAAACTATTTATATTTTCTTTAACATATTTGTTTGGACTAAAATTGTAAAAGTGATTGAAAAAAAGGAATAAATTATATAAAATATGAAATAAATACGCTTGTGCAAAAAGGGTCCGGTTCAATTAAAACCGATTTTTCCTTAATAAAATTCAAAAACTAAACCATATACAACGATTTTAAATAATTAAGAACCAAAATCAAACCGTTTTTATATATAACCAAACCAAGCAGTAACCAAACTGGTCCAGACCAATTTACCCATTCTTTCGAAATTTTTTTATGCATCCCTACAATTAAGGGCGGAGCAATGGAGGCATAGAAGAGACCTTGGAGTTCCAACTGCGTTCAGGAGCGTAATGGTGGTGGGAATGTACATAGCTCCCCATTTTGGAACCTGCACTTCCGGAACCAGAACAGTTGCAGGCAAAATGACACAGTAAAAGATGAACGTGACGAGATGAGCAGCGATCTTCCTTACGAAGAAGAAGCTGTAGATCATGTAAAACTTCTTGCGGAGGGAGACTTTCTGCAATGGAACCATAGATAAAGAATTGCGCAGTGAGATTGAAGAATGAAAAAATTAAATTATTTGGGATATATAATTTATTTGGAGTAACATTTTTATTGAAATGCCTAATGTGTTTTTATTTTTTTGTTTTAAAATTATAGAAACAGCTTCTCTATTGTGTTTTCAACGGTCGGGTGTTGTTGGGATCAGGGTTCTCGGTGCATCTCATTTTGATGATCTAAACTATTTATTTTGTAAACCTCGTTTTATAGATCATTCGGGCAAAAATTTAAGTTAATTGAATGAAATATATTTCTCTTAAAAATGAATGGTGCAATTTATTGTTCAACCAATATCCAGTCCGATAACAAACTTGCGCAGTCTAGTTTGGCCTATTTTGAGCACATTTTGATGAGTCCAGTTATTTATTAATTTATTGTTTTTAGTTCGTAGAATACTTATAAAAAAATTAAATTGATCAAATACCGTTAAATATCTTAACAAATTACATTTGTACTAAAAAAAATTAATAGTTAAGTCTAGATACTTATATTTTCTTAAAATATAAATATATCCGTTTGTTTTGACGTAAAATATTTTACTATGAAAAATATTTTACATATAAAATGATTTTGTACAAATCATTTTTTTAACTTGTATTTTCTAATATTTGGTTAACATTTGAAAAATGAGAACGAGATATATGAGTGATCAAATATGGGAAGAATTCGGATGAAAGATTTCGAAAGAATTCATGCGGGAATGATTTGTTTCTCATTTTTTCATTCTTATTTGTTATGAAAATGACTAGAGACGGCAAGAAATGAGTGAAGGTTCCGAATGTGCATTTCAAAAATAACTTACAAGCTAATTTTTTGTAAGTCAAATTTGATTTAATGAAGCAAAATGTTTTATTAAAAAATATATTTTACATTGTTATTATTATTCAAACAGTGAAAATTAAGTAAAATATTTTATTCAAAAATATTTTACATCGAAACAAACAGAGCTTTAATTTAATGATATTTGAACAATTTATTTTTTTATACAAATAATCTATAGACTAAGAATAATAAAATAAATAACTCTATTTGTGAGGGACATTAAACGATCAGTCCATTACTGAACTGGCAAAAAAGCCTCTTCCTAAATTAATTGGGAATATTAAAACATATTTTAGTGTTTTGGTCTAACGATAAATGCTTAATTTGTGAGGGACATAAATCACTTTTTAATCTTCCAACCTATTTCAATTCAAAACAGAAAATAAGCTATTTTATTTAATAGCTTTTAAATTTCAAATAAAATTCCCACATACCCACTTAATTAATAAATCTTTTTGTGTACTCAAGATTTACAATTATCATATATACTTAAAAATTAAAAATATTTCATATATATATATATATATATATATATATACCTGGTTCCTTGCAATTTCCATTGCCATTTTCCTGAAGAGATTGGCCGGGCCACAAGACCATCGGTGTTGCTGATATCGATAGGCTTTAAAAGTACTCGGCAGTTCATTTTTCACCTGAAATTCACAAATATACCAAATAGGAGAAACAAAAACTTAGTGCATAGGCTTATTGAGCGTTGCAAACATCCATATGGTTTGTTTGTTAATCTGGCTTTAAATTAGGATTTTTTGCTTTTATCGACTTTAAATCAAATAAGAAAAAGTTTTTGATTAAAAAATGACTTTAAGTCACAATATAGAGGGAAAATATTGTGATTTTGATAGTTGACTTTAATTTTAAAATTTGCAAAATCTACCTAAGTTTCTCCCTTAATAGAAAACTCAAAACAAAATTATTTTTATTAGTGGACAATCCAAATCCGTTATGGTCCTTCAAAAAGAAATTACTAGAAAAGAATTCAGTTAAATTGCTAAATTGGTTAAAAATACTGGTTTGTTGTTTTCTAAGTGTTCGTTTGGCAACTTAGTTTTAAGTCGATTTTTTAGTTTTAAGCCACTTTAAGCCAAAAAATCAAAAGTTTATTTGATTGGCAAAATAGTCACTAAAAAAGCCAAAAAAAGCCAATTAAGCCACCTAGGGAATTCACCAAATTGGGGTATGGTTGTTCATTTGGAATTTGTTTAATTTTATATGTAAAAAAGTAAAATTAAAAATTGTTATCAAAAAAACCAAAAACCAATAGAGTAAAAGTTAGAAATTGAAAAATGTCATACTTTTTGGCTTTTTTGGCTTTAAGCCAAAAAGCCAATAAGTCCAAAAATTCAGTTTTCCAAACGAGAACTAAATATATGAATTATTAATAGAATATTATTGAATGAAATATGGGGAATGGGTTTTAAGTGATATTTGAGAAGTTATTTTAAATTATTTTAATTTTTTTAGTATCTAACTTTTGATCATCTAAGTATTTCTTTGATATTATATTTTTTTCCCTTGTAAAATAGTTATCTAGTCATAAAAAATAAAAACTTATTACTTTTTTTTATGGCCATAGAACAATTCTAAAAAAATTAACTTAAACACCAAGTTACCAAGCCTTATTGAATCACTACATAAAAAAGTAAGTCAAGAAAAATTAATGGGCACAAAAAAATATAACAAACCAAGCCTTATTGAATCACGTAATAATTTCTCTTAGGATAGAATATAATTTTTTTGTTAAAAAAAAAAAAAAAAAAATCCAAATCGTCTAGTCAGGCAATACCTTGATGTCACCAACATAAACAAATTTCCAGCCTTTGAGACTAGCTCGAACCGCCAGGTCCATATCCTCCACCGTCGTTCGGTCCTTCCATCCTCCGGCCTCGTTCACCGCCGAGATCCGCCACACACCGGCGGTCCCTACATGAGATTTTCCAAATTCTCTTCAATGGTCCAAATTTCAAGAAAAAAGAAAAAAGAAATCTGAAGCTTTTTATTAGAACTTTTTTTTGAACTTTTTATATTTTTTTGTCCAGATTTTAGATTGCTTTTCGTTATGTTATACCAACTTGTTTTTTTTTTTTTATTATTAATTTTTTAGTTTTTAAAATTTTCATAACAAGAATAATTTAAAAAGTACGATTATTAGAATTAAATGTGAAAAAAACTTACTAAAGATAAAAAGCTATACAAAAAACTATCTTCAGCTTTTCTCCTTATATCTTGTTATAATAGATCTTGTTTGGCTAGTGGCTTAATGCTAGTTTCTAAACCTTTTTACTTATAAATTTTTAGAAAAGTCAATGGTAAAAGTCCCATTTTTTGCCTTTGTACTAGCAACTTAAAGCCAATTTGTAACCAAATAATTTATTTATTTATCTAATTTAAAAGTAAAAAAAAAAATAACATAAAACCAAGTTGCCAAACATAACCCTATAAATACTAGTGGCTAGTCCTTACCATTGAAGCCAAAGAAGGCATAGGTAGCAGAGCCAACTTCTTGCTCAACTGTAAAATGATAATCCAATGACATTTCTTGCATTCTTGTCATCAAACACTCATCAGCATTCACTGTGTAATGAATATCAACAAAACCAATTATATATTGACCCAACAACCTCTGCTATAAGTTTATTTATTTATTTATTTTTATTTTTATTTAAATAGTAACATAATATAAAGGCCTCATTTGGAAAGAGTATTAAAGTCGGCTTATTGTCTTTTAATTTTAAGCCAAAAAGACATTTTTAATTTGTCTAGTTAATTTGACTTTTTGTTTTTTTGCTAAATGGCTTTTAATTTTTTAACCTTTTGTCTTATTGACTAATATACCTTTATACATATGTTTAAGTATAAAATTAAATTTTTTTATCAAAATAAAAAACTTAAAAATAAAAATAAATTAATAAATTATATTTATGTTACTTATTTTGTATTTAAAATTTTTTTATTTTTTAATTAAAAACTTCTAAACAAGATTTTGTAATTAAACAAAAAGGAAACAAAAATAAATAAAGACACTGTTGAAACAGTGTTTCCGTTAACAGAAGTTAATTTTGAGGTCTATGTATTATAAAAATAAAAATATAAAGAATGACAGTGATATTTTAGAAAATAAAAAAAGTATTAATATTATTACTGTTAAATACATAAAATATAAGTGTAATTTACCTTTAAAATTTTTATATACTTTTTTTTAAAATAATAAAGATGTTAATTACCAAATTTCCAGCGAGCTTGAACAAGGGCAATATCAGGATTGTGTACAAGAAAAGGAATCGTGCGCCACAAGAAATCAGAGTCAGGCTGGAAATCGGCATCAAAGATGGCCACGTAATCACAGTTTTTGACGTAGCCGTGCTTCATTCCTTCCTTGAGGGCCCCAGCCTTGTACCCATTCCTGTTGTCTCTTATCTCATACTTAATGTTTATGCCTTTGTCTGCCCACCTCCTGCACTCCACCTCCACTAGGTCCTGTTTGGTTTTTTTTTTTTAATCATAAATAGAACCAATACACATCAGAAACCAAAACCATTTAATATCTTATTTCTAACGTTTAAAAAGTTTAATTAAAAAAAATTGTATTTTTTTTTTATATTTTAAGGTGTTGAAATCAATTTACGCGTACTTCGATTAATTTATTAAAAAATACAATTTTTTAACACCTTAAAATATAAAAAGTGTTGCAATTAACAATTTTGTATTTAGTGAAGTCTTTAATAATTTTGTAACAAAATAATAATTGAAATAAGAAACCCTAGTTGTAACGCTCCCGGAGAGGAAAAGTGTTGCAATGGCCTATAATTACCTGAAACAAATAACTTCTGGTAAGTGCCTTCTCAATCTACTGATTGGCCTACCTTATCCTTAAGAACTACTCATTTAAATAGAAAATTGAGAAAGCTTTTGTATAGTTGAGAAATTTATGTGGAGTTAGTGGGGGATTTGTTCCCTTCCAGATTTGAGGTTTGAGATTTTTTAGGTGTGATTAATTCTTTAGAATTGATCTATACGAAATTATGTCTCAATTTTGATTGAGTATCTCACTTTAGATGGTGAAATTAATCTTTTAAAAATTAATTAAAATGCATCGTAAGATACGAAAAAAAATGCTGTGGTCCAATGGAGAACTTGGTTTCGGGTAATAAAACGGTATAAGATTTCAAGCACAATGTACAAGTACCTTGGGGAACAGTTGTTTGATGATGCTACATATGGTTCCGGCTAAGAGTGTAATTTGGGTCTGGTTCGGCCGTAGCTCGGGCGGGTCTAATCCGGCCTAAAACCCACCGGCTCTTACTAAAAAAATTGGACCGGGTCAGGCTACAGGCTTACAAGGGTAAGCTCAAGCCCAAAAAATATATCTATGAACTTTTCTCAAACCGAGTTTAGCTTGCACATTAACGGGCCTAAAGCAGGTTCACCTCTAGCCGCCCACGATTCTTGGGTTATTTTCACATTCTTACTTCCAGCCATTCCAAATAATTAAATAAAAGGTACCAGAGTTTTAAATAAAAGGTACCAGATTTCCAGCACAGTGTAGTAGCAACAGTTATTTGCTTTCTTTTTTTCTTTTTGAGAGAATTTTTTAGATATATTTCGGTATTATGTAGCCCCGTTAGGGTTGTATAAATAACTTGATTTTTAAAAATTTTAATTTTTTTATTAAAAAATGAGAGATAAAATTTGGAATAACATTTTTAGGGTTTTTTTTTTCTTGCTTGTGTTAAAATGTCTAATATTTTTTTTTGCTAGTGCTAAAATATTTAATAAATTTTTATTTTTTACTTTTATATTATAGTCTTTGAGATATCGACACAATTTTTTATTATCGAGAGTATAGCAAATTTCTTAATTAAACATATTATAATTATTTTATTTTATTTTAAAAGTAAGTTAACGTGTTTGAGATGCGTGTTTTTTTTTCTTTTAAAAAAAATATATAAAAAAATCAAACGATATCTACAACTTAAAAGCTAATATCTTTCAAATAAACTAAATTTTTTGAATAGCCCAAACATCCCCTAAATAAAGAGGCACTGTTAGGGCTAAATGTTGAGAATTTAAATTATTTTTGTCGTTTCTAAATTTTTTTTATTTTTTTATTAAATTTTTTTATTTTTTCGGATTATCTTAATAAAATAAATCTAAAAAATAAAAAAATTTGATCAATAGATTAAAAATAGTCCACTAAAGACAAAAATAAACAACATAAAATTTGATTTATTGGTTTACCAAATTTTATGTTACTTTTTTTTTCCTAAATTTTTTTTTATATTTTGATTATAATTTTTTATTTTTTCAACTCATCTCGATGAAAATAGTCATATAATAATTTGATTGAATAATAAAAAATTATTAAAAATAAGGATAAATTACACTTGCACCCTTTGTATTTAAAGATTATATCACTGTCATCATTTTTATTATCTGAAATATCACTGCACTCTTTTATTTTTTATTTTTGTAATACTTAGATTCAAATTTGAACAAAAAAAATAGTGTTTTGATGCTTTTTATTTTTTATTTTTTTAATTACAAAATCTTATTTAAAAATTTTTAATTAAAAAATAAAAAATTACTAAATACAAAAATAAGTAAAA
>JAOTRH010000001.1:2620867-2632113 GCA_034768845.1 Heliamphora exappendiculata
AACAGGGATGAAAAATGTTATCTTAAATGGAGAAAGATATTTAATGAATGGGAAACGAAATTCATGGGGGTTTTAGCAAATAGTCTCAGCCATATTTAGAGTGTTTGGTGTAGTTTTTTTTTTTGGGTAATTATATTTGGTGTAGTTGAAATTATGGATTTATAGATTATTGCGGAAAAGATGTGATTATGATTTTAAACGGAAGTTATAAATGTTTGGTACAATTTTAAGCAATATAATTTGTATTTGTTGATTTAGAATCAGAAGTTACAAGAAGGAAGCTATAAAAACACATATTTTATTTTTTTCAACTTTTTATTGAGCTATAAGTTAAAAGATGAAAAATAATTTCTAACAAACACTCTTATCGTTGTGTTAGGCTCAGTTAAATGGAATCTCTGTTAATACATAAGATGGAATCTGGCAGTTGTTTATTTACAATAAGAACTTTGATTGTCAGAATTATGCAGGGAAAAAAAAGTAGTAGAAGAAGAAGAAAATTTGAAATTCGAATGTTATGATATTTGCTAATTGGATTCACTAAGAATGAAATACTGAACTCATTTAAGCCAAATAGTTTCTTTAAAGCATAATTGTTAGTCCTCTCTCTGTATGTTAGTGTGTCTATCTCTGTTCTCGCAATGGACCAGATAATCAAAAAAACGAGTGTATTATTTTAGTTTTGTTACAATTTCTTATTGATCTAGTGGAGCATAACTTTTTGCAGTTTTCTCCTTTAATTAAATGTGGTGCTATAATTCATGAATTAGTGCATCTTTTATTTAAACGTTTATTAACACTGATCACTTATTTTTTATTTGTATGCAGACTTGAAAGAACTACTTTGTAGGCTTTGCTTAGAGATCATCTCCTTGGAATTATTATTTTCTTCGGGATTCAAGATGGTTGCAGAATCGTGGTTTCGCAGTCTGTGGAGAACTCAACCAAAGCATGAGGGCGGTACTACGGTGTTGATTGGAGTATTGGCATTTGAAGTAGCAAGTGTAATGTCGAAGCTAGTTTGTCTGTGGAAATCTTTAAGCGATAAGAATGTTGTTAGGTTGAGGGAGGAAATCACAAATTCGTTGGGTATTATGAAGCTTGTTTCAGATGACGATGATTATATTGTTCGCTTGATATGCTCAGAGATGATACAGAACTTGGGACATGTAGCAAGAGCTGTTGCCAGGCTTGCAAAGAAGTGCAATGATCCCTGCTTGAAGAGTTTTGAGCAAGTCTTAAATGATATGATCAAGATTGGCATTGACCCATATGGGTGGCAATTTACTGGGAGGAAGATGGATAGGAAAGCTAAGAAAATGGAACGGTTCATTTGTGTCAATGCAAATTTGTATCAGGAGATGGAGTCGCTTTCAGAGCTTGAACATACTCTGAGGAGGATAAAGGGTAATGACGACTCGGATGGCACGACTGTGCTTGAATATGAGAAAAAGGTTGCGTGGAAGCGGCAAGAGGTGAAGCAGCTGAAAGATATCTCTCTGTGGAACAGGACCTATGATTACACAGTTCTCCTTTTGGCAAGATCCTTGTTCACTGTTTATAATAGGATTGGACACGTATTTGGAACTAGTCCCGTGGATGATGTGAAAATTAGAGACTCGAGAGTTTTGGATTCTGATTACGTTTATCGTAATCACTCAGTTTCTGGATTAATGCAATCTTCAGTTCACCCATCTGAGAGTAGCATTGTTAGGTTTTCTTCAGGTCCCCTGGGGAGTCTGACTACTAAATCTGGCCCCATTACAAGAACAAATAGAACACGTAATTTCTATTCAGGTCCTCTTGGGGACTCGGTTACCACATCAACCCCGGTTGCTAGAAAGAACAAAACTATGAACTTCTTTTCAGGACCTCTTGAAAGGTCAACAACAAAATCTGGCCCGTTACCTAGAATAAAGAAAACTGCTCTCAAGTTGTGGCAGAATCATGATCTCTCGTCTAACCTTAAAGGAAAGAGCCAACATTTAAAAACAAATCATTTGACCCCAGTAGGTCCTTTTAAAGGATGTATAATGGATAGAAACAGTTCTCCTGTGAAAAATTGCTACTTAGTTTCTAATGGTGTTAATTCTGGAGTGCTTGGTGCCCGCATAGATGCTAATGGAAGTCTACTTTACGATAATCAATTAATCATCGGTTCGAAGCACAGATTGATGGAAGCACCTCTGGGAACACTTGGCGCTGCTGCTTTAGCACTGCACTATGCAAATATCATTATTGTAATTGAGAGGTTAGTGGCATCTCCTCACTTGATTGGTCATGATGCGAGAGATGACTTGTACAATATGTTGCCAGCAAGTATAAGGGCTGCGCTAAGGGCAAGGCTAAAGCCATGTACCAAGAGCTTGACTTCGTCTGTCTACGATACGGTTCTTGCAGGAGAGTGGACCGAGGCAATGACGGGAATATTAGAATGGTTAGCTCCGCTTGCTCATAACATGATAAGATGGCAGTCCGAGAGGAGTTTTGAGCACCAGAACCTAGTTTCGAGGACAAATGTGCTTCTAGTGCAAACACTGTACTTTGCAAATCAAGAAAAAACAGAAGCGACGATTACTGAACTTCTTGTTGGTCTAAACTATGTATGGAGATTTGGGAGAGAACTCAACGCAAAAGCTTTTTTGGAATGTGCCAGCGGTAGAACGTTCAATGATTCTTTGGACTTGGAAGGATAACAATATTTTTGACTTTTGCAATCACTGAATGATTCTTGTGAGTGTCTTTAAGAATTCCTTCCCCCCTCAATCACCTAGGGAAATTCTCAATAGAAAGGTAAACCTTCTTATTATGGGACCTAAAAGTAGTGTACCAGAGCCGCTCCCCTCTTATCCGACAATGAAGAATCAAGTCGTGCATTTCTTCTTAAAGTGACCTTTTAGTACATGACTCCTCAGGCTGTCGGAGCAGGTCTTCAGCTTGAATGCCTTTGTTTTCTGAAGGATTCGGCATTTTCTGTCAGGTTTCCAACAGTTGGCCTCTCCTTTGATGCTTTTCAGCAAACTTGACAAATCTTTAGCAGTTGCTTGGTGATGAAGGTTGTTATCCTTAAATGTTCATTGAATACCATCAAGGCATTTGCCCTCCAATTGAGGTGTAGCTGGAGCATCCAAATATTCTTTTTTCTTAGGTGAGAACTGATGATCTTCTCTGTTTATCCACTTAAATCTGGCTGTGATGTTTACTTTTTAAGATAAGATGCACGTGCTATGTTATTGCTTGAGATTTATATCTTTAGTGGCAAGAGTCAAGACTCATTGGTACTTTTGTAAATTTACTTACAAGTGTTTTCCTTCATATATAGAAGGTAAATTGAAGTTTGGTATGTTGAAGTTTGGGATTTCTTATTTAATGTGGTTTGGGAGTAGGTAAAGCTTTCTACTCCATAATAGGAGAAGCAGTTTTTCCCAAGTTGTGTGGAGGCTGATAAATAATGTACATTGAGTTACACGTATCCTGAGGCAAATTGTCTGAAGGGTATTGTCAGTTTTTCCTACATTGATTTACTTGTAAGCTATATATGTTGTAGCTTAGGGCAATTTCAATGTATCTTCTTATTCTTCTGTCGTATGAAATACTGCAGCAACCGTGGATGTAATTCTAGTTGGGTGAACCACGTAAATCTTGTTTTATTATTATTCTTTTGTTTTTTCTTTTTGCATTTGTAACTCATAAATCTTGAGTAGTGTTTGATATAACCTAACTGTTTTTGATCTGGTTGCTTAAATTCATTTTGCTAGTAGGGTTTTTCCTTACATGTTATAGCATGGCATGATATAAGGTCAAAGATAACCCGTGACCACTGACGGACCGTGGAAACATTGTAGAATCAATGTTTGAATTGATGTAGCTGACCTTTATTTTTTGAAATGACTTTGTTTTCATTTTCTGGTTATTTCTGTTCGTTTTTCATGGTTTGTTTGCCTTTTCCACCTCATACATCGCATTTACATTTTCACATTAAGATGGCTTGATTTGAAGTTCTATTATTCTATGATTTCTTTACATATTGAAATGGATTAGTGCTAATATAAGCTTGCGCCAACCCAAAAATACTAGTTTATATTATGTGGGATTTGATATTGCTAAAACCAGTCCATTGTAGCTGAAGAAACTATTGATTTTAGCTTCAAGCAAAAGTTTTTTTGTGTTTGGAAGGAATGATCGTATATAGATTCTAATAGCTGACTTGTTTTTTGGTGTAGAAGCTGTAAAAGTAATTTTTCACTATCAAATGTCTGTTTTGCCCTTACAGCTTCTTCATTCTTTGGTTTTCAGCCACTCTGACTTCAAAGACCCACGTCAAATCCAATTTCATTTGGATTTATTCATAGGGATGAAACTGTGAAGCGAAGACTCAAATTATCCGAGGACAAAAATAATGCACAGTATATGAGCGTGAGGGCACCCTTGCCTTAATAGCTAGTTTTTGGGTTTGAGTTCTATTCAAGACTATAGAACATGGTATCAAAGCTGGAGTACTAGGGATGAGTAGGGTGCGTGTTCTTGTCCTGCACGCAATAGGAGTTGCCTAGTGAGAACGTTACACGTGAAGGGTGTGAAACAAAATCTCACATCACCTATGTACAAAGTAATGTATAATATATAAGCGTGATGACACATTTACCTTAATACCTATCTTTTGGGGTTAAATTCTATTCAAGATTATGTAATAGAAACAAGTGCCTAACCAAAATGTCTCCTCTCTATACATGTCATCCCAGTGGTAAAACATTCCCATCAAATCACTCCCAACTCGGCTCTTGTTTGCCAGTGCTAGTGAGGTTGCTACTCTTCTTGGTCAAACATGCAGCTATGCATGAGTGCTTTAACCCACAATTATGTTTCACATATATGCATACGTACACATATAAATATGCATCTAAATACACTGATGAACAACTGGGTTTGAGGAGGGGACTTGCCTCTTCAACATTGGTATGGCGAACTTGCCGTCAGATGGCAGACTAGTTGGTATTATCGAATGGTTGACTTCTTGGTTGTTGCTGCAGAGATGAAGATCGAGTTTTCCGAGGGTTGCTTGAAGATCTGTGAGAGGATTGGAGGTGGGAGTCCGAAGTCGAGACTGGAAAATGGGAGGATTAAATGACAGCAATTTTTGTGTATAATAGAAATCAATAGGGACAAATATGACATTTAAACATCTGAATCCTCACTTGCAAGAAAGTGAAAGCGGAGAAGCACACCAACCACGTTCTCCAAAATAACTTCTCAGCCTTATTTTCAACTGCCCATAAGCTAGAAGCTCTTATGCTGAAGCACCACCAAAAACAACACTTGCCAGCTATTTTAAAGCTATAATCTGATAATCAGCATAAAAATATGTACTGAACACCCCCTCTGTCATTTTATTATGTCTATTGGCATTTGCCAAATGACTATTGAGGCTTAAGATTATTCATTAGTACTTCAAACTCTCTATTTTGGTGGATGTCCACCGCAGAGTGGTATTTTTTATTATTCAGAAATGTTTGACTCTATGATTGTGAAGATATGCATTTTGTTATTTGTTGACCAGCAACTTATCTAAAAGGCTTAGTTTTTAGAGAGAGAATAACTTTATTACTTTTATCCTCCACGCATCTCCCTCTCTCTCGTGTAGGGGCGTTCGGGAGTGATTTTGGTATTATAGAGTATGTAACTGAAATTTCTTCTCAGTTTGTTAGCTAAATGACTTTTGAAGCAACATGTGATGTTGGGAAACTAATTTTGAACAGTAAAAAGAGGGAAGGCAATGAATAGTTCCATATTTTATAGGGTCACCTTTTGGATTTGATTAGATTAACAAACAAGTAGAAACGCCTGAAGGGGCTCCGAATGATCATTCCTTCTATTCAGGAGGTGTTTTGACTCTCCTCCCGTTTGCCCGGTTCATAGGTTTAGGGAGTGACGTTTGAACCCTGAGTTTACACGCTTTGGGTGTGCCCAAAGGGCCCAGTCTAGATCTAGTTTTCTGTCACGAGTCTTCCCGGGGGGTCAACTAGTGGTTGATATCTGTTGACTAGAACACTCAACTTTCTTTCAGTGATCTTCAATCTTCACTGTCTCTTTCAAAGTTTTCTTTGAGGTTGCTTCATTTTCCCCCATTTTTCCCTCAGAGACTGCTCATACCAAAACTATCGCTACTTATAGTTCTCCTTTTGGGTATGCCCCTTCCATCACCTCGTTCAAATTCACATTCACACGCACCTCCCTATTAATTCATTGTATGCTATTCATTTTTCTTCCCTTGTTTCTTTTTTTTCAGAAAAAACTGTTGTCATTACTCCAAATTTCATTTCTTTCTTCCATTTCCTTTCTGTTCATGTCAATGCAAATTATGGATCTAATAGTTTGACTCTCCTATAGCACCAGCAGTTTGGGAAGAG
The DNA here is from genome assembly GCA_034768845.1 of Heliamphora exappendiculata. Classification (NCBI taxonomy): domain Eukaryota; kingdom Viridiplantae; phylum Streptophyta; class Magnoliopsida; order Ericales; family Sarraceniaceae; genus Heliamphora; species Heliamphora exappendiculata. The sequence goes on from JAOTRH010000001.1 coordinate 2,627,275, forward strand.
CTTTATGAGCTGAACACTGGCTATCTTGGTTCCAACGAATGGCGCTAATACTGAAGGGATTAGAGCCGCTCGAGCTTTAACTGTCCTAATTTTCCACTTAATCTGTTCATCTGTTTGCATTATGAACTACGGGTGGAAGGAAACTGTAAAAATTTTGTAGCCAACTTAAAAGTTTAAGTTATTAAGTTGAGAAGTCTTAATATTATGTTAAGTGATCACTCATCACATTTCTAATTGATGTGTAATTATATTCTCTAACATCTCCCATCAAGTGTAGTTGTGTAGTTATTTTTGAAATCTGTGACGTGTAGTGTTTTTATTTTGAAAATGGTCTATGAATGCGCAACTTTTTTTTTCCTCAAAGTATGTCATTGTGGGTTGGTGGTTTTTATTTATTTATTTATTTTTAAAAAAGAATTAGTGTAATACACCCACTCTGGTTCTATGTGAAATCTTTGTATCAAACTTAATAGTTTAACGATGTTAATACTCTTAATAATGGGTTTTTATTTTCAAGCTTAAAAGTAAAGAAGCTAGTGGGGAAATTCTTGATAAGGGTCCATATTATTTTGGTAGCTATTTAATTATTGTCAAGAAATGATTTTTTGGATGCAATTGTTTAAAAAAGAATTTTATAGTGTACCAATTTGGGTAAATTTTTATAATGTGTTGCTTGAATTTTGAATAAATGTTGGCTTAAACTATGTAGTAAGTGTAATTAGAAAACTTTTGTACCTTGATGAATATACAAAATTCAAGACAAGGTTTACTTTTTTCAGTGTATGCTGAAATTCAAGTAAAAAATGATATCTCGAAGTTTTCAGTTGAATTTGGGCAATGAATTTTCTTATGAAGTTGGAGTGGATGTATCCTAGAAACCCCCAAAAGAGTAAAGTGTGATAAGTATATATGGTGTTTGGTCACTCTAATAATTCTTATCCTAACAATTCATTCCGGTAGTATTCATGCTAAATTTGGGTTATGAGTCTTCTTATAAAATATAAAGTGAAAGCGCCCTATACGCTTTTAAAGTATGATAAGTGTATGGTATTTGGTCATTCTAATAATTTTTACTTTAACAAGCCTAAGGTCATGAGTTTTACTATTTTGTCCAAACAAAAGTAGAAAGTGAAAGAAGACAAAGTGTGTGCGCAATTCAAGTGCCTAGTGATTGGGAATAAGTCAAGAAGAAAAAAGTCAAAGGTATTATTAATGCTTTTTCAGTTTATAAGGCTCTTTTTTCTTCAAATCTATTTGATGTACTTGAATCTTGTGTATTAGAGAAATAGAGTTGCGTGAAAAGATGGTGGATTGAAAGTGTTGATAATGTGCATTCTCCATTTTGATATGTTGGGTTGTGTTTGTGGGGAGCTTTTGAATAATTTCCCGGCAAACGTGGTTGCGAACTATTTGTAATAAGGATCTTGTAGAAAAGAAAACTAGTTCTCCGTCTTTTAGGACCGGAAGTAGGAAAATTAGAAGACTATCAAGAAGACTCCTCCCTCAAATGCGGGATTTGAAGGGGGGAAGTTAGCTACTTTATCTGAGGGTGATGAGCTTACCTTTTATTGATCTACCCATTTAAAAATGCTTTCAAAATCTCTTTTTGAGATTTTATTGGGTTGTGAATGATTCAGTCTTCAAGTGAAAAGAATAAGAAGAAACTCCTATAAAGAATCGAAAATCTTAATCTTGCTATAGAAAATTAGCTATTCATTTTAATCAACCTAAAAAACGGTGCTTGAAGCCTCGTAAGAAATAGTTCCCTACCTCTACGAGGTGCTTTGTTTGTGGTATTTTTTTTAATTTTTGATGATTTTCTACTATCATCTTGTTAGAAAGCTTCATTGTATATTTTTATTTTTAATTAACATATGTTTAATAATCTAAAAAAACTTAAAAACTTAAGCTAATAAGGAAGATGTTCTAACATCATATTAAGTGGCCACTTGTTACATTTTTTATCGATGTGAGATTGTATTTTCTAACAAGAATTTGAGAATATTGTTTTCGAAAGTAGAATTCTTGGGATAGCCTATTGAATTTCATTTTGAATTAAGGTGTGTGTTGTGGGATAAGACAATGGCCCTATTTGGGTAATTTGGTTTATGGTTTATTTGGCTTATAAGCTAAAAAATAAGTCACGTCATTTGGGTAACCAAATAAATTAAAAATAAACAAATAAACAAATAGGCCAAATAAGCGAAATAAGCTTGGTTTAGGTGAGCAAATAAGCCAAATAAACTGACTTATAAGCCAAACGAAGTGGCTTATAAGCCAAATAAACAAATAAGTCAATAATCACCCAAACAACCTTACTTATTTGTATTTTGGCCTATTTGCTAATAAGCAATTAAGCCAATAAGCCAACTACCCAAACAGGGCCAATGCATACCACAGTGTGTGCGTTTCAAAGGTTTCAATTTTGACATATATTTTTATGATTAGATCTGTTCATTATATAAAGCTCGTTGTGTTTGTTTTCTATGCCCAAAATACAATTGATATGCTATTTGTAACTACGTAATCGAATAACATTTATCTATAAAAAATAAGTGATAAGTATTATTTTGAGAAAAATAGTTATTCCGGAACCGATGAATAACCATTTTTATATAGATAACAAATACGATAACATTTACATAAATAATGAATACAATCATAAAATATATTTAGGAACCAAGTCTTTTAAATCGCATAGCACTACATGTGCATTACTGCACCTCGAACATCATCTTCCCATTTTTGTGGCATTCTATTTTTTCTATGGGGTTGATTGGCAAAATAAGTTTTTTTGCTTTTTGGTTAAAAAATTAACATTATTCATTCGGCTCTTGGAGAGAGAAAATTTGACTAAAAAGTTAACATAACTCATTTGACAAAAAGTTATAAAGTCAAGTACGAAGTAGTAATTTCTAGAATACTATATTCAAACACTCACTCTACTTTGAAAAATAATACCAAATAACTTATTGTTATCAATATTGTAGGGTACTTTAGGATAAATTAATAAAGATCAATTATGGAAGAGATGAAATATGCAAAGTGATTAGAAACACAAAATGGAGAGAAACAAGATTGGGTGAAGGAGAAGGCTAATCGAATAATGGCAGTATGAACAATGCGCCTGGCTCTCTCTAATTTGATGATTCCCAAAAGCATGACTATCTCTCCTACTTATAACCCTTAGAGGAGTTCTGTTGAATTTAGGATAAGACTCATTAAGAGATATGATCAAATTATGAAATGTGATTTCAGAGAATCAATGGATTCTATCTCGAAAATCGACCGGGTAGTGTTCTACTCAAACTCAACTAGATCGGCCAACAGGTGCCCTAAGAGTACCCGACCCACTCGAGTCAAATACCTAACCCACTCAGGTCGAGTGATTCAAAGGTCACTCAAGTTACTCGAGTGGGAGGGTCCCATAGTTCGACAAATTCTTTTCTTAGCCACCAAGCCACATATCTTTCAACGTCCTGTGCAAAATTATACTGACATTATCTTCATTGTCTCTGGGACAGTCTTTCGATTCTCAAATGAATCTATAATCACATAGTTTGTGCTATATCTCGGCTGTTCAGGCTGTGCTATGTTATAGTATTTAGGTAATCAGAGCTACACAACATGTGTTGTCTTCATAACTTATCTCATGGTAATAATACAGTCTGTGCTATCTTATGGTCTGTGTCATGGTAAGTAGTCAGAGCTACTGTCATAGTCAAGACTACGCTTCATAGTCTGTGCTATGGAATGGCTCATTTTTATGCATTATGAATAATCTGGTTAATTGGCCAAGCCATTAGAGACCCTAGCAACTCAGGTCCAAGTGGCTCGGGTATGCTGATCTTGAGTCTTCTTTCAATCTAAATAGCAATGGTCTATCAGGGTAATTTTTTAGCCGATTCAATCTAACCATTAGAGAATCTTAAAACTAGTACACTGTTTAAACAGAAGTTAAGTTACTAGAGAGGTCCGAGTTACTCGACTTAGTCATGTGGCTCGAATGTCTCGAGTAGCTCCAATCACTCGGGTTACTCGAGTAGCTCGAGTGTTCTTGGGTTTACTTCAACAGAATTTGTTGAGCTAGTGATGAGGATTTTAATTTTCCTCATGGGAATACCTATTTACAAATATCAATTACATATAATTATTATAATTAATTACATAAAAGGATAGTACTATCTAATTTGAACAAAAAATTAAAAAATGAGATGTTTCTACTTATAGTTGAAAATTCGTGAACCTACTTCTTAAATTAGGAATGGCAACATGACGGGTTTGAGGTCTCTATCTTCGTTCCTTATTATATTGAGGCGGGGACGGGAGGGTTGGAGGTCTTCGTTTTCGTCCCTTATTATATCGAGGCGGGGACGGAAACTAAGAATGGCAACAAGACGGGTTTGAGGTCCTTGTCTTCGTTTCTTATTATATCGAGGCGAGTACGAGGATAGGAACAGAGACATATCGAGAATAATTGATAAATTATAAAAATAGTGATATTAACGAAAACTAGAAATAATATGGTAAAAAAATAATAATTAATGAATAATTAGAATTAAAATGACAAAAAATAAAATATAAAGAAGATCAATTGAGATATCAATATAATTTTTTTGGGTAAATTATACTGACATCTCCTGAGATTCATGAAAACATTAACCACCTCTCATGTGGTTTCTGAAATATTACTAATCTCCCATCTGATTTAGTTTTTGTATCAAATTAGTCCAACCGTTAAATTTTTGTTAACTTTTAATGAAAAAATTATTTTTCAATGTATATTTTTTTATTAGAAAATAATATATTATTTTTTTAGTTAGAATACAACATATTTTT
>JAOTRH010000001.1:2634004-2665083 GCA_034768845.1 Heliamphora exappendiculata
ATAAGTAAGGGAGAGTATATTGAAAAGCACCAAGGGGGTGCAAACCATTTACATAAAGAATTGACCTAGCTCAACTAACACAGCTAAACATTTGAACTTCAAAAATCTCTACAAAATTCAAAAATTGATTCTAGAGCTCACAATGCTTCAATTGCTTTTGATCACCCCTCCTTCCGCACGGACCACACCTCAAATTTATTGGTATTTAAGTTTTTTTTAGAAATCTAAATGATTGTGAGGCAAATGAATTTGTTTATTTGTTTGCAATCCTTGAGAATGTCTCTTGTCTAATGATTCCATTGATGAGAGGGTGGACTTTCTATTCATCAGGCTTGTTTTCTTACAAATCATAGTTTTATGCCCTCATTGATAATCCAAATGTTCCCAATTTTTTCTTCCTTCAAGGTGATTTGTGATGCTTGTATTCCCCTAAGGGTTAAAATGTTTGCAGGGACAATGGCTGGCATAAATATTTATACCAATAATAAAATGGCAGCACGGTGCATGAGGCTCTCCCACTGAAGGAGCGAGAAACGGCGCCCACACGTTAATACCAATGATGTGATTTAAAAAAAGGCTGACATAGTTTTTATGTCCTCAATGGTGTTCTATATGTAGGAGGTCGAGGAAATTAGGAAAATATGGATAAATTATTTTTGCATTGTTTTTTGGTGTTATCTTTATGGTAAGAGTATTGGATTCAGTAGAGGATCTGGATGTAGATTTGTTAATTTCGTCTTTTTGTAAATTGTGCGTACTTGTTATTGATTGATTTTAGAGATTTTGGTTACTTTGTCAATTAAAGGACATCAAGCACTAGAGGTTTTTCTTTTCAAAAAGTTCCATACATGTGACAAGTCATATTTCCAATAAATCATGCTTGATTAATAAAATGTAACTCTTGGAAAGGCTCACACTGACCAAATCTTTTGAGCCCGTGATTGCACACAAGGTCACTAGATCAAAATCCGAACCCCACAATCTAATGGTCCGAACCCCACAATCCAATGGCCTTCTTTAATGTTGATAGCTCACAAATTTGATACACACAAGGAATCAAAGGCTAAATCCGATATCCCACCAGGTTACGCACATGCAAACTCAAGTTATATATAACAAATGATTTGCCACTTGGTTGTAGGAACCAAGAAAGTGCATCCTTAAAGATGCACCATAGATTGGAGATTCTTGGGGTTTAATTATTATATTGTTCTTTGTGGTGTGGTCTTTCATCTATTACGCTATCATTTACTTTTTAAAACAAAATTTATTCTCTCACTATATAAGTATTTCCTATTTCACTGTGGGGAAGGATTCATTGAAATCTTTTGTGTCTAAAAACATGATACTGATAATTCATAATGTAATCTTTATAAAATATGAAGAGACTGGAGTAAACTTAAGTGCTCTTTTCTTTCTCCCATTGCTTGCTTGCCTTGTTTTTTTGGTTTTTTCAGCTAAGAATTTTGATACCATTGGTCACTTTGGTTGTATAAATTAGATGTGTTATTGACATTAATTTGTTCTTTTCAGCACTAATAATTTTTTTTAGTGTCAAAGTCTTATGTAGTAATATTACAATGCATCATTCAAAATTAATGCTTCAAATTGCTTCCTCCATGTGGTAGAATTGATGGAGATAAATTGAAAATTTTACAGAGACGCACTGTATTTGAAGCATTACTGAAGTGCACGAAGCCTGCAAGACTATGGGATCTCTATGCTTTTACTTCTGGCCCTTCTAGATTCAGTGACACCAACCCCGCGGTGCGGTTACTAAATGAGTACTTTCGGCTTCTTGGAATGGCTTCTTATCAAGCATCAACTAGCATTATTGAAGATGGGTCATTCGCTTTGTCTAATGAGTGGTGGAGAATTAGTGCCGTGAATTCCAATTACACAATGTGTCCAACTTATCCGTTCGCCTTGCTTGTTCCAAAATGTATTAGGTGAGGGATTCGATGTCCATACTTCTGGTTTCACTTGCATATGACCGCTAGCTGTATGAAGAATACTCATTTTTCTCACTAGATTTGTGTGCTTAAATACACTTTGTGGGCCACTAATGCTAGTGATGAAGAAGTGCTCCAGGCTTCCACGTTTCGTGCACGGTGTCGGTTGCCCGTGATTTCATGGCGCCATCCAGGCATGCATCGAACTCAAGTGTTTAATGACCTTTGTTGTACTATCCTTCATAGTACTGAGTTTATTCATGCAATCTATTACAGGAAACGGAGCTGTTCTGGCACGGTCATCCCAACCATTGGTTGGTCTCATGATGAATATGAGGAGGTAATGCTCTGTTCTTCTAATTCAAACTGCTGTTTCTTTTAAAGGAATTTTCAAACTGAACAGATTGAATTATGGCTGCTGTTAAGTCTTGGAACTGGACGCCTATTTATTTCTCCTTTATCTCTTTTTATCTAATGAAAGGGCCTTAATCTACTACTTTTCCTTTATCTGTAGCAACGCTGATGAAAAACTAGTTGCTTCACTTTGCACTCACCTTGCTGGCACAAAGCAACCACGGCGGTAATCCTCTGCTTTCCTTTAGTTTCACTTTTTGTATAAATTTCAATAGCTATATTTTGTTTAGTATTATTTTGTTCTTTCTTTTCCATTCTTTCCTCTCTCTTATCCTTCGTTTACTGTAAACTTCATTTTTTCTAATTTCTTTCTTTCTTGTTTTTGTTTGTTCTTTAATTTTTAAGAGTTGATTATGTTACCTCCCTCATTACCATTGCTTATATTTTAATTGATTTCCAAAACTCCGAATGATGTACTGTACTTCCAGTTTCATAGTTTCAACCAGATACATATCTATTCATGTCTACATGAGCTCCAATAAGGTTTGAAGGTTTCTTCTTATAGAATGATTATTATTTTTTAATTATTCCTTTTAAATTTTGTGTTCTTGAACATTTGTCAAAATTTTCTTGTACAATTAGTGTTTTTATGGTGGCATGCTCAAGGCTCAAGCATAATGAAATGGTGTTCCTTAAAATAGTGTACTTGTATTACAGTGGGATGACAAAAAATCTTTGTTCTTGTAGGAAGCTATATATTGCAGACGCAAGACCTCGAAAAAATGCCTTGGCTAATGGCGCAATGGGAGGTGGTTCGGAGTCATCTTCCAATTATTTTCAATCAGAGGTTCTGAATTTTGAGCTTTCCAGCTGTTTGTGCATCTCACAATAACAATTGCATTTGTAATTTTCTTATCTCACTTTCTTGTTATTTTGTCATTTGTTTTCAGATAGTTTTCTTTGGGATAGACAATATTCATGCAATGAGGGATAGTCTTTCTCGGCTTAGAGACTACTTAGATACTTATGGTGCTACTTCGTCAGATGGAATATCGTCGTTCTTGGTACTTTTGCAATCCTTGTAAAGATCCAAGTGCTTTACTAGTGATGAGCTACATTTATAATTTATTTAATATTCTTGTGAAGAGAAGCTGTTGTTTAATTCTACTACATGGGAAATAATGTGCTGAAGAAAATAAGTGCTGAACTCATATTGAACATTGAAAAAAATAAGTGCTGAAGAAAAAGATGGAAATGCATTTGGAAAAGGTTGCTCAACAAGTGCTGAAGTGGGGCCATCTATGGAATTATCACTTTTGCTTGAGTTAAATTTGGAAGTTGATATAATTCAATGTGTGTATAAGTGCCCAACATAACAAATACTCTAAGAACTAGAAGCATCATTGAAGGCACTATTCAAAAAGCTGGTTCTGTGCTTAATTGCGATCAGGACCACCTAACTAAATACCCCATCGGCTACTTCTGCTTATATTTTTTTTCTTTAAGCAGATAGTCCCTAGAAGCAACCCTAAAGTGGGCCTTAATATTTTTCGATGAAAGCAATTCTAGTTAGTCAGAGTGAGATGTCACCATTGGAGCAAATAGCTTATTTATATGTCTAGTTCGGTTGCATGGTTAATCGAAGTTTGGTTCTCCATTTGTAGGTTCTACATGAATGAAAAGCTGCCCTCGCTTATTATGAAGAATGTTTGGAAAGGAACTTTTTTTCATTCAATGATGTACTATTGCCATTTATTTACGCACAAGGCATGCTAAAATTGTCTCATGACTCATAATATTAGTAGTTGGATGGTTAAGAAACCATTTCTTTACTGGCAACACTGGTGGAAGATTATGTTAAAATTTATGTCATGCCCAGCTATTCGTTCTCATACGAGCCTAAATAATTAGTTGTGCGATTTAATGTCCTCATATCTTGATTGAGGTTATAATCACAGTTGCCATTCACAGAAATCTGAAGTTGAATCTTCAAGGCCTTTCTACATAATGGTAGAACAATTATAATATTTGTTTGGTCATTGCAGAGGCATGGTGGATGGACTTGGGGTGGAGGTAATCTCAGCAGTATGTCAGCTTCTGTATCAACGCTGGGAGACAGCGGTTGGTTAATACATGTTCAGAATGTCTTGGCTGGTTCTGCTTGGATTGCAGCACGCGTAGCTTTGGAATCAGCATCCGTGCTTGTTCATTGCAGGTGAGAGCTCTTTTGATGCCTTCATCTTGTTTGCTGCATTGTTTTTATTTTATTTTATTTTTTATTGCGACTGTTTCATGAATTTAGTATGTATTCTTGTTAGATCCTCCCCTCCTCCCTTCCCCCCAAAAAAAAAAGAAAAAAAAGAAAAGAAGGGAAAAAAAGAAAAGAGTTGAAGCTGTTAAGGGTTGGACCAACCAATGTGTATGGTAATTTAAGGCAGTCATATGTAGTAATGAAGACTTGAGATTTAAACCGTGTAATGAGGACGTGGTACATAGCGAACAATGCATCCAGCACTTCATTTCCCCTTTTTCATTTTTGAAAAATTTCACAGGTCACCAATGTAATAGTGTTAGTTTGGTTTCAACTTAAAATTCACATAAATTTGGGCTTTAATGTAGTATGGTAAATTCAATATTTTGATTTTTTAAGTACCCCTAAGGAGGAATACCTGTGTTTTTTTTCAACGAGGAAATAATTATTCATTAAATGCAGGGATGGGGGCGCAAACTCTATACTAGATTTATACAAAGCAAGCTTAAATATCTCAAAACTGACCTCTCCCATAAAACGCATAAGAGAGAGAATACACCTGAGGCTTAAGAGTCGTGCATTAGAGGGCACCAACTTAAAGTAAGAATTTCTTGCTCATACGATTAAGTAGTTGTTAAGGTAGAAATATCATGTTAAAAATTGTTTGAATATTGATTTTATCTATCTGACTATGCCCTATTGTGTTGATAAGAAAATTCTGACCCATTGTTTTGTATCTGCATTGAAATACTTTATCCACGATAAAATTCCTTTTTTGTTTTCTAAACCTTGTAATGAAAATCATTGACTTGGGTTGGTTTTATTTAAGTTAACCATTCATGTGTGTAAAGATACCAAATAGCGGAGGAAACCATTCACTATATAAGTGTTGTAGGTTGACACTGGTTGATGTAAGCCAATATCAGCTTAAAGAACAAAGTTGGGGGTGGAAGCTCGATCCATCTTTAGCCTTATCCCAAACTCAATGAGTATGTACTTAAAAACCAAATGTTTGGGTGTATTTATATTTTAACATTCAAGAGCCTCAATGATGGGAGGAATGTGGGAGCCTTTGTATTGCCATTTTCTTTACATTTAGGAGGAAGTTGTGATGGAGATGTAAGATAACCAAGATTTAAATCGCGGTATCGGACGGCGTAATGATTGCGGTTGCGGGTAACGAATATCGGGCATATTGATCAACCTGTAACGGGAATTGGTAAGCGCACACGTGAATTTTTTTTCAAGCGCTAACAAATGGCATTAAACTCGTTGATACATATAACCTAGCTTTATTTACTACAAATTGAATGTTTGTAGTTGTTTTTAATTAATATTTTAACACAAAACATATTTTTTAGAATTTTTGTTGTTTCTAAAATAAAAGAATACGATATTGTTGTATGGTTAAAAAATTTCATTATCTATGGTATTATAAATACTAATATAATAGATAATTTTTTGTAACAAAAACAAGTAAAAAAATAATATTGATTGTCATGCATGCTTTAAACCTATAATATATTAACAAATAAAAATCCAATATTTTAACATATTAGTATTACTAACAACATATTATTTTAACATCACACTAATAACATACTAATATCCATTCAAACTTAGATCATTAATAATAATTCAAACTTAGATCACTAAATTCAAACTTAAATCATAAAAAATAATTTACTAAATAATAAATGTTCATATAATATGGATATTATGTTATGATTTTTATAAATCATAAAGTAATACTACAAGTAACCACGTATAATAAAAATATTAAATTTGTAACATTATTAAACTATTATATAACATTAAAATATTATACTATATATTATATAATCAAATCATGAATAATTCAAACGTAAATAAAAAAAAAATTATTAAATAATAAATGTTCATATATTATTTCATATAATATACTTTATATGATTTTTTTAAATCATAAAATAATACTATATACAATAATAATGTTAAATTTGTAAATAATAAATGTTCATATATTATTTCATATAATTTGAATATTATTTTATATAATATAAATGACGTATGTACATAATTTAAATGTTACATACAATACTAATATTAAATTGCAAGATGAAAAATTGAGGAAAATCGTTAAAGAAAGCATGATATAATTTTTTTAAAAGAAAGCAACGTTTGAAATCTGAACACCAATTGAAGCAATAGAAAATTCACAAATTGGGAAAATCAAAATAACCCAATTGAAGTCCCAAATCCGACAATAGACAGTTCGTAAGGCCAATCAAAGTTGGATGAATTCCAAATCAAACTAGTTGGCCAAATATCAAATTCGAACACCAATCAAAGTTAGAATCCCCTTTCGCCACTGAAATCCCTAAATTGAACACCAATCGAACTCAAAAGCCCTAATCGGTCACTGAGTCCCCAAATCGAACACCAATTGAACTTTGGAACCCCGATCGATGCCCGAAATCCGGTCAAAATCCCCAATTGGCCATCGGAATCCCAAAATTGAACTCAAATCAAAGTTGGAATCCCAAATCAGCCACTGAAATCCCAAATTTGAACTCAAATATACACGTTAAAATTGTGAAAATATCTCAATAATAATGATAGTATATTCTGACAATCTCAATAATAGGAAAATATCTCAATAATATATTCTCCCAAAAATATGGGTATGTATTTGATGTTTTCTCCTTTGAAATACTAAGTTAGCAATTGTACATCAAATGCTTTAGGAAAAAAAATTTCAATACACGGGGCGTGTTTAGGATGTATCGTGTATGCCATGCACTTCATAAATTTTACCTCACATATGTTATTCTCAGAAGATTTTGTTTTAATTGGGTATGTTACCTTTACTTCCCTTTAGAATGATTAAAAATCAAAGAGTTCCTTTTTATTTCAAAAATTACATTGTCCTCACTCGTGTTACTTTTGTATTTTACATTTTCCCTTTCGTTTATTAACTGCTATAAAGATTGACAAAATTTGTTGAATTTTACAAAAATTTAAACTCTAGAAGCTCAAGACAAAAGAAACACTATACAATACAACTTCTATTTAATTTAGGAGTTTTATAATAGCACAAACTCCAAAAAATTAAAACACCTCAATTCCTTGACAACATAGGAATTTTCCATTAAATAGGAATTGCTAAACCTAAAATGGCTCAAAGTTCTAACAATCTCTACGATGTTCGAATTGATTTCCTCGAAAGTGTTACGAAGCCTCCAGATACTCAAGTTTCACGCCTCTCTGACTTCCTACAATCGAAGCTCCCTCTTCGTAGATCTGAAGAGGGAAATGAGTTTGGGACCTTTGGGTGAACCAAAGTGCAATTTTCAAGGGTTTTCTTTTTGTTAAAGGTTATGGTGCTGAGAAAATGGATGAGAAGGTTCGAAGACAAAAAGAAAAAGTGAAATCGTTGTTCATAGTTTTCGAGATTTTGCGGGTAAGTTATCGGTTGTATCGGTCGATAAGGACCGATACATAATTGATACGCGAAACGTATTGGCTGTATCGGTTGATACTGCTGCGATTTGCTGCAAAATTGATTATGAGCAGCGTATCCGAATAGGAGCTCTGAGATACCGTTATGTAACGACCGATCCATTACGTAATGGCTATTATTTAGATTCCTGGTGATAATTGTATTGGTATGATTGTAGCTCATCCTCCTAAAATTTGTTGGAGGCTTGGAGCCCTTGTGCTGACTTCTTCTTCACATGTTGAAGAAGATGGTTGTGATGGAGATGTAGAATAACAAAGTTATGCACGTAAGAGCCCCTTTGGGAGCATTTTTCTTTTTTGTTTTGGTTTCATAAAGTTTGAGAACTGGAAATGAAAATACGTTTTATATAGTATTTTCATTGCCAAAAAATGTGGCAGCAGTAAAGAATTCGGATGATTCTTATCTTTAGAGGGGTGATACGAGGTTAGGTGTTGGGGAGGGAGGCATTAGTCTCTAAGCGCTCCCAATTTGAGGTTTCATTTCATTTTTATAACAACAGTTAATAGCAATTGTGAGACATTTTCACTAGCTAATAATAAAGGAGGTATAGTTTAAACAAAGAATTGTTTGGCCTTGTTGTTAAGATGATGGTGAAATTGAAAGTAGAGAACAAGTGCAAAGAATTCATGAAGAAAAAAGGAAGAGAAGCAAAACCTTCTAAAAAAAGAAGGGACTCATAAGACTTCAACTTTCAGTTAACTATGATGGAAAAAAACAGAGATAAGACTTTAAAGGGGTTTGGTGGGATGAAGAGATCTGTATATCTGCATTTTTGTCTTTGTGGAAGAGTTTAGGAAATACTTCAAGGATAAGCATCCAGATATCAATTCTGTGGTGGTTATTGGAAAGTTAGAGTTGAGAAATGGAAATCAATGACAGGAGGAAAAAGGCAATTTCTCTAAGACGGACACAATCTTGAGTTCTCTTGATAAGACCTTGGGTTCTTCTTTCTTCCTTTTTTGTTCTTTCTTTTTCTCCACTTGTATAAGGTTTGTGTCTCTTGAGACGTTCTCTATTACTGCCTTCTTGTTGCTGATAAAAAAAGGTCGCAACAGGTTACAAGATTATGAAAATATTGAAAGCATAAAATAGATGTTTTCACTAGTTTTGAAAACACGTTTTCTTTATCTCCCTTCCCCCAGCAACTGCCCTTCCCTTTAGCCACTTGCCTCTTCTCCTAAGGCAAAATTCTCCCCTTTTCACACTCCCACTCCCCCTTCAGCAACCCCCTTTCAACCACGCCTTTTTGTTTTTGTTTTTTTTTTTTGGGGGGGGGGGGGGTGGTCACTCCCTTCCTCATTCAGAACTCACAATGCATATTTTGTTGTGGAGAAATTTCATATATGTGGTACGTGAGTCGAATAATATCATGTTAGTAGGCCTTCAAATGCCAACACATGTAGAAATGTGACAAATAATATCAAGTACATGAAATTTTGATTGAGAGAGAATTCTTGATAATTTTACCCCTTCTTCCTTTTTTCTTCGCCCATTGTCGTCATCATGGAACTCGTTCTTTCATCTACATCCTCAATCTTTCTCCTCTTTGTCTTCCTTTATTGGCGTCACCCTTTTTTGTTTCCTCATCCTCCTTGCGATCCCATTGTGACGCCGACGGTAAAGGGCATGAGGGATCAATTATAGAAATTAATTACTGTATTTTATTCAGTTTTCTTATAGTATTAGGTTTCTTTATTTATTAAGATTTGAATAAATGTTAATTGTGAATGTTATTTTTGTTTGTTTTAGTTAAAAATTCAAGTTTTCTTTTTAATTTGAGTTTAGACTTATAAATAAGTAAATAAAGAGTCTTAGTAATGCATTAGGCATAACTTTAATGAATAATAATTAAATGAGAATTGTGTGATTTCTTCCCCGTGTCAGGTATCTCTCATTTGTGTGTTCGTCTTCTTCTTTTTCTTCCTTTTCTTTTTCTTCTTCTTCTTCTAACCCTCTGTTCCTATTCTTCTCTTTTTATGTGCTACATCATTTGGTATTAGATATCACGTTGAAGATTTTTTTCTCTTCCATTCTCTGGTCCTCTCTCTTTTTGTCACTTTGTTCAAACAACCCAAATTCCAAAAAAAAAAAAATTTAGCCAAACTTTTGTGGGATCATTGGCAAACATTAATGCGGCCTCGTGGCTACTGGAGAAGCATCATTGGGGCGTCGCAATTCCACCACATTAGATCTCGATCATTCATTCTCCCTCATCGACGACTTGCCAAAGTCTCGCTGACCAGCATTCTTCACCGTCAACCACCATTCCTATAACCACCCACCACCGCATCCATCAGATCACCCATCGTCACCGCCATCACTTGTGTTCATATTCTCGGGGTTGATGCCCTTCTTTAACCCCCCCTCTTTCTCTCTCTCTCTCTCTCGCGTCCGCACGCGCGCTCTCGTCGACATTTGTCTTCTTCTTCCTTATCGACATCTCTCTCTTTTCTTGCTATTTGTCGAACCCCAAGTGCCCACTAAGTGTCGCTGCCTTCGCTAAAACCGTAGCAAACCCCCTCCCCCACCGTGTCTGTGAATCGCAATGTAAACCCTAGGCGTCCCTCTCTCTTCGCGCTAAACAAGCAGAGAGAAGCTAACTCAAATCTTCAACTTGGAACCCAAACCAACCCCATATTCAACCCACCCTTGACCCATTTTCACCCATTAACCTATTATTCCAATGCAATAACCTTCAAACCCACCCGTTTTGGAAAAATATATACTGGCCTGACCCGGATCAGTACATTAGTCCACCTGTTTTTTTCGTTCTACTCCGTTCATCCCCTCAATTTATATAATGCCTACGCCTCCAATTTCCGTTGAATCAGTGAAGCTTTCCCAACGTTCTCTCTTACCCCATGAAATCTTCGCCACTAGCCAAATATGATTTCTTTTGCGACACGAAATTTTTGTCGCCTCCCCTCAGCCTAAGAAACTTGTTGTTTCCCTCTCTGAATAGCCCAAGGAACTACTACGAGTAAGACTTTGAGCCGTAGGTTTTAAAAAAAAAAGAAGCAAAAAAAACAAGAGTGAAGAAATGCTTGACTTGGTAGCTCTCTTCTCTTCGGTTTCTTTGATTTAGTAGAAAGCCCTTTTCTCAACTTTCAGGTCAGACAAAGAAAGGGGAAAGCTTTCCACTTCATGAATGATAGGGGAGTGGAAAAAAAGAAAAAAAGTGTAATAGAAGTGCAAAAAAAATTCTGAGACTAGGAAAAAAATATTTTTTCTTACCTAGGTCTTTCTTCTTGAATGTCTCACACACTCTTGATGAAGTAGCCGTGCACCAATCCTCCTGCCGAACTCGAGAACAAGTTTTGTTTCTCAATGAAGGAGAATAATGCGGACAATAAAGGACATGAATGATTAATTTTTGAAGTTATTAATTATTGTATTTATTCAGTTTTCTTTTAGTATGAGGTTTTTTTATTTATCAAGATTTGATTAAATATTTATTAGGAATGTTATTTTTGTTTACTTTAGTTAAGGATTCAACTTTTCTTTTTAATTAGGGCTTAGGCTTATAAATAAGTCTGTCTCCTTAATGTTTTAGACGGACTTGAATGAATAAGAATTGAATGAGCCCTTGTCTTCTATGTTTCATTTGTGTGTCTCTCATTTGTTTGCTTTTCTTCTTCTAACCCTCACCATCTATTCTTATTCGTCTCTCTTTGTGTGCCACATCACATTTCCTCCACTCCCCACTCCCCACTCCCCACCCTCCGCCCCCCTAATCAAAACTGTAACCACCCTCACACTCGAGAGGGTCTCCAACGGCCAATCCTCAAAGTCGTGAACTTGCAAATTTGATTCCAGTGGATGCAACATTTTATGTGCATCAGATGCAAGTGGATCACGAGCCTGGTTCAATTGATACTTGTTTTAGGTACAAGTGAAATAGGTGAAAATGTTACACATATTTTACTTGTACCTCACACAAGTGTCATTTTCACCCGATGCACATAAAAAGTTGCACTTACTGTAATTGCAACTACATATAAAAGCTAGTTGGTGGTGTTGCAGAGCTATGGGGATGTGAGGGTTGGTTTGTGGAGGTCACGATGGTCGAGACTATGGGGAGGGGCAAACTGGTGATAATGGTGGTTAGGGTTTTGGGAGAGAAGAGAGAGAAAGAGGGGAATGAAGAGAGAGGGAATGGCAATGGTGGTTGATGGCAATGGATGACGACAGGTCGTGGCGTATATGGTGACGGTGGGTCGTTGTATGGTGATGATTCTGTGGTTGTGTGACGACGACGATGGTGTAGCAGTGGTTGTGGCATAGATAGAGAGATATAGGGGAAAAGAGAGAAGGGAATGTCTCAAAATATAGGGGTAAATTGGTTAATCGGTTTTCCCCAATCTAAGTTTTCATATTTTTGATATTTTTTCCCATGTCTCCATCTCTGTGAGATTTCAGTATTTGAACTCTTGAAAGTGATATTTTCCCCCACACATCATTGATATGAAATTTTCTCCATTTGTTTTTGTTTTTATTTGCTTGGAAGACATGTGTACCAAACTACCAATTGAACTCGGCCTTATGTCCATGCAGTTTGACAATTTCATCGTAATAGAGTTTGCAGACGCAAGAAGCATTAAAGATTTGGGGCACAGCATGTAATGTGTGCTTGGAGAAATGGTCAACCACCGCCACCAAAATATAGTTGTGTTTACAAAGCCTACGGGGTAGGCCAACTAGGAAATCCATACTGGCCAACTAGGAAATCCATACTGAAAACCTGCCAGGGAAAAGATGATCAGGGACATTGTGAGGAGGATACTGACCAGTAGTTTATCAGCCAGTGTAAGCGGAACATCAACATTATCATCCACTTGATTTTGTTTTGGATAGTGATGTGATCAAGGTTAGTTAACAAGTCGCTAATGAGTTTTGCGAGCCTTTCATTGGAAAATAGGATCCATTTTAGTGGTGTGAATTGAACTAGAAATGGTTTTACCACTGCGAAGATGCATGCACTGATGGTAGAGATTCAAAGCAAACGACGAATGAATGAGATAGGTGAACTATGAATGATTCAAAATTGGAATCACGTATTACAGGCATTTGTAGTGTGAAAATGGCCCAAATGGTATGCAAAGAAATTTCCACCATCCTAGGTAAGTTCCACAAATAATGTTGGGAAATAATGTAGGTCACAGGATTAATTGGACATGCAGCAAACATGCTGTATTAGTGCACTTAGGCTAGGAATGCAATAAATTTTAAGGCATGGGCTGCAGAAACTTATGGTCTTGTGCACAAAATTTCAATTGATAATATTTTGAAATCATAAAAATGAATCACAAAAAGGAAGGGGAGGACCTACTAGTAGTGATGTGCATGGTTGGTTGCTTGTGCTGGTTAAAAAGATTGCAGCCAAGTGGGTCACTCAATTGGGTCAAGAATTAACCTGGCGTATCTCGCTGCTTCGGTGCAGCAAGTACCTTGGCTGTTTTCTTTGATTCTTCATTGCTGCTTTGGGGCTTGATAAAGATCTTTGGGGCTGAATGAGAACTGAGCATCTTCGCCACTGCTTCGAGCACACTTTGCTGGCACTTTTTTCTGTTGATGAGCGCACACTTTGGTGACACATCTTTACCGCTTCCTAAAATAGCCCAAATTGTCCAAGATTTCTTTCTCTTTCAGAAAAGTGGGTGTTATACATATAGCAATAACAGTTCAAGCATGCAATAGGCACTTTTGGTCATAGGTAGAAACACCAATAAAAACATGTTAGTAGTATTTTTGAACTAATGATTTTAACATTCTAAAATTCTTAATTCAGAATTCTAGAATGTGAGATCCATGTCTCTTTCTTTTAGGATTTGCTGGGGTGGCGTTTCCTTGTCATGCTGTTGTGTTAGTGACATGTGGCCATGTGTGCTCCTTATGATGCTGCCTAAAAGATTTGTTCTTGGATCTCTCACTATGGGTTAAGAAGTCCATGTTGGCTTCTGGAGTTGTGGTGCCCCTTTTATGTTGGTCTATAATTATAGATTGTTTTGTAGTTGAAGGTCAGAAACAATGGATGGATATTTTTGAGGAGTTATCATCTATTTCCATTAAAGGATGAGAAACAATTTGAAAGAACATAGTCAACCGCTAGAATTACTGGTCTGACAAAGTGAAATAAATAGGCTACTCTTTCTTCAGTTGAATCAAATTCCATTATGAATTCAAATGTATTTTGTTCAAAAAATCCAAGAAACCGTGGAGTTTGAAGCATAAGAGCTTAAGAAATCTTTGGTACCCATTTTTTATAATTTACTTTGGGTTCTTAAGGCTCCTTTGAAGGTTGTCTATGACTAATGTTAAATCACCAATTGTCCCAAAAGCTTAAAGTGTTAGGAAATTGGCTAAACAATGTATATCAAACTATCCAACACTCTCTCGCGTGTAATCCTCTCTCACGCATGGAGAGGCAAACAAACTAAACTAAACAGACGCACTAACAAAGAGAGAATATAGTGCACAATAACAAATATAATAGAAAAACAGACGAGATTTGAGCACAAGATTTCTTAGAAACCAGGGCTTTGATACCATATTAAATCACAAATTGTCCCAAAAGCTCAGATTGTTAGGAAATGGGCCTAACAATGTATATCAAGTTATTCAACAACTAAAATATGATGTTGCTTCAAAGTTGTGCAGCCATGTTCTGGTAACCCTTGCGCAAAAAAAAAAAAAAAACTTTGCCTTTGTCCTAGTGAATTGGTTGTTTGGGTGATTCCATCTTTTGATGAGGTTTTACTTTGGAGTTGTTGGGCGCTTTTGCATGATTAGTACCAGGCAGAAGGTGTGGGATGTTACTCCTTTGTCTTTTGTGGAGTTTTCGGAAAGAAAGGTAGAAGTTTCTTTTAGAGAGAATCGAGTTCCCCTTTCATAGGATGAGCATCTTTTATCAATTTCCTTGCTTTTTTTTTTTTTTGAGATTTCACTTAGGTCTGTAGATTCCCACATAAGAGTTTTGAGTGCCAAGTTTTTGTCCTCCTTGAGCTTGAAGGATGATCTTGGTCATTTGATATGCCATGCAAACATGCCTGCACTCCTATTTTTATTGGTATGCTCTCTATATATGTATTCTCTGTTTTATACTTATTTGTAGATTCTCTTAATTAGCCCAAAAAACTGACAATTTTTGTGCGCCGACTGGAATGTATGTTTGGGGCGGCCTACAGTGTTTCTATTAAATACACACAAATTGGCGTAGTAAAAAACCGGGAGTGGTATGGTAATCCTTAAAATATGCACTTAGCACGGCGTCGATGATCTAATCAATAGCAAAATCATACTTCTGCCGAGGAAAGCATGTTGATGGATTTGTGTATCAATGATTTTGCATTTATCCGTCATTCGTTAATGTTCTTTATTTTACTAGTCCTCCGATTTTCTTCTTTTTTATTTTACTGCAAGAGGAAATATTATTTAGAAAGAAGAATAATACCACTTGGTTGCATAAAGAGGCATCAGAAAAACGAGTGGGCACATAAATTACTATGCCTAGTTGTTGTTCCTCTTTATCCCTTTACACAATCAGCTGCCATATGTGCAGCCATTTTTGTTATCTTACACCTTGGTGTGTGGTTATGGGCTTGAAGAAGGTTCTGCTTTGATGAGCAAGAACGAAGTGATAGCTAGGGGTGATGCCACTGGGAACACAACTACAACAATATCAAATCATGCATAATTAATATAATATTGGTCTTAACACTTGCCTTAGATTCTCTGTGTGCTGCCTTCTGCTAGTGGGTCCATCCCCAGGTGGGGGGATAAATACAGGAGGAGAAATCTCCTCGAAGTGATTAGAAACATGTCACTGTCTTATTGACTGCATTTCTCAAGTGCCTAGGTGACACGTGGCCATTATCTCTTGCTATTGTATTCTCATAACCTGTGGGCTTACTTGTTGCACACCCTAATAAATGAGAGTGCCTCTCTCTCTCTCTCTCTCTCTCTCTCCCTCCTTGACACTATGCCGGATCGTGGACAACTTTCTTTTGGGTCCCGGATGCTGAAGCCATCCCCAGAATGTTTATTAAGCTCTCATCCCCACCTTAACCTCCTTTTGCATCTAGAGAGACAAGAGTAGCGTGCAACCGTAATCAATGAGTGCCAAGTCGCAATCTACACTTTATTTTGCTTTGTCCACTCATATGGAAAACTCTTAATCTTGTTTTGTATTATTTTGTTTGCTTTGTGTTCCGTTGTTCCTAATGTGATACTTGAAGGTGTTATATCATTTTCAATTTTTGCTTAATGGTATGAATTTTGTTTTGTAGTGATGGATGGGACAGAACAACTCAGTTGGTCTCCCTTGCTAGTTTGTTGCTAGATCCATATTACCGGACTTTTGAGGGGTTTCAGGTACTGATCAGACACCAATTGATGTTTTTCGTTTTCTCTGTGTCAATCCTATATTTGTTTTTCTTTGCTTTGATTTAAGCTTTAGCTCATTAAGAGGAGGAAATAATTGGTTTTCCCATGCTGCGGCCAAAAAAATCCTTAAATATGGTTATTAGAAATGCAATTCACAGTAAACCTCTACATTAAAACAAGTGGTTGCTTGTGTGACGCCTTTCTCTGACACTTAATTGGTTACCACTTGGGTGAAAGGGTTCCATCTCAGATAGATAATTTAGGATGACGCTATTCTCAGGGACTGACAGCAACCCCTAATATCCTTGCTGCATTGGATTTATTTGATAATACTTAATTGGATACAACTTGGGTTGTTTTGACTACAGGCACTAGTGGAAAAAGACTGGCTTGCATTTGGCCATCCATTTTCAGATCGCATGGGAATGCCTACCTTATCTGGAAGTGGTAGCATGCTTTATGAATTATCTAGGCAGTCTTCAACTGGGAGTTTTCCGTCATCACCCCTTCGTCAAGCATCAGGATCATTTACATCTCAAGCTCAAATTTCCTCTCATGGACAATCTTCAAATAACTGCTCTCCCATATTTTTGCAGGTTTGTCTACCACATTAATGTAACTCCCGTTCGTGCAACTCGAGTTTCATCTAGTAGTTTTATAAAGCTGTTTAAAATGTACTCATGTCTGTTCTGTGTGTGCATGGGGTTATGTCCTTGAGTGTGTATCAGAAGGTACATTCTGCTGCTTGTCATATTATTTGTACTCAGTGCACCCAAACTCTTTGCAGATGTTACTTAGTTCTTAGACCGCATCGATATGAGTCCGTACACCAAAAAAAGGAAAAAAAAAAAAGCGGCATGGCTGAAGCCTTCACTTTTTGTTCTTCAAATTTAGAATAATGTTTGGGCTAGCTTTTTTTAAGGCTTTTAGCTTAAAAGCATCTTGAAAAGCAGACTAGTTTGGCCTCATATTATAATCAATTGAATTTTTTCACATCTACTTTTTTATAAAAAAAGCCAAAAAGCCTATAAAAAAAGCTAAGCCAAACACAAGCTAAGTTATTCATTTAATTATTGGCCCCGCACGCTCTTTTCTTATATTTGCCTATTCAATTAGTGAAGGCCATTTGAGCCATTATAAAACTTATACTTGCAGATTGGTCAAGGTCTTATTATACATGGTCCTTTATGGACATTGTAAAAGAGGATAATCTATTATTATAAAAGTTTAACCTCTCAATTAGAGAAGTCCACTATATATACTAATTACAAGGAAACAAAAAAATCCTAATGGGCCCTTATAGCTAGCGAGCCTATGTATAGATATAATATATACACATCTCATAATATCACTAACACTCCCCCTCAAGTTGAAGCATAGATGTCAATTATGCCTAGCTTGTTACAAATATAATGAACTTGGGGACTCACTAATTACTTAGTAAAGATATCTGCGAGTTGTTCTGTTATCTTCACATGACCCAAGGATATAATACCCTTTTGATATTTTTCACGGACAAAATGACAGTCAACTTCAACATGCTTTGTCCTCTCATGAAATATTAGGTTATTAGCGATATGCATAGCTGCCTGGTTATCACACCACAACCTTGTAGAGCCTGTTAGGCATGCCAATTTTTTTTAGGAGCTGTCGTGTCCACATAATCTCAGTGGTTGCCATTCCCATGGCTCGGCACTCAGTTTCAGCACTCGACCTCGCTACAACGTTCTATTTCTTGCTTCTCCAAGAATTCAGATTACCTCCAAGAAATATAGAGTATTCTGAGGTTGATCGCCTATCACTAGGAGATCCCGCCCAATCTGCATCCGAATATCCTTCCAGGTTGAGGTGTCTATAATTCTTGAAAACCAGTCCTTTACCAGGATTAGCTTTCAAATATCTCAATATACGAAACACCGCCTGCCAATGATTTGTTCTCGGAGACTCCATAAACTGACTCACCACACTTACCGCAAATGCAATGTCTGGACGTGTCATGGTGGTGAGATAATTCAATTTTTTCACTAGCCGTCTATATTTGTCTGGATGAGAGAACAACTCACTATCATCGTCTTTGCCCAACTTTTGACCTGGATCCATAGGAGTCGTACTGTCTCTGTTTCCCTAAAACCTTGCCTCATATAGAATGTCAAACACATATTTTCGTTGGGAGAGAAAGATACCATCTTTCTCCTGTGCTACTTCCATGCCAAGAAAGTATTTTAAGGACCCCAAATCTTTGGTTTGGAACTGTCTCTGTAGGAAGGTCTTCAGATTACTGATCCTAGCAGTATCATCTCCTGTAATCACAATGTCATCAACATACATAACTAGCAGCAGAACTCCATGTCCCGAGTGACGGTAAAAGAGACTCGGATCTTTCCCACATTGGTGCAAGCCAAACGTCTGAGCCACCGAACTGAATCGACCAAACCAAGCCCGTGGGGACTGTTTAAGGCCATAAAGGGAGCGTTTAAGGCGACATACTTTCCCAGTCTCCCCTTGAGCAACAAACCCCGGAGGTTGCTTCATGTAAACTTCCTCTTGTAGATCGCCATGTAAGAAAGCATTCTTGACATTGAGCTGATGCAAGGGCCAGCCACGGGTAGCAGCTAAAGAAATGAGCGAGCGGACAGACGTCATCTTAGCCATGGGCGAGAAGGTATCAAAGTAATCCATGCCATAAGTCTGAGCATAATCCTTGGCCACCAAACGAGTCTTCAACTAGGCCAACGAACCATCAGGGTTGACCTTAATAGTGTAGACCCACTTGCAGCCAATAGCGTGTTTATTAGGAGGAAGGGGAACGAGCTCCCAAGTCTGATTATATTCTAAAGCTGCCATTTCTTCTTCCATAGCCTGGCGCCAGCAATAAGCAGTGATGGCCTCTTGCAATGTCCTGGGAAGAGAGACAGAATCTAAGGTGGAAATCAAGCACTGAGTAGAAGTAGAAAGTCCCTTATACGATTGCATATAAAGAGGATTGTCACGACATTTGCGATAACTCTTACGATGAGCAATAGGAGCACTACTTACAGTCTCAGGTGAGGACGAGCTGGGATTCGGCGACGGGATGACTGGCTCGGTAGAGGCTGCGGGGCTAGGCTCACCATTGTGTAGAGATTCCGGACTAGGAGCTGGAGCCTGTACTAAGGTAGTACGATATAGCAAGAAATTAGCATCCAGGGGATGGAGCAGGATTAGACTGGACAGAAGGCGGATAGTAAGGTTGTGACTCGACAAAGGTAACATCACATGACACCACAAACCGACCAAGATTAGGAGAATAACACCGATATCCCTTCTGAGTTCGGGAATACTCAAGGAAGAGACACTTCAAAGCGCGAGCATCTAATTTGGAAACGGAGGGTCGAGTGTCACGAACATAACAGACACAACCAAAGACCCGAAGGGGAAGGGAAAAGAGACACCGATTGGGAAAAAGGACTGAGTGTGGGGTCTGGCCTTGGAGAACAGTGGACGGCATCCGATTGATGAGGTAACAGGCCGTAAGTACAGCTTCACTCTAGAATTGCTTCAGGACCTGCATATGAAACAGAATGGCACGAGTCACCTCGAGAAGGTGACGGTTCTTCCGTTCTGCAACACCATTCTGTTGTGGTGTATCAAGGCAGGATGACTGATGAATGATACCGTGTTGTGTAAGATATGTGGAAAGCTGAGTGGAAAAGTATTTTCCACCGTTGTCACTGCGTAGGCATCAGATGGTAGTATTAAATTGAGTCTTCACTTCCGCACAGAATGATGTAAAGATGGAACATAATTCAAACCTGCGCTTCATTAAATATAAAAAGGTAACTCTAGAATAATCATCCACAAAAGATACAAAATAACGAAAGCCCAAGGTTGAAATCACAAGACAAGGCCCCCACACATCTGAATGAACAATCTCAAATGGGGAACTAGCTCTTTTATTGATTCTCGGATAATGTGGCACACGCAGGTGCTTTGCAAACTGACACGACTCAATTAAATGGGGAAATAGACTTCAAATTTGGACACAAAACACGAAGACTAGACACTGGGGCATGACCAAGACGATAATGAACATCAAAATAAGACGTAGATATACTAGAGCAAGCTACAGGACCTGGAACCTCATCCATGATGCAGACTCCTCCTTCCATGCGACTCCTACCAATAGTCTTCCTCGTCGTAAGATCCTGAAATACACAATAATCAGGATAAAATGAGACCGAGCATTGCAAATTCTTAGTAATCTGGCTAACAGACATTAAATTAAAAGGTGAACTTGAGATGTGCAGAACTGAAGTGAGAGGAAACAGTGGTGTAGGGTTCACTGAACCACGCCCTTTAATCATAACAAATGATCCATTAGCCACAGTGACCGAAGTGGAGTTACCAAAGGGCTGATAAGAAGATAAAATACCTGCAGTACCAGTCATGTGGTTGGACGCACCGGAGTCGATGACCCAGGTAGGAGTAGAAGGGGCAGCTAATGCTGCAGGGTTACCTATATGACCAAATGTGGCTGTGGGATGTGGTCGTGGATCAGGCAGCTGAAACTGAGTAAAGCGTGCATATTCCTCATCTGTCATTTCCACAACTTTCCTCATTCCTCAGGACTGGCAAGGATCTGAGAGCGAGCGGATGAGAGCTGAGGATCCAAGCCGGCAAGAGACTAGATAACACCAAGTTGCTCCCGTTGTTCCTGCATTTTCCTCATATCATTCGTCAAGGGCATAAGAGTGGTGAACTCATCATAGAGGGTCTTGAATTCAGCAAAGTAATTGTTTAGAGAGCGCCCCTGTTGATTGAGTTTGAAGAAGCATTTCAGAACATCAAACAGGTGAGAAGTTATTGGTGTTCGAATATAAGAAATCCAGAGAGTCCCATAACTCCTTGACAGTATTGACGTTGCTTACCAATACTTTGACTTTGCGATCCTTGAAATTAAGGAGGTGGGAAAAATCCTTGCGTCCTCCTGTAACCAGCTATCAAAATCTGCAGACTTAGAATCTGGGGGGTCATCCTTCAAGAGCCTCTCTTTCCCTTGGCCCCTAAGTATCATTAAGACCGTCTTTCTCCACATTAGAAAGTTAGTACCATCAAGCTTTTCATCCACAAGTCGTGAGGATGAAGAAATAATCTCCGTAACACTGCTCTGTGAGCTTTTGGAGAGGCTAGATCCACTGAACGGGGTTCTCTCGGTCATTGCAATACATCACAAGAAGCAATAAAGAAACAAGGGCTCTGAAACAGTAGCTAACAGTAGCCAAGAGTCTAAAACAGTAGTTAACAGTAGCCAAGAGAGAACATTTGTCGTCAACAGTAGCTAATAGGGAACAGTAGCCAAGAGAAGACAGCAACCCTGCCGCCGACCCTTCCTGACCAAACCCTAGGTGTCGCCGACCCCTGTAGACCAAACCCTAGATGTCGCCGACCTGTTCCGAGCCAACCAGAGGGTGTGCCGACCCATGTGGATCAAACCCTTCCCGCCGCCGACCTATTCCGAGCAAACCAGAGGGTGTGTCGACCCGTCTGGACCAAACCCTAGCCGCCGAAAACCCTTTTCAAGCAAACCATAGAGTTCGGCGAGCTCTCTGGACCAAACCCTAGCCACCGACAACCCCTTTTCGAGCACGAAAACATCAGTCAAACCCTTGTCGAGCCGAACTCTCGCCGACAACAGAAAACTCCAGTCGAACTAGTCGAACTCTTGCCGACCACCGAACGCTCAAGGACAGAGCTTGCCGACGCTGGAACAGTAAGAACAAGCCTTGCCGACCACCGGAACAGCAAGAACATATCTTGTCGACACTAGAACTTCAAAACAAATGAAGGCTTTGTTTAACCTGGCTCTAATACCATGTAAAAGAGAATAATCTATTATTAGAAAAGCTTAACCTCTCAATTAGAGAGGTCCACTATATATACTAATTACAAGGATACAGCAAAACCCTAATGGGTCCTTATAGCTAACGGGCCTATGTACAGATATAATATATACGCATCTCATAATATCACTAACAGACATGTTCTTACTATGTCGGTACAAAATAATGGAAGTGAAACTTTGATAAAATTGTTAAAATGTCCATGTTTGTCGAAAAATATCAGAAGAGAACATTGGGGATACAATTTAAAAGCAAAACATGTTGGATGTCTTAGTGCATTAGATAAAGACATAATGCCTTTTATATAATCTTATAAAAAAAAAAAAAAACTAAATGCGAGTGAGCAGCTTGAATAAATTCATAACTAATTACTACATTATCAAAATGCTCCTAAATGGAACATGATAAGGCACTATTGTTTTCGAGAAACTTGTGTATGTGACCTTGTGTTTTTATTTAGCTAAAAAATTGTATCTATTTTCTGAATAATTCTCTTAGTATTGATTCTCTCTGGTTGTCATACCACATATAATAAATTATGTCCTCTGGTCAGATATTGTTCACCAAGGCTAGTTCTTTTAAATTCGATTAGTCAGAGGTCCAATTGTTGGACCTTTTGGTGCATTAATCTATCTTAATATTTTTTTTAGTCTCTCAAGTCCAGTGTTTTAGAAATTTTATGATATAAAGTCCTCTAACTTAATGTCGAGCACTTTTATGGACAAAATTTCCCTTATTACTCGCACACCTTCCCAAGTACTTAGTAAACGTGCCTGTTTATGCCCTGCCACCTTATCACCACTTTCATCTTCGGGTGCCATTGCTGACCATCGACGATCGTTTTTCGATGACATTTGCAAAACTTATGGCAACCCTCCAGCGACCCACGAATAAATTCACTGTTCGCTCTAGCGCTAGCTACACAAAATAGATAAATTTGATTATTCACAGTATTCGAACAATAAGATATATCCCTATTCATATAATTGTACTATATCTACTGTCACTGCCCTATTTTCCAACACTGCTACATAAAGCCGTAAGTTTTACTTTTTTCTTTATTCAAATAGTTACCTTTGTTTGAGGGGGTTGTTGGAAAGTTGCTTGAGGGGGTTGTCAAAAATTCGTCGGAGGTGGTGGTCGAAAAGTTACCAGGGGTTGTTGAGGTTGTTACCGGTACTCGTCGGAGGTGGTCGTCAATGGTCACCGACGGTGGTAGTGGTGTCAAAATAGAGTGATGAACGTAGAGAGTAATAGGAATAGTTTGGTCCGATTTAACCTACAGGACTTTCTATCTTATTTACACAGACGTGGTCGCTGAATACGTGCTCGACGTGCTTCTAGAGAGGTATCTTCTCCTTGATTGGTTGGCTTCTTGCCTCTGCTTTCATCGGCCAATAGTGCCTAACTCTTTCTTTATGGGGTGCCAAAAGCCCAAAGAAGACTCGTCTTCTATCTTCTATCTTCTATCTCTCATACTCAGAATCCTATTAATCACCAGCTCCCGAGTGGAAAAAGCTCTTAATGAGAGAAATCCACACTTCGATTGAGCATCTTGAATAAATTCACAAGTAATTACTGCATTATCAAAATGCTCCTAGATGGAACGTGATAGGGCTCTATTGTTTTCCAGAAACTTGTGCACGAGAACTTGCGTTTTTATTTAGCTAAGAAATTGTATCTATTTTCTGAATAATTCCCTTGGTATTGGTTCTCTCTGGTTGTCATACCACATATAATAAATTATGTCCTTTGGTCATATATCAAAGGTCCAATTGTTGGACCTTTTGGTGCATCTAATCTATCTTAATATTTTTTTGGGTCTCTCAAGTCCATTGTTTTAGAAATTTTATGATATAAAGTTCTCTAACTTAATGTCGAGCACTTTTATGGACAAAATTTCTCTTTTTACTCACACACTTTCCCAAGTACTTAGTAAACATGCCCGTTTATGCCCCGCCACATTATCACCACTTTCATCTCCGGGTGCCATAGCTGACCATCGGCGATCATTTTTCGATGACATTTGCAGAATTTATGGCAACCCTCCAGCAATTAACGATTAAATTCACTATTCGCCCCAGCACCACCTATACAAAATAGATAAATTTCATTATTCACAATATTTGAACAATAAGATGTATCCCTATTCATATAATTGTACTACATTTACCATCACTGCCCTATTTTCCAATACTGCTACATAAAACAGTAAGTTTTACCTTTTTTCTTTATTCAAATAGTTACCTTTGTTTTTAGGGGTTGTTGGAAAGTTGCCGGAGGGGGGTTGTCGAAAATCCGTCGGAGGTGATTGTTGAAAAGTTACCAAGGGTTGTTGAGGTTGTCACCGTCACTCATCGGAGGTGGTCGTCAACGGTCGTCGAAGGTGGTAGTAGTGTTGAGATGGAGTGATGAGTGTAGAGAGTAATAGGAATGTTTTGGTTTGATTTAACCTAAAGGACTTTCTTTCTTATTTACACAGACAAGGTCACTGACTACGAGCTCGACGAGCTTTCAAAGAGGTATCTTCTCCTTGACTAGTTGGCTTTTTGCCTTTGCTTTCACCGGCCGATAGTGCCCAACTCTTTCTTTATGGGGTGCCAAAAGTCCAAAGAAGACTCCTCTTCTATATGCCATCTCCCGTACTCAGGATGCTATTTATCACCAGCTCCTAAGTGGAAGAGGCTCTTAATGAGAGAAATGTGCACTTCAATCTCTACGTTTAAGAGTTACGATTTTTTCTTGTTGGACAAAATGCTCTGCAATATCTTCATTTTGGACCTTTGACCAAAAGCCCCTTATAAATTTTGGCATAACCACTTCCAAATAGGTCGGGTAATGATATGCTCAAAGCATGGTTTTGGAGTTTCTTAGGTCTTTCTTTACCATATAATATTGAACAAATCACCTTTGAACCTCAAGGGCTAACATAAAATTCTTATAATGTAATTCTTATTATAGGATTTTAAATCGAGAGATCAACGAGTATCAAGTCTCAAGGCACTCATCCCACGTTCATAATTTATTGCATATGAATTAACTAGAAAGGATATACACAAAGTAATTCTATTGCGAAGAAATTTTTGATTTGGGAACCATAAAGCATACATTTCAAAGTAAGGAGATGAGATGAGTTATAAGTTTAAGAAAGACCTAAGAATTACTTTAAGCTGCCATACATGGTTTCAAATAGCGGTAGCGGTCGCCGTAACGGTAACGGTAGTGATGACGCGGTTTCGGGACATAACGGCTGGAGCGTAACGGTAGCGGTTATCGGAGCCGTGAATTTTTTTTATTTTGCACATATCAGCGAAAATGAGCTGATATGCATGTTTTTTTTCTAAAACTATATTTATTAGAGTTTAAAATATTTTTTGATGTATTTTGTTTACTTTTGAGACATGATTTAATATTTTTCCTAAATTTTATACTAGTAAGTCTAATTTTATTGAACAATTTTAATTATTTTTCTGAAGTAATTCGTGAATTTATGTCATTATGTGTTATAAATTCATAAATTCATAATATTCAACAAATCAGTAAGGATTCTACACAAATATTTTTTTAAAAGCATCTTAAATTTATATTTTAAACCTACTTTTCTCATAGTTCTCAAATATTACACATTTTAACATTTTAAAATTAGTTTGTATGAATCTTAATTCTTAAACAAGTATTTTTTTTTCAAAAATATTATATAATTTATATATATATATATATATATTAAACAAGTATTTAAGATTTTCAAGTAATAAATCATTAGATCTGTAAGTTTGTAAATTTTAATTTTAATTTTTAAAGAATAAAGATAAAAAAAAATAATGAAAAAAAAATTAGTACTACCAAGAACACCAGAATCACCAATGGTCCAGATCTCAACAATTCACAAATTGAGATTAACTAAAAATATATTTGTAAATATTTCTAAATAATAAAAAAACACAACATTAATTTAAAAAAATAAGCAATAGATGAATAGATATGTATATTATTATTAATTTTAAAAAAATAAAAATAATTTAAAAACATAAAATGAGAATAAAAAAATAATTAAAAATAATTACTCCATACCCAGCACCCCAGCCCAAATTGCCGAATAAAGAAAATGAAAAAAGAACTTAAAAGTTTCATCTTTCTTCTTCTGAAATAGCCGAATAAAGAAAATAAAAAATATAAAAAAACTTAAAATCGTCTTCTTCATCAGCCCAGCGCTGAACCTCTCCCAAGTCCCGACAGCGCCGATTTCGCCGAAACTCCAAAACAAACAAAAAATTATCATCAATCAACCAACATACTTCCGAATCCAACGAAAATGCAAGTATCAGAGAAGGATCGAAGCAAGTCGGCGACTTGGCACTGTCGGCGAGAGGCAAGAACTGAAGCTTTCGAAAATCAAAAAAATCACCAAAAATAGAGTAGATCTGAGTAAAAATGGAGTAGATCTGTTGCTTGGTGTTTTTCTAAGATGTTTAGACATAAAAATAGAGAAACGATGGACAAAAAACAAAAATCGTGACCCAGCCGAAAATCACAGTCGTGAGCACCGTTTTCACACAGTGTAACGGCCCATTACACACCAAAACCACCGTTACACAACTGAAACCACCGTTGCGGTAACCGTAACGACTGTTACGGCTGTGAAATTTAGTAGCACCGCAATAGCGGCCGTAACGGGACTCGGTCCCCGCCGAAACCGTTACGTAACGGCGTTACGTAACGGTAACGGCCGATTTTTGAAACCATGCTGCCATAAGAAAGATAACCTGGGATGACTCTGACACAAACAGTGTAACGACGAAAAAGATACAATCACTAAGAAAGAAAGATCATAAGAGGGCACACAACATGCAAGAGCTTATTACTGGAAGTAGTCTGCTATGTTTACAAACGGATGGGCTACTTATATAGATGAGGAGGCTCAAGACCAGACAAGTTAGATACAATGATTACACACGGGCGTGTCTGTTCACTCACCAGACAATGATATAGATTTCGAGAGAATAATGCAACTTTAATAAACAAAGTAGATTCTACTTTAACAAAGGAGGATTCTTTAATAAAGAAAATACTAAAGTCAAATCACACACTTAAATTAAAGGATAAAGTGCATTATGGCACTGCTTCTTTCTTGTCCTCCACGCTTCTACTAGTCGTTAAACGAATCTTCAGAGGTATCGCTGCTAGGGCTAGGAGGATGATTTGGATGGTGATGAGGGTATCAAATCAGATTTAACACAATAGCGAGTATGATCTCTGTCAGTAGGATCATCAGAATTGTTGCCATGGAAGGCAACAAAAGCATCGCTAATAACTTGAACGTACATTGTGGGATAGGCTTCAAGATTATGCCACGTTGTAGTTACTTTACTCCGAAGAGCAATGGGAATATGGGATAAACCAATAGAATTGATAGGACATAAGTGAAGCCTGTGGTATTGGAAGATTGAGGGAATTTGATAAGTAGCGAGGCTTTCATGTCCTTCTCCTACTTGGAAAATGTGAAGTACTATTGGTCAATACGTAGGTTGCCATCAGGTTCCTAGATAAAATGTTTCATAAAAGTGGAAATAGCAAATGGGTAAGACCGAGGGGTTTGACGGAGTTCATGTTCCCAGGATGGAATATCGCAAAGAGCATAAGCCATTTATGGAGCACAAAGTATTTGTGTCTAAGATCATTGAATTTCCAGTGAGCAAGATACCAAAGGAGAGTGGATTTATCAAAGATTATCCCAATTTGATAAAGATCAACGAGATACCATAGAATATGATAGGCTTCTTTTGGGAAATATTAAATAAACGTAGGGTTGAACTCAAGGAGTGTAAGAAAAGTGTAGACTAGGTGGAAAGGAGGTTGACAAGGGGTTCAATATCTATAAGCCAAAACATTTGACCTAGATAAGTTGAAATTTATGAAGGAGAGATACTTCTTGACTGAAATAAATCTTTGATGATTTTTATTTGAAGATGATGAGGAAGGTTTAAGGTTTCAAAGCAAGGAATTATGGGAAAGTTACAATGCTGGATTTTGGAACAATGAACTGGAGTTAAAGGGAAAATGACTTTTTTCCAGGTGGGACAAGAAGTCAGGAGGAGTGTTATTTTGTCCCTTTCAGAGAGTGTTCATCGGGTGCATTATCATCAACTTCTTCCATCAGTGGGTCAATTTAGTGAGAAGGGTGTGTATGTGGCATTACGATGTGGAGAAAGGAGGGCTCTTGAGGATAGTTAATTTTTAAATTGGCTTGTGAAGGATTATGGAAAATTCATCTTGGACATAATCAAGCAAGAACTGTGAGGTGTTGTCTTAGTTTTAAATTCTATAATCAGAATTATCTTATACAAGTTTTTTGTTAAACCTTGAGACTCAGAGGAGATCTGTTTGGTATTTAATGGTGAAAGAAAGACCTAAGAAACTTTTTAAATTTTGATAAATATGCTCACCCGATGGTTCATCTTCTTAGAGTCCAAACCTGGAATACCTGTATGAGTGTGAATATTTTCCAGAAGACGGTAATGTTCATATCACAAACCTTTGTTTTCTTAACCCCTACAAGGCCTTTTCCAAACTATCTTTTTCCAGCCACTGAGGTAGAACAACTTATTACTCTTTGACTTCCCCATTCATGTACCAAGCTCCAGGGTATACTCATCTTCACTTTGGAGCAATAAGAATTGCCATAACTTTTCATGGCTGCAAGAGACTACTAATAGTCTCTTGTGTTGCTTTATAGCTATGATCCAAATGACTCTCAATGTTGGAACCATTGTTCTCGCATTCTTTCCATACTTCACCATGCCACTAGCAGATCCTCATCTGTTCTTCAGAGGTATCACTGCTAGGGCTAGGAGGATGATTTGGATGGTGATGAGGGTAGCAAACCAGATTAACACGATAGCAAGTATGATCTCTGTCAGTAGGATCATCTGAATTGCTATCATGGAAGGCAACAAAAGCATCGCTGATAACTTGAGCATACATTGTGGGATAGGCTTTAAGATTATGCCACGTTGTAGTTACTTTACTCTGGAGAACAATGGGAATATGGGATGAACCAATAGAATTGATGGTACACAAGTGATGCCTATGGTATTGAAAAATAGAGGGAATTTGATAAGGTAGCGAAGCTTTATGTCCTCCTACCTGGAAAATGTGAAGTACTATTGGTCAATACGTAGTTTTGGTCCTTGCCTCCCCCCTACTTTAAAAACTCTATAATTGTCTCTCATCAGTGCTACGACACAACCCTTAACCTCTAAAAACAAACAACCTCGATAGTTCTTGGTTGATTCTGTCCAAGAGGAATCCCCAAATCCAGCGTCTAGTCCAAGCTATAATTGATGAGTCTTTGCCTGTGCATATGTTGTAAGTGATTTGAAGAATCACACACTTCTTCTAAGCGTAAACTAACTCTGATCCTCCAAATCCCTCCTTACTCCACACGGTCATGCCAAACACAGATCTTTCTCACTAAATTGATCCACTTGTGAAAGAAGTTGATGATGATGCACCAGAAGAACTCACTCTACCCTTGAATATTTTACCTATTCTCAACCCTCCAATTTTCCAAATCTCCCTTTTTAAGGAATTTTCTTTTGACACTGTTCTACCATCTCAGTGACGAGATAAAATAAAATCTATGAGATGCATGCTTAGTGTACTTCTGAACTCATTCAGCCGGGCGCTACCCTCCCCACAGCATTGACAAAATGTGTTGCAAAGTTTTATGGAAGCCTTCGACTGTGGTGGCTTGCTTTGGATGATTATTGTTAGGCAAAGCAATTGTCCACAATTGATGGTTTTTTAGGTGTTATTTATTCAGAATTTTTTGGCCAGCATGAACATCAACCATTCTTGCACGAAAAAAGTACCTCAACATAACATGAAGTATTCCATCAGATGAGAAGAGTACCTCAATTGCATGTCTAAACGATTTTATTTTCTTAATTGTATTGATGTCAATTTCAAGTAAGGTTTTCTTAGTTCTCTTCCCGAACCATTGGGACAAAATACCTCCAAACTTCTTTATGTCAAAAGGCTTTCTTTATCCAATTCCTTGTTAATATATATTTAGTATTAAGATGTTAAGTAATAATAATATATCATGTGGGGATACTCACAGTATCTATTGTAGACCCTCATTTGCTTAATAAATATGTGGGTATGTTTCATAATGAGACACGTTTTTTCGTATTTTTTCTCTCTTTTCTAACATGGTATCAGAGTCATGGAACCCTAACCATCAAACCCTAACCTTCAGTCCCTCCAGCCGCCACCAGCCACAAACTCTAGTTTTTGCGTCGCAACCATCGCCGGACCTCCAATGACCCTCGCTGGACCTCCACCGGCTCTCGCCGACCAGTCATCCAGCCACAGCCAGACAGAAACCCTAACCCTCGCGTCGCGACCAGCCACAAGCCCTAACCTTCCCGTCGCGACCAGCCACAAACCCTAGCCGCTAGCCACCGTCGATCCTTCCAGACCCTTGTCGGACCTTCGCCGACCCTCGCCGACCACCGTCAACCTCCGTCAGAACCACAGCAGGCCTTCGCGACCTACCTCAGTTGCCGTAACAGCTTCTAAACCTCCTCGCAGGGCCTCCGGTCACTCGCCGACCTCCGGTGACCCCCGCCAACCACTCGCCGGACATCGCCTACCTCTGGCGAGCCTTGCTGGACCTCCGGCAGTCCCTTCCAGAGGGTTTTTCTCTCTCTATTTCCCTCACTGCATCTGTCTAGTCTGTACAATGGGATGTGGTA
>JAOTRH010000001.1:2674499-2686206 GCA_034768845.1 Heliamphora exappendiculata
GTTTATAAATTATAACTTATAAGTTTTAAAGTTTATAAGTTTATAACCTATTAATATTATTATTAAGTTTATAAGTTTATTAGTTTTTATAGTTTATACTTTATACTTTATAGTTTATACTTTATAATTTATAATTTATTTTTATTTTTATTAGTTATTACCTATTAGTTATATTTATAAGTTTAAACTTTATTTGTCTTTTATTTTTTAAGTTTATAGTTCATATTTTATAAATTTATTATTATTACTTTATAAATTTATACTCTATAATTTATATTATTATAAGTTTATTATTACTTTATAAATTTATAGTTTATATTATTATAAGTTAGTTAGTAGTTTAGTACTTAGTTTATTATAATTTTATTATTTTTTACAATAAGTTCGAACATTTCAAATAATTACATAATTTAAATTACATAATTTAAATACAATAAGTTTGAACACTTGGAATAATTAAATGTAATATAAATTTTATTAATCAAAAATCAAATTTGAACAATTACATAAACATTATATTTTATACTTTATAAGTAAAATATGAACTATAATTTAAACATTAATGTAACACAAGGGTCGAACTTCTGAGCGGGCTGCCGGGCTGGGCCATCAGGCTCAGGGGGTAGGCTCAGACCCAAAAAACCTACATTTGGGCTCGGGCCAGGCCCGCACAATGCTGGGCCTCGGGGGGCCCACGGGTCCTAGGCCATTTTTACACCCTTAGGAGGAACTTTCCTCTTGAAGTCTTCTTTAATTTAATGGATGTTAGCAAAATGACCAAAAATTACACTTTCACAAATAGTATAAATTCTTTCTTGGATGCGAAAGGATAATTTAGTCATTAAAACTAATTAGGGTTTCAGGTTTTGTTCTATATATATTTTGTGACTCTTTTTTAGTGTTTAAGCCCTTCATCTCTTCTTTTTTATTATGGTATCGTACAACCACCGCAAGACATCACACAACCACTGTTGACGTCAGTGACAATTGCCGACCAGCTTTTGACCTTAGCAGCACAACCACGGTTGACATCAACGACCATTGCTGACCAAAATTTGACCTTCACCAACCTTGATCCAGCTTTCGACAACCACGAAAATCCTAGCCAACCATATATGTTAACGTAGGCGACTATCGCTGACCAAATTCCAACCTTCGTCGAAACCCTAGCCACGGCAAATCCACCGTTAGCTACCTTGCCTCTACTCGTTGAACCTTAGCCACAGCAGACCCATCGTTCGACTTGTCATGGTGCCCACCCTATTTGAGCAATTT
The DNA here is from genome assembly GCA_034768845.1 of Heliamphora exappendiculata. Classification (NCBI taxonomy): domain Eukaryota; kingdom Viridiplantae; phylum Streptophyta; class Magnoliopsida; order Ericales; family Sarraceniaceae; genus Heliamphora; species Heliamphora exappendiculata. The sequence continues at coordinate 2,675,775 of JAOTRH010000001.1, forward strand.
CAAATTATGGAAGACTCCTCTGGGCTCCAACCCCATGCATCTACTATGACCATTTCTGTTCAGGTTTGCATTGTTCTTATTTCACAAAGTATTCACCCATAATGATTTTTGAATCTTATTCTTCGCATCATATAACATTTGATTTTTCGAGTCTCAGTCATTGCGTTTCTTTTTCCCTTTTCTCCTATCACGTTTCTTCATTCCTCATCTTCTTTGTTATTTATTCTTAATGTCTTTTATGTTCTACAGTTATCTATTAATTTACTATCTAATGAGTCAACTTTTTAATTCTAGTTTTATTTTCTTCCTCTAATTGTGTTGTTCGGGATCGAACGTCCCAGAAGCATATTAGAATTGTGCGAAGGCCTGGTAATTTATATATTTTGGAGCCTGTACATTCTCGTTCATACCACCTCTGCTGCAATGTCTTGTTTTTATGTATATCAAAATTTCTCTCTTTTTTATCTTTGGCATTTTCGATTACGTCATCCGCCTAGTGAGCGTTTAAATTTTTTTGTTCAGTTTGGTCACTTGGATAAAGCACCTACTAGCGACATCTCTAAGAGCATCAATTGTAAACTTACAAAAATGTCAGTTTTACCTTTTCCTAAAAGTGCTTCCTTTTCTACATCTCCTTTCTCTATTCTCCACACTGATTAGGGGGGCCTTCACCCATTGCAACAAAGGGTGGGTCTCTTTAATATGTTTTTTTTGTTGATGATTGTAACCGTTTTTGTTGGGTCTATTTTATGTCTCCCATATGTGAATTTTTTTTTTTTGTATTTACAGTACATTTCATTATATGGTTCAAACTCAATTTTTTATCACTACAAAATCATTCGTTTTGAGTTAGGCGGGGAGATCTTAACAAAGTTTACTAATTTATTAGCTGCATCTGGAACTATTCATTAGTCTTTATGTACTGAAACCCTAACACAAAATGGTACACCTAAAAGAAAACATCGGCGCATCCTTGACACACTCGCTTCCTTCTCCTTTCCACATATGTTCCTGCTGTTTTTTGGGGAGAAATGGTCCTTACTACAGTTTATCTTTTAAATCGAATACCCACTCTTCTTTCTGGGATCTGTCCTTATGAAAACCTATTTGGTCACACTCCTAATCACTCATTGTTACGAGTTTTTGATTCAATTTGTTTTGTTCTTCTTCCCAAAAGGAAACTCAGTGTTCAATCAACTCTTTGTGTCTTCTTTTTTAACATTATTAACTTAATAGGTTGGTTCTAGTTAATTACCAGTTGCTAGGACCGCTAAATGACAAGCCAAAAAAATTGATATATTCAATGAATAGTAGATTTAATCGCGGGATTCCTTGAGATTTCATCTGATCTACTAATAATTTGCATACATTATATTTTGAAGTTATAACTAAACATATTAAACATATATTTATAGTATTAGTATTTTTATTTATAGATAATATTGTTTTTTATAACATTATAACACAATAAAGATGGACAATCATAAACATATACACCGGACCAAACTAGTAAAACTTCCATGATTCAAAGATGACTTACAATGTTATCTTTTCTTTTGTCCTTTATTTTTTAGTCAGAGAGGGCATGAAAGAAGAAATCCAATCAAGCCAAGAACAAGAGAAACTAAAAGTAAAGCTCAAGTCAAATAGGCAGCAAACAAACAACTATCAAAAGCCTGAAAGAACGAAATTTTTGTGTGCCATGTGGACCCACAAGTAGGTCATTTTCATTATAGAAATTTCTTCTAGGGCCCATATAACTTCTTTTTGTTTTTCTCCTTTATGTCCTCTTCTTTTCTCCCTTGCCAAACACAATGTAAGATAAAATTTAGAAACAAAGACTTCTTGGCTTTATTAAGAATGAGAATATTATTCCTGTCAGGACATCTCCTTGACCATTGTGATACGGTGATCCAAAACAATTCCATTTCAATACTTACTCATATTTCCACATAAATAAACTTTTATAAACACAATCATCTAATAAATTTCAAGAGGGGCAGGATAAAAGAGAACTTTTAGGCTTTAGATTACTGGATTTCTTGTGTTGCTAGTCTTTTCCATCATTGAAGATTCGAAAGCAGTTTGCTCTTCTAGTTCATCTCCAATATATTTGTCCCAAGGGTTAGGCATCCTAGCTTGATCACAGATACTTTCTCTTTTTAAAAGAAGAATATTTTAACACACAATATCACCCCTCCAGGACATGAATCCTGCAATTTCCCCTTCAGGGGTGGAAGAAAATATATCGAGCAATGGCATGTTATTAAAGTTAACCTCAACGATTTTTTTGGAGGGGAACTATAGAGTCAGAAACCCATTGGTTGGGGAAAGTAATTAGAAAGTGATAACCCTTCTTCAAGGTATGAAGTCCACCAAAATCTTGACATTTGTGCTGCATTTGAAAGGGGTGATAGAAAATGAGGAGGACAAGAAGGTGGTGGGGGACTAATAAAGGTATCCCTACAGAAAGGAGCTATCCTTCCCCACATTTGTTAGGGTAAGCAATAAGGAAATAAGGAAAGAGGGAAAGGGTAGTGTTTGATTTAGCCACTATAAACATCACAGCATACATTGATCATAACCTTCGTATTATTGTAAAGACTTGCCTCGTCATGATGATGACTTCCATCTTGCAGTAAAGGAGTCATGAGAGGGGGACCAATATCTGGGTCGGGCTTTTGAAATACAAACGTGGTAAAAAGACCTGCAAAAGAAGAATGCCACAAGAATGAGAACTTAAAGAATAAAATGGCGCTATGTTCAAGTTTGATGGATTTATGCACACAAAAAAGATAATGAGGGGAATCACCTAAAACATCATATGATCTAGGAAGAAGTTTTCCTCTGGAATCCACAAGATTCAGACCAGCGTCAAGTAGCATGCCTGCAAATTGTGCTCTTTGGAGCCAAGTAAATGTGGGGATCAACAGTCAGCATTTCTAACTTGTATATTGTTAAGAAAAGCTAATGTGGTCTTTGATCCTTATTGACCAGCTTAGTTTCCATGTACACATAGTAACAGTTCTGATATAGTATATAGATTAGGATAAAAGCACAAGGCAAAGACAGATGAATACTAAGTGGATGGGAAAATCCTTTACCTGTTGTCATCATAAAATTCAGTTAAGTTCTGTATCTCCACATAATCAAGACCAGCCTCTCTGGCCAACCTGGAAAACATATTACTACCAGTAATTACCATATCATTCTAAATTCACATTAAAACTAACAAATTACGGAAGGGGGGATGCCATAAGTCACATTTTGGAGCACCGGTAAGTGTATCCATGCATTGACACTTATCACTCATATTCCAACTGAATTTCCAAACCATGATGCCGTTTCGAGACAACAATAATTTGGACATTTACGAAGAGTTTAGGCAGTGTAAAACCCAAATGTTATGGTGCTAACCAAATAAATCATCAGTAGTATTGATGCATTGAGTAGTACGTTAGAAGATAGAAATATGACCTGATCAAACTAGGGAAGTGAACCAAGCAATGGGTTTCAGCAGAAGTGTCACTAGCAAATTTCAACTGGTATTTCTTTCCAAAAAATGGGAACCTGGAAAGAATCACATTTGATGGCACAAAGTTAAACAAGTTTGGTAACTTTTCTACAAAAAGCAAGCATGCTGATAAGCCCAACTGTACATACTTCTCTTCCTCGATTTCAAAAGTGATCATGTAACTCTCTGATCGAATGCAATTTGGAACGAGGTTGGCCTTCATGCTACTGCTCTTGTTGTGATATGCTTCAACATTTTTCTGGTACTTAGCCCTGCAAATAAGAAATAAACAGTTTCACATAGCACGAACGAAATAGCGAAACACTAACAGTGGAAACTAGAACTGAAAGGATAAACTAAGAGACACTGTGAATGAGATTTTCATTAGGTCCTGTTTCATACCATCATCAAAAACAGATTCATGCACGTCAAGAAGCAGAAAATTCACACTTAAATCTCTAAACCCTAGATATGCACAAAATGGAGTTAACAGCCATTTGGCACTTCACCAATAATGTCACAAAAATCAAATACACAACCAAACAGGTGGAAGATCAAGTGGAAATTGAATTCCTCTCAAATTAATGAAAGAAAAATGCTAAAATCAATATGTAGAGACAGAAGCAGATTATATCAATGGTTAACACAAAAGCAACCTACCGGATTGTAAGAGTATATTAAAAAATTTGCCTTCATGTGGGTTGTAATTACCTTTATGTATATTGTAATTATAAGAACTCTCTTGATTCTTATTTACTTGGAATGGTAATCCATAAATATATGGGTTCCTCTTATTTTTGTAATTAATAGATCTATAAGATAAAAGATTATATTTATATTTATGGTATTTTTTAAAATTATCTTTTCGATTTGATAATGAATATACTTCATAATCATTTTGTTTTTTGTAATGAATTAATTGGTCTTTTTCAAATGAATCCTCTTGGATGAAATCTTGATTTTGAATTGTATGACATCGATTTCACCATTTTTGTACTATTAATCTAGACAATCTAATCTGAGATAAATCGTATTGATAATGACCTCTAAACCAGTTTTTCCATTGATTTATTCCGGAATTCTGAAGTTTCTTATGTCTTAATTAAGAATGAATTATACATTATACAAAAGGAATTTTTCAAGAGAGTTTATGGGTTGGGAGCTTCAAAACCTCATTCCAATCTTTTTGACTTGTTAAATTTATAAAATAATTTACAAAATAACTATTGGCAACTCCATTTAATGAGCATTTTTAAAATTAAAAAAAAAAAACCCAAATTTATGGTATCCAAAAGGAAACTTCTACCAATCAATTTTGAAATTTAAAAATCCATTAATTTATGGTCAGCAAAAAGGAATCTCCCAACTTTTTCCCTCTAAAGAAACAATTTTTTTTTAATAAATATCTTATATTAATACAATAATATGTTGTTTGTTTTTCTTCTTTTTTTTTTCTTTTTGCTAATTGAAATAAAAGGGATAAGTTGGCACACTAGAATAACAATAAGATATAGGTAAAGCGCTGCCAAAAAAACAATCTATTAGAATTATTATCAACATTTGATCTCAAATCTAAGCTTGGTCCATAACTATATATGCGGAGATTTTGCTATAATGGCTTTGGCACAAAAGGATATTACAAGAAACTATATTTCTTGAAATTAATTTGAATGGACAATCTACTATACAATAAAACTTTTATTGGGAATATTTCAAGAAAATTGTTAAAAGCAAAACTTCGATAATGGAATCAATAGCTTTCTTCTCACATTTTTAATTTATCAAATACACAGTGAGAAAGAGGGCTGTCTTGCTCCTCATAGGTAAAGATATAATCCTTTTTAGATAAGTAATAATTTATTAAAAAATGGTTTTGGAAAAAAAGGCACCAAAAAGTACGAACCCTATACAAGCAATCTATATTATATATATACAAGAACGTAGTGCATTCTTAAAACCTTAAAAGATACTTTCTCTTTCCTATGTGGCAACACTCAAATTGCTTCTTTGTTGATCTCTTCTCTACATTATAAATTTTTATTTTTAAATTAGATAACCTTAAATTTTCAAAAGCTCGCCATCTCTTTCCTTATCTAATACCAAATTCAAAACTATCTAGTACAAATTCAAATTTAAACAGTAATTCGACTTATAGATTTGGAAGATTTGTTAACTTCAAATATTTTCAAAGTACAATTTCTTTTTTCAAAACTCACCATTTCAAAATCTTTTTTAAAACCCACCATTCCACATTATTTATCCTTAAACTAACAGCTCAGAATCGGAGGTCTTGGGCGGTTTCAATTGGCATGGTTTCATTTCTAGGTGTGTTTTCAATTCATTGTTGCTTTGCTCATTTTCTTCCCAAATTGTAATTAGAGAGAGAAAGTGGATAAAGTATTAGAGAGAAATTGCTATCAGGCATCTCTAATTTCTTTCAAAAAAATTGGAGAGTCATCGGCTACAAGTGTTTTTATGTCTACACATCTAATGTTTATTTTTGTTTCTCTTTTATGGTCTTTACACCTTTTCTTAGAAAAAGCACTCTCTCTTTCCCACTATATGCAGAAGTCTTCTTTCTCTTTCTCTCTATGCAAAATTTTTACCTCTGTTTTTTTTTCCAGTTTTTCTTAAAATAAAACTATAGGATGTTATAGAGAAATGCAATGGAATTTGGTAAGATTTGTTTAGTTATCTAATTCTGTGTTGAAAATTTATGGAAAAAAATCTTATTTCTTTAATTTAATTTTTACTTTGAGTTACTTAATTGAACTTGACTTTATCTAAAGAATATTTTACATGGCTAAAATATCTCATGTGACACCTCTCTATACACAAGCTTAACATCTGTAGACTCGGATAAAAATTGAATCGTTTTGAACGTCTTTTTGGATTAGAAAGACGCAATTTACGACACACTAATTAAAAATGGTTCTGCGAAAGTGAATATATAAGCCCCAAAATCATAATAGAAAAATCAGCTGACAAGCCCAAATCAATTAGTTCAATAATTAAATGCGAATTGATTTTAGGTTATTAGAATTTCTTTAGAGGTGATACATCTCATCTTTTTTATTTTTATATCTATGTTTTGATAATAATAAATTAGCTGTAATAATTTTTACTTTTGCAGGTAATGCTTGAGATCTTTAGAGTAGATAAAACACATCGTAGGGTGTTTTATTATTTGTTCTAAAAGACTTTTTTATCCATTTTATTGTATTTAAGTAATTATTATATTTTTTAAAAATAGATATTATATGTTATCACATTATTACTGCAAGATATCCAAGTTTTATCCATCTCGTGCATGACACGGGTGGTCGCTAGTGTACACCATAACCAAAAGTATCCTCTCCTATGTGTCTACAAGAATGTACAACTCTCCCAAAATGAATAAAATTGCATCAGATAAAAAACAAAAATCTCAACCAAAAAAAAAAGGAAGAGGCAAGTTGGCGCGAATGTAGGGATTTCCGAGTACATCGACACCTTAGAACAACCTATCCAACTTTCTATAGTTGGATGAAGATCATGCATATGGAACCAGCTGATGATTATTTTATTGATTATTTCATTTAGTATATTGATTTATTATTTAACATTAGAATTTTATAATTTTATTATTTACTTTAGTAGAATTGTTTTGATAAGATTTGTTTTTCTTATATTTATCCTTTTATTATCATAAGGGCATATTTAAGGACATTTAAGATTGTGCATTGTAGGTGGGGATATTGACAAGTGAAGATTGAACATTTTTCTTAGGATTTGTGTAGCTTTCAGTTCATTCCTCAGTGTGGATTTTAGGGTTGCGTAGATGTGGATGTCTAAAGTTTCGTTCTTGATTACAAGTGCAATTGCCAGTTGGTATAAACTCCAATTCCTCCCTAGGCGTGAATTTCTAGAGTTCTTTAGGTGCGGGTTTCTAGGGTTTCTTAGGTGTGAATGCCTAAGAGTTTGTTCTTGATTATCTTACAATTTGTATTAGTTTTAGTATCAAAATAAGACGCTCTTTAATCATATTGTCTTAACTCAGGTATGAATCTATAATCAAAAATCAAGGCATACTATACTACTACCAAAGTGACTTTGTTTCACACTCGACAAAGTTGAGTTTTACTCATCGCAAGAGACTTGGTGCAGACACCAGGGTCGGAGTTCCAGTTTCACGAGTGCGTAAATGCTTGAGAACAACCCACCCAACATGCTATGGTTGGATGAATATAACACGTGGACTTTTAAAATCATAGTTGGAGATTGTGATAAATGAAGATTGAATAGTTTTCCTAAAATTCATGTGGATTTCAGTTCATTTCTAGATGTGAATTTTTAGGGTTTTCTAGGTATGAATGCATAAGGTTTTGTGCTTGATTGTCCTCACAATCCCTTTGAAGTGAAAAATTGCACTCTCAATACTTTCAAAAGATCTCGTGTTTCCCTCACTTCACAAACAGTATGACATGCACATACTTGGGAAGAAAGAGGTCCTTTTTTTGGGAGGGGGTGGGGGGCAAAGGATGGGGACACAGAGAGATGACGAGGCAAAGGTCCTTGTCATGTGTCCATATCCATTCTTTCTCTTCCATGATATGGAAGGAACTATAACAAGAAACAATAAAAGTTTATGATCTATATTTTGGCACTTAAAAGAATACAGAAGTTGAACCAATAACTGGAGGCAAACAAAAAAAATGGATGAGTTCATTAAGAAGAAAATGCTGATTGCACAAGCAAAGCTGCAAATTCCAAGAAAATAAGAATCCCAAAGTCGGGAAAAGGTCCAAGAGAGGGGTAAAAAAATCCTTTCCAAATCGTGTCATACCATATAGTAGACGAGTCAGGACAAATACCAAAAAAATAACCCCCTGGTTTAAGCAATGATGCCACATTATGTAAAAGCCTCCTTACTTTCTCCTCAGATTCAAAACATAACTGCATGCAGACAACAAAAGTTAATATCATTTTTTTACTAAAGAAACAATGGAAAAACATGCAAAAATGTACTTGGAACCTGCAAGTGCTGCATGCAGCAAACAATGTCAGCCGTATCGCCCTTGTCCTGCAAGTGGGATCCTATATCCTCCTGCCAAAATTATGCACATTTTAAGGGTAGAAGAAATAAATTACATAAAATCAAAGCTAAACCACACTTAGCTTCAAGTCATGAACATAATTTAAGCACCGCACTACCAATAAATTCCTATAACAGGGACAGTAAATTTAAATTCATTTTAGAAAGCCGAAGATTTGTAATGTACGCAAATCCCTTTGTTTATGGTTTACCATATGGATTTATAACACTGAAAATGATGAATTGGCATTTTAATTTTCAAGAAAAGCCTAAGTGAGTAATTTCTATAGTCTTCTTGGATGAATCTAGGAATCTAATCACAATTTGTTGTCTTCGGAGCTAAAATGGTTTTAAGTGTAGAACTTAAGTCATAATTAATAACTCTTCTCAACAAAATTTACAGGTTTCAATTTGTTTCAAGAGTTTTACAAAGAAAGAAGAGTCAAGACTCAAGAATGCTACAATCTTAAGTCATAATTAATGACTCTTCTCAATAAAATTTTTAGATTTCTATTTGTTTCGAGAGTTTTATAAAACAAGAGTCAAGACTCAAGAGCGCTACAATCTTATAGAAGGAGACAGATGTAGCAACTTCCCCTAATATACTCATTGGAACAGCTAGAGATGTCATTAGAGGTAGCAATTTATTAAGCACAATGGTGGTGTTTGGCGTTGCTGAAACTAATTGCTTATAGATTGTAGCTGAAGAAATGATAATTTTATCTTGTAATAGATGTTGTGCGTGATAATTTTATCTTGTAATAGATGTTGTGCGTGTTTGAAAAAGATATTAGCTCGTAGCTAACATTAGTCATTTATAAAAGAAAAAATAATAATAACTTGTAGCAGAAGTTGAGTATTTGAAAAAAAAATGATAACTTTGCTAAAACGAGCTGCAGAAAGCTATAAACTATCATCAGAAGCAAAGCCAAGCACCACCAATATACTTGTTTTTCTCTGCACAGCTGATGTCATCAGTGGTGGGCACCATTTTACGTGTGCATCTGGGGTTTAGATTTAAGTAGACCAAATTTTGAGTAGACAGGTATTAGAAGTTCAACAATCTGTTGAGTCAGTCATACACATCTTACAAAGGATTGAACGACTCCGTCACTAAGGGTGCAAAGGGAGAAGAGGAGCTTAGAGCTAGTTTCTTAAGTATTTCATTATGTGGTGTGACAATATTGCTACTCGTGCTAGTTCCACACAACAACCAATTCATTTTACCAATGAACCGCTGAAATACTATCAATACTACCAAGCATATGAGCGGAGTGTTTATACTGTATTCATTTATATACACAACTGATACATGATATATGGACATGATATTTATAAATAAATATAGAAGTCGCACAGATAGTGTGGATTTTTTTCTCTTATTTATCTTTGGAGTTAAGGGGATTTAACATTAGAGAAATTGTAAAAAATATAATTTGTTGTTGTGTAATTTTGTAAATCAAAAGTCTGAGTGAACTTCAATTTTGAGTTTACACCAAAAGGGGTGTTCCCTTTAATAATGGTGTAGGTAATATATCTATAATACCTATCCATGTAGCTAGATCTATATCTATATCTATACTATAATAAAGCAAACAGCTTGTTCGGTCTGAATGAAGCCAACTCACGCTTTTATAACCGCTACAAGATTTTTATAACCGCCACAGTTTTCACATAAATAAATAAATAAAAGAACTGCACTCCGGCCTCTCTATTTACTATCTGTTTCTATAACTTTGAAACCCCAATTAGTTCATTTGATGTAAATTATCATTTTTTTTATTCAACCCTTCTTTTATAAAAACTTAACGATTGTACAGGGATAACCTATGCCAAAAATGCTA
>JAOTRH010000001.1:2686306-2716625 GCA_034768845.1 Heliamphora exappendiculata
GAAATTCTCCCAACAAGCTTAAGAATGATTTGATTTTGAAAAAACCTGCTCGGTTTGATCTAGTTTCTTCTCCAGAAAATACATGTTTATGTTTCTAACCTGTTTGAATAAATGACTTATTTGTTTATTGGCTTAAATAAGCACGTACATGTGGGTAAATAGCTTATTTGTTTATTGGCTTAAATAAACAAGTCTGTTTGGCTTAAACTTGGTTTAAAACTTGCTTATTTAGTTTATTGGCTTATTTATTTATCGATTTATTTGCTTATTAGCTTAAATTTTACTTATTTAGCTTCGTAAACGAAGTTGCTTATTTGGGGTTAAATTAACCAAATAAGCCAATAACCAAATTTATCCAAACGGGGCAATAAGAAATATAACTTACACTAACAACGGGAAGAGAAATGGTCTTACAATTTTATTTATAATTTTTTAAGTTATGTTTTAAAAAAATGGATTAAATGCGCATAATTTTTATTTTTATCTCATCGTGAAAAAATAGAAAATAACTTTTAATCAGAAAAATTTTATGCAAAAAAGACCAAAATGAAAAACCGTCAAAGCTTTTAAGTAACCTAACGGTCTTAGAAATTTTTCTTTTAACTTTAATTCAAAGGGACACAATTTTTAGATTACCTTTGGCATGAAAAATTAAAAAAAGAAAATTTGCGCCAAAAATATAAAAATATAAGAAACAAGAAATAAGAAAAATCCTACACTAAAAATTAAATAAAGTTTTTTTAAAAAATATTTTAAAATTTTTATTAAATACTATTTTTTTCCCCATGTTATCGAGCATAAATTTGATTTAGTGACAACAAATCTCAAATTCGACTAAGAATATAAAATTAACAAACCCAAAGAAAGAGAGATATCGACACTTGTTTGTCTTAGCCCGGCAAACAACTTAAAACCAACTTAAAAATCATTTTACTTAAAACTTAAAAAACCTTTTTCACTTTGTTTGGTAATAATGTCTTTTTGCTTTCTTGTTTAATGGCTTTTAACCATTTTGTTTAACTAATGTACTTCTATACATTTTAAAAAATATATCATGACTTTTATTATATACACTTATTTTTTTATAAAAATTATATTTTTAAAATTTACTCGATAAAATTTATCAAACAGGATCATATTGACTATGAAATTATATGAAAATAAAAGTATCATAATAAGAACTTTAGTTCTTCAAATATTGACAATAAAAGATAAAATTGGTGAGTATTTTGCACGTCCTCTCTACACCTCCACTCGAATTTATATCTAAAAAATACGAAAAGTTTTTCCCAATCTGAGATAGAGCCGAAAAAATATAGAAGGGCATTATTTTAAACTCCTTGGCGAATGTGCTTCTTTTTTTTTTATGTGTATTGTGTAATGGAACATGCATCTAAAATTTGAAATACATATTCTTATTAACAAATATGTTATTGAAAATGCTTGCACTAAGGAATACACTGCAGTTTTTTTTGAATTATCATATGATAGATAATCATAAGATTTTTGTGCAAATTTATGAGTTTCATCTCATTGGCATAGAACTAAAAAATGAAGAAATTGTACCATAGCCATTCATTGTGCTGCTGCGTTGATCGAAAAACTTATTGATACTTAAAGAGATTATAAGAACAACATGAAATACAAGCAAAATGACATGAACTTATTGATACTTAAAGAGACTATAAGAACAACATGAAATACAAGTAAAAGGACATAACTCCGGAGGAGGCAATTATTCATATCTAATTAGAAGATAACAAAAAGTTATTGGTGAAAGCTCAAAAGGCCAAGAAGCTCATTGCTATGGTAAATGTTGTGGTCCAAAGCCAAATAAAATTGTTGGAAGACCAAAACATAAACAGCAAGGTACTCAACACAATCTAAAATGTTAAAATTTTAAAATGAAAGATAATTGTTATATTTGTGGAAAATATGAACAACATGCTCGCCAATGCAAGCACAGGAAAAGAAATGTCAATCTTGTCAAACCATTTGCAGACTTGGCTGAGGCAGGTGAAATTGTTGCTGTCTTTTTCGAAGTAAACATGATGGCCAAATAGAATAAATGGGAGGTAGACTTTGGGGCTTCTAGGCATATGTATAGAAATAGAAGTGCCTTCACCTCCTACACTCCTATTGAATAATGGGAAGAATAGGTTTTTATGAGGGATTTAAGGCCCTCGCATGTTATTGAAAAGGAAATGTTGTGCGTAAGCTAACCTTTGGAAAAGTCATATCTTAATCGGTGCACTGAATGTGCCACTAATTTGTTCGAATCTTGTATTTGTTTCTCTATTGAGCAAAGTTGGGGTTAAAGTTTTCTTTGAATTTTATTGCTACAATGGTTTGTTCGTTTTAAATGTTTTTGAAATTACAAATGATGATGTATCTTCTTCTGCTTACATGGCTGAGTCTGTTAACATTTGACATAGTAGATAAGGACATGCGAATTTCTTGTTTATTAAAAAAATGAGAGAACTAAGTTTAATCACTAGTATCTCTTTTAATAATCTCGAAAAATATTAAATATGTGTCGAAGCAAGATTAATATGAAAACTTGCAAAAGTGTTGAATAAGAATCTAAACTTCTTAGCTTAATTCATACAGATTTCGCAGATCTAAATGACAATTCAACTAGGGTTGGCAAAAAGTCTTACATTATTTTTATAAAAGATTATTCAAGATTCAATATAGTTTATCTTCTAAAGCATAAATATGAGGTAGAATATAAAGTTGTAATGTTTAAGGTTATGGCAAAAAATTAAATTAATAAAAATATTAAAAGACTTCGTTTTGATATAAAAGGAGAGTATAGTTCTAATATTTTTAAGGAACATTGTGAAAAATAATGTATAATTCATGAGATCACTCCACTATATTCACCTTAATTAAATGGAATGGCTGAAAGAAAAAATAGAACTCTTAAGAACATGGCAAATGCAATGCTAATTAGTTTGGGAACACCTAGCAACTTGAGGGTGCAATTTTGTCTACATGCCATATACAATAGAGTTCTTTAAATAAGAAAAAAAAAACATAAGAATTACATATGAGTTATGAGTAAATAACGCACCTAACCCTGCATGTCTAAAAGTGAGAGGGTGTCTTGTAAAAATAATGCTTCTAGAAGCTAACAAAAAGAAAAATAAGATCTAAAATTTGTGATTATCTCTTTGTTGGTTATGCTAATAACAATGTTGCTTACATATTTTTTGTGCTTAAAATGGTGTGTTAGAACTTAACACTATTATTGAAACTAATAATGTAACATTTTAAAGCATGTGTTTCCACTTAGAATCTCAACAGAGAAACCAACAAGAAACACAAATCGAAAATGTCATATGAAAATCATACTATTTTGGAACCTAAACCTAGAAAAGTAGAAGTCAAAGAAAGAGGGAACCAAGCTAGAGATGAACTTTTTTTTTTTACATTTTTATTGGATGACGATCCTACATTTAAAGAAGCTATAACTTCACCCAATGTATCTTTTTGAAAAGAAGCTATAATAGTGAAATTAAATTTATAATGGCTAGTCACACTTGGAATTAGTTAACTTGCCTTGGGACTAAACCTATTGATGCAAATGAACTTTTAAAAGGAAATTAAAACCTGGTGGGCCTATCTAAAAAATCAAAAATCGTTTAGTTGCAAAGGAAATTTTTCAAAAGAAAGATGTCGATTATTTTGATACATATACACATGTGACTAGAATCCCTTCTATAGGAGTTTTGATTGTATTGGCATCTATATATAACCTTGTGATTCACCAAATAAATATTAAAACCGCTTTGTTAAATGATGATCCAGGAGAAAAAATATATATGGAACAACCAAAAAGTCGTATTGTTCCGGTTAAGGAACGAAAGGTGTATAAGTAAAATCTTTGTATCGCTTCAAACAAACACCTAAACAGTGACATGAAAATCTTGACTCGATGTTGATTTCTAATGAATTCACTGTTAATAATGCTGATAGGTGTATTTACTACAAATCGTACAATGTCTTTGTTGTTGTCATTTGACTTTATGTGAATAGCATGCTTATATTTGGAAGTGTTAGGAATTTTGATCTTAGTCATATTCCTTTTTAGTTTGAAAAATTTATGATAAACTATTATTTGAATTATTAATATTTTATTTTGTGTTATTTGACACTTGTTCCTGTGAGTTTGGTGTTATATGTTGTAGGGTATCAGATATTTCATGAAAAAGAACAAGAAAATATTAATTACTGCAATGGGAATCAGACCGATCAACAAACTGCTTGAACAGTCGATCAAGCGGTTAAATGCACCTATCGGTATCTCAATGTTCTGTAACAAACTACTGCAACACAAGCTTCACCGCTTGAGTGGTGAAGGACCACTCGACCTATCCGTAGTGAGTCAGCTTAAATATTTGCTTATGTTAGCTAGGGAGAGTTATATATGTAAGCAGTTAGAGTTTCTTTAGTGGAGCCTCCTTAATCATAACATCTCTAGCCACCAAAAGGAGCTTTCTTAGTTGATTAAAAAGCTCACAAGCCAGTTAACTCACTTGATAATCATTTAACTTTCGCATAGTCAAGAACATCATCACGCAACCAAACCTTCAATGATCCTTTCGAGTTCGTGAATTCCTTTGAGTGGATTCTAAAGAGTTTTAAGTCTGGTGGTGGATTCCGTCAGCATATAAAGTCTGGTGGTAGATTCTAAAAATAGTCAAACACCGAGTTAGTGTACGTGAATTTGGCATGAGCAGGCTTACATTCGTAGGTTATGAATCCAATGGTGGTCGGTAAAATTCTCTTATAACCAACGACTTATTATAGTGTTTGATATTTCTGAAACTGGATTGGTCCCGTGATTTTTATTCGGTTTGGGATTTTTCACATAAAAATCGCATTGTCTCTTGTGCGGTTGTATTTGATTATTTTTGTTGACTTGTGTGAATGTTTGATTATTTTTATGGCATTTTGGCTTTTTTAGATAAATTGATTAGTACAAATCAGTCAGTGAATGGGGTTTCAATTGGTATCAAAACAAGTCACTTAAAATTATTTTTTTATTTTTTTTAAAGTGTGATCCTTGATTGATTTGCAATAATGAATTTTCTTAGAGATGGCAACTTGACTGGTAGACCACCACTCTTTGACGAATCAAACTACCTTTTTTGGAAAGTATGCACGAGAGCTTTTTGAAAATTGATCGATGAGTGTGCTTGGCTTTCAGTTGTTGAAGGATATAAGTACCCCACTATAGTTGTTGATGGGAAAACAGTCCCTAAATCCGTGGTTAGATGGGACAAAACCAATTTTGAAGATGTATGTTGAAGTTGCAAAGTCATAAATGCTATCTTTAGTGAAGTCATATAAGATAAATTTTGTATAATAAGTACATGTAACTTGGTTAAAGAAGTATGGGATATACTTTAAGTCACTCATGAAGATACTGTTACTGTAAAAAATCTCAAAATTTCAACGTCTCACCACAAATCTTGAAACTTTACGTATGAAAGACGATGAAAGTTTTGACGATTTTTATGCAAACTTGAGTAACATTGTGAATGCTTCTTTTAATCTCGGTAAAAAATACTCACTTTTAAAATAATTTGAAAAATTCTTAGATCTTTACCTGAACGTTTTCAACCAAAAGTCACAACAATGAAGAGGAGTAAAGACATTAACTCTATTTCTGTTGAAAGTTTAGTTGAAAATCTGTAAACCTATGAGCTAAAAGGGCTTCAAAAAATTTGGCGTTTTCTTCATTTCAAGGTTTTGCAAGTGTCTCTATTGAAAATTAAGACCTCGAGATAATGACTATCTTTTTGAAAAAATTTAGCAAGTTTTTAAAGAATAAAAGGCCGAATTAGGAGGAAAATTTCAAAAGAGACACGAGAAAGAAAAAATGCAAAATATGTCTAATTTTATCAAAAAGGGGTCGAAATGCCAATTTTTTAAAATTCAATACTATGAATGCAAAAGATATGAACATATGGTAAAAGAATATCTCAACTTTCTTAGAAATAAATAAAAAAGATTTACAGTCACTTAGGATGACGAGAGTGAACCCGAGATGGGTGATGAGAATGAGTATGATACAAATGGAGATGGCAATGATGTTGTCTTTGTTGCTTTTGTTCAAGAAAGTAACTCGGGTGAAGAAGAAAGTGACTTTGGTGAAAAATAGGGTGAATAGGTGAGTGATTCTAAGAATGATGAAACAGTCCAACAAACTTATGATAAGTTTTATAATGAGAGTTATTTGTTGACTAAACACAATGCTGATGTCACGCCTTCCCTCCAGGAATCGAAAATCAATGTGAGTTATAACAATTAAAAGAGTATTTATATTAATCAATCTCAAATTAATTATTTTTAGGAACTCACATAACTGTACATGTTAAGGATACATTATCTTGTATATCCAAACCGGCATATACTTTACAAAAACTTATATTTTTTGCCATTTTTTACTTAAAGATTAAAACAAAGGCACAATTTACTGCGAGCCTGGAATTATGAACTTGACGACTGTGGTGGACCAACTTTATGCATCCCTGCATTCTGCAACGACAAAGGTTACAGGAGAGTGCACTTAGTATTGAAATGAACAAGATAGAAAACTGTCATTCCATTCAAAACATAATGCTTTTTATAAGAGATATAAAATACTGCATTTACTCCTCACAAAAATCTCATAAATAACATTCCCAACCCTTTTCAAGGGTATCTTGCTCAAATTTTTCAAAAGTATCTTTCAAGCTCAACAGCCACAGGTTATTTAATTCACTGTCATATAATTTAAAAGTAAAGTTCTTGGCATAATCGTCACAATTCAAAGTGAAACTGTCTTATTTACAATTCATACCTAACAGTGATCAAGTAGTCATCCACCTCACGATCGGGAGTTCCGACGGTACCGTAACCTCAATTCTCAATGCACAGATAGCAACGTGATGGAATGAGGGCCACTCTCCACCAAGCGCGAGTGGTATGTGCTGTCCGGAACTTAGCCCGCAACGCCTTTATGACAAAAACTCCCGCTCAACGGGAAACCTCCCCCACAGGGAAAACCAACACCCATAATTGGGCAACCTCCCCTAACGGGATGTAAAGGGCCGAAAACCCTTGTAACTTGGCATTTTAGAACAGCATCTCATAATATTGATAACATTTGTCAAAGTGTTTATATTACAAACACATGCTTTTCAAAAAGTATATATAGTATGTTTAGAAATATCATGATATTTGAATAAAAGGTTATGCTATCACCATTTTTCATACTTCAAAACATGGATATAAAGCAAATTTAAAACATAAACCATGTATTTATGTTCAAAATAATACTTAAGCACTCTCACATTGACTTAAGAGTAACAAGACTATTTCTTCGTCCTCGATCCCACTTCCTAATCCTCTGATGATAAAATCTCGGGGCTTAGCAAGAAATCACATCTAAACGTAAATGTGGAATACTAATTTTTTGTATGTAACTTAGTTAAAGATTTTATTTACTTAGTAACTCTTAGTAAACACCTAAATTTTTTAAGTTTTCAATTAAATAAGAAATTCATAAAATTTAGCTTAAAATTTTATTTACATTTATCACTAGTATATTTTAAAGTACTTCATTACAATCCAATTACAAATATATTATTCGCTTGCTTAATTTAAATAAAATTTATTATGTAGCTCCGGGAATATAAAAATATTTTAAAATTGTATTTTTCTTATACTTTTCATTAGTTTCAAAATTTTTAAAAAAAATCAGAAAAATAAATAAATAATTAAACAATAAGCTAACTAAAATATTTAAACTAAACAAACAAACCCAAGCAACAGTGTCCATCTTCACCCTCCAGGTGTTTCTTTCTTCTATATTATTATTATTATTAGTATTTTTTCATTACTTTTCTCTAGTAATCAAATAACTTAATTTTTAAATTGTTTAAAATAAAAAAAAATAAATTAGTCTAATCAGCGATGGGTACATATTCGACTGATCGGATCATATTTTCAATAAGTTAGAAATAAATTCGAAAAATAGTTTGTTAATAAAATTTATTAAACAAAAAAAATTCGGATTTGGATTTTCTGAAGCACTGTACTAAAGATCGGAACCGTTCATTAGCGGCATTAAGCTGTCGGAAAGGTAGTAAACATTGATGATCGGGAGATAATTACGTGCACAGTGGTAACCATGTGCGTACAAATTATGAAAATTAAGTTCATTAAAGGTGGTGGTAGCTGCGGCTGTTTGCAGCGGCTTTAAACAGTTCCTGGGGTGTCGACGGCGGTCTGGAGGTGGTGGTGATGGTCTCCAGTGGTGGCGTCATGGTGGCTATGGTGGAGAAAAGAGAGACGGGAGAGAGAGAGAGAATTTACCGAGAGAGAAAAAAAGAGAAACGGTGGTGCTGGCGGCTAACGGTGGCGGGGGAGTCGCCGGTGGCGACGACGGCCATGATCGGCGGTGACAGGTGACGGCGGTGGTGTGCTCCGGCGGCGTCTAGCTGATCGGTGGTGGCGTTGCGCGGGTTGTTTCCTCCCTGTGTGTATATATGTATATCCCTGTGTGTATGTATATAATATATGTATATATAATTTATGCTCTTCTCATGGTCCTGTCTTTCCCTCCGAGGCTTATTCTGTGTGCATATGTATATAGGTTGTCTTCTTAACGAACACTCGGTGCTTGACTTAAAATTTGATTATTCATTGCAAATGTTTTAACAAGTATCCTTTACTCATTACAAATTTTTGACACGTGAATCATACGTGTCAAAATGCAATAATAATTTGTACCACATAAATTTTTTGGTGTAAATTTTATATTTTTAAAACTTTTAAAAATTTAATATAAATTTTTAATACTTGTTCGTGATTTTTTTTGCGTCATGAGAATTTTATTAAAATATTCTTACACGTAAGTTTTTAAATTTGTAAATTTATTAAATTTAAAATTTTTCGATTAAAATTTTTTTTATAAGATTTTGTTAAGAATTATTTTAAGAGTATTAGTTAATTATTTTTACAACGCATTGTCAAGTAATATATTATTCTAAAGAGCTTAACTAGTTAACCTGAGAAATTATAATTAGCACGCGTCTTATTTTTATGGGTTGCATGGTACGAATTATTACAAATCTAAACATTCTTTCAAATTAAATAAACAAAATATTCTTTAAATTTACAATATTAAATATGCATATTATCAATTATTCTAAAATTATATTAACATGATTAACTTCTAAAAAAAATACAAAATTAAAAGAAAAAAAAACCAAAAAAAAATTAAACCAAAACTAAGAGATTTTAAAGGAAAAGTTTACGCAACTAATTAGAATTATGATTTAGAAAAACAAAAGAAAATGAATCTAATTATTATTAGAGATTCTATGGATTTTATATAAAAATTAGACAAAATAAAGAAAAAATAAAATAAATGCTATAAAAGGAGAAACTTATGCTAAAATTAATAGATTTTGTGAATTTTAATATTAAACAAAAAAAAGAGAAGAAAAATTAAAAAAATACAATTAAAAAAAAATTAAACTAACATTAAAAGATAAAGGAAAAAAAGATAAAATGGATATTATTAAAAAAAATTAAACTAACATTAAAAGAAACATAACAAATATAAATAACGACTATTACATAGTAATATTATAGCCGTTTAACAAAGAATTATAAAATATGAGTATAATATTGAGAATTACAACCATATAAATGTTAGTACGTTGAATATGATAATAACAACATCGTAAGTCGTAATTGTCAATTATGTTAGTACTATTTTTAATGAATTCAAAAATAACAATGTGCTAAGTATATAATGTGAACAAAATAATAACTAGAAAATTAATAAGAAGTATCCAAATTACAATAAACAAACTGTGCACACTAATTTCATGCTTACAATTCTACAAATAAAATTGTGAACTAAATCAATTATACATATGAATGAAACATGAGAATTGAAATTGAACTTAACTCGGCCACTCCAAATGATAGAGAGTGGAGAGAGAAAGGTCGGGAATCCAAACAGAATACCTAAATCTCTATAATACGGATAAAACTTCAAATCAGGGAGATGTGCTTCAATGATCCATTCCTCAATCAATGATCCAATCCAAGTGTAAGTGAGTTAAGGTTTCGGTATCGGTGGTCAATCTCTCGATACTTCAGCAGAATTTCGACGTCAGGGCTCGTACTCTCTCGATATCTTGGCAGAGTATCCTCCCTAAATTCTTCTCTTCTATTCCCCTGAAAAGCGTATATGAGGTATGGTATTTATAAAATTTTTCAAGCGATAAAATATTGACATGTTTTGGGACACATTATGCCATTTAGAGTTGGCGATCACCATGTATGAAGTTGGCCGTCGTCACAAATATCAAGCTTCCATAAATTTCTTATGATGGTCGCCACAATAAAGTTGACGACTCATGGTTCAAATGTGGCGATCGCTACTTTGGTTAGAATTTTTAAGAGTTTCTTATAGAGATTGCCACAATAGAGTTGGCGGTCCCATGCGTGGTTCAAAAGTTGACGGTTTAAGAATAATTTTATTTGTTTGAAGGTTTTGATTATTGAGTTTAAATATTAAACTTGAATTATTTTTCGATGATTGTTTCAAGAGCACCATCCTACTTACTGTTTCAAGAGCACCATCCTACTTACTTTTATCATTGGATGCACCCAAATTAAACCTAAGATTAACCGGGTCAAATTTGAGTGTCTACGACCTCTCCTCCTCCTCCTCCTCCTCCTCCTCAATCCCCGATTTGAGGATCCACAGTAGCGCCGTTAAGAACTGAAATTAGGGTTTAATTACTTTTCTTCTCAATTCCAATTTAGGGGTTCGAGCTTTCGATTGGTTGCCTGTGTAGAAACTATTTTCCTTTTTACACCGACAATGACTTTTTGCTTCTTTTGGTGGTTGTGTCAGAGAGAGAGAGAGAGAGAGAGAGAGAGAGAGAGGCACAACGAGGGAGAAGATGTTATTGCAAGCTTCGAGCTTTACCACTGGTGACCCAAAATCTCTTGGTTTTTGTTTTGATTGTTTGGTGGGATTTAAAGGAAAAGCAGAGAGAACTCAATAATTCAATAATTTGAGAGAGAGGAGGGGGAAGGGGGCTCTGATCCATATTTATGTGAAGGGAAGCCATCTGGTGATTCTGGCTTTCAAGTTGTAAGTTATGCTCCATAGTCCCATTTGTTTCCTCTTTGTAAGTTATGGTCCAACTAGTTGCCGAGCTTGGCCCTGACTGCTCTGCTCGTTCCTCTTCTTCTTGCGCTTCCTCTTGCTCTAATTATGGTTCGATCATTTTTCTTCTCAATTCCAATTTAGGGTTTCTTCTCACTTTTATTCTCAATTCCAAATGCTCCAGATTTAGAACAAAGCTTCCGAGTTTTATGAAATCAAAGAAACCCTTTCTATTTCTCCTCCTTCCATCACTCTCTCTCTCCAAAAAAACAAGTCAATAATTACAACAAGAATTTGAGTTTTTATAGTGAGAAATTCTCAATTGCTTATGAGGATTCTTACAACTTAATACTAAAAATAAATTGAATTTATACATTGCAAAGATTTTAAAAAAATTGCAAAACCTCTTGAGATGAACACCAGCACTAATGTCCAAATCGTCTTTTCTTGGTGTTCATCCATCTTCTTCTTCCTGCTTTTTTCAAATCAAGCTCAAGAACTTCTCTTCCTTAATCGCTCCCATCACTTCCCCTAAACTTTTCCTTCCGCTTGCTTTAACCTAACCACATCTCAATTCAACAAACTGGTTTTCTCCAAATCGCTATCAAAAGCGAAGCCGTCGTCGTGTCTGAAGGTCGAGATCTTCACTGGCCAGAGAGGGAATAGTTGTTGTGGTGGGAGAGAGAAACTAGCATATAGATTGTTGATAGAAACCAGCATATAGAGAAATCAGAACTGAAGAATTATTTTCAAAACTAAAGGAACTGAAGGATTATTTTTCTATGTTTTTCTCTTATCTCTCTCTCTCTCTCTGTATCCTTCTCCCTACTTTTGCCTAATCAAGATCATCATGATCGCCACTCTGATTAGGTTTTATTTGTTGGCGGGTGTTGGCCCGATGGTAACGGAGGGATGGAGGTCGTGGTGACGAATGTCGGTGGTGGTGGGATGGGGTGGAGCCTGGGGTTGGCTAGTGCATACTGATCTCTCTCTCTCTCTCTCTCTCTTTGCATTTCTTCTAATTCTCCAAGATTAATCATTTAATTCCCCTCTGGAGTTACTGGAGTTAGTAAGGATAAAATGGAAAAAAATATAAAATATTTAACGATAAAATTAATTTTTCTTTAGTCAACTAATAGAAGTGTTAAAATAAAATAAAAAATAAAATTATTTTAAAAATTTTAAGAGAAATTTTTGAAATAAGTTTAAATATCAAGATAAGTGAATATAATTTATCCTTAAATTTTTTACAAAAATAGATATTTAAGTTAAGAAGCTTTCGGACTTAACTTTGCAAGATTGGAGAAAATTTTAACTTTTCTTATTGGTTTTCATGCAAAAAGTATGTTCTTACAAAAAATAGCGTTCTATCAATCTAGATAACATTTTTGACCATTGAAATATGAAAGAAATAGAATTAGGCTTCACCAAAATTTGTGTTTGCAGAGAAGACCAATATGAAGTTATAGTAAAAATTTCAAAGTAATAGCTCGAGTCTAAATTCAAAAATAAAATGCATAAAATTTGAATTCTTACCAAATATTTTTAGGGACAGAATCAAAGACCTAAACTTTCTTAACTCTTTGGTCTTTGATTCATCCATGCATGGTTATATCTATCTTATATATGACTTATATAAGGGTTATATATTATTTTTGAGGATCAAACTGACAAAAATAAAAAAAAAATAATGAGAAGAGAAAATAGAAAAAAATTTAGATTCAAAATCACTTTTCATAAGCTTTTGAGTATGGATCTTCAACCATTTGCGTTCTTGAGCCAAAGAGAGCAAGAAAGATGAAAACTGTGAGTATGATAGTGTGGTCTCTACCTTGTTTAGGGGCTGCAGTATGAAGGAGAAGATGAAATCTTGAAAAAGATCCTCCAAGGAAAGCACATTTAGCAAGAACACCAAAACTCTCTTTTGTTTCTCTCTCTAATCTCTCAAGCACACACAGGAACACTTGGAAATATTTGAAGTCTATCTTTGAAAATGTGAGTGGGGCTCATGATTAAAGTTGTAAAAAGTGTGGTGGGTTTGAACCAATGGTGGTGCATGCAAAGAGAAATTATGACACAAGCTATTAAACTAATTGGTTGAGTGTTGGGGGAGTCAATGTGGCGTGCCAAGGTGGTGGGTTTTTGGCTCCAAATTTAAATTTTAATGCATTACGATGATATATTAAAAGTTTAATGATATATTTATACTATATTATTTTAAGAAAAATGTATAAAATTTGATTTAATGTATATATTTAATCACTAATTCTATGGAATTGAATTAAATTTGTAATTTTATGTTTAGTACTTTGTTTCTATCATTTAAATTGATTATGACATTATTTAATTGTGTTGGTGGAGTTAAATTAAGTCTTTTGTATAAATTTGTGAATTGATATATGTTTTTGGCTACTTTTCCACTAGCGTTTTATAAAATTAATAATTTAGGTTTAAAACTCTAATTCCACAATTCACTATTATTTTATCACTATTTAATTAAATATAGAGTAAATTTCCAATTGAATTAAGCCATTTTTACAATTATGTATAAATTTGACATAATGTATAAAATTGATTTATCTTTCTATGGAATTGAGTTAATCTAATACTTTTTTTTTATTTATACATTATTTTTATAATTTATAATGTTATTGTAATATTTGAATGTAATCACATAAAAGACATTTATTAGAATAAGTTTTTTTTATGTAATTCTTTAAAAGGGACCTTTTTAATTGGAATATTGATTATATGGTCTTAATTAATTAGACTGAACTATATAAACATATTATTTTATTTAAAAATTAGATTTTTAAAATTTTAATATTTTTTTCTAACAATAAAAATATATACATATACATACAAGGCTTTGTTTGGTCTTTTAAAGATGAGTTTGGTTGGGTTGTGGGCCAAGTTTCTAGGAATTGGACTTAAATTATGAATTTGGATCTTTTAATTAATTGGACTCAAGACTTAGTTTTTTGTTGCGTTCAAGATTAAGGTTATTAGACTAATTGGGCCTAACTCAAGTCCATGAAAAAGAATTAGGTAGAATTAGTTCAAGTTGGACCAAATTGAAGTTTGTTCTATTAATTTATTTAATTGTTATTAGTCCATGACAAAGAATTAGATAGAATTAGTTCAAGTTGGGCCAAATTGAAGCTTGTTCTATTAATTTATTATTATTATTATTATTATCATTATTATTATTTCATTGTAAATTTTGAAAACATAGAGATTATGTCTTGAAAGTTGAAATTTGATTTGATTTGATTTGATTTATTTATTTATCTATCTATTGAACTAATAAAATATTTTGGCACATACTCCTAGGTGGTCATACATAGATGTTATGTGTATTCATTATACTTATTTTTGTATATTTATTGATGTTGGTTGTAGAAAGATGTGAAAGAGAAATGTCTCGGGGACTTTTATGTAATTATAAGAATTTGAGGGATTTATATATAATTATCGAAACTATAATTTTCTAGAACTTTGAGAGTGATTTATATGAGACTAAAGTGTTGTTCTGATGAGAATTGTAACTCATTTATGAATTTTTGTGTCATGGGCCAAAAGTGTAATTATTAAGAAGTTTAGGATAAAAAGTGTAATTATTAGAAATTATGGTCTATGAAGCCTTTGAGTATATTTTCGTCTCAAATTTTGAGCTTATACTTAATTCCCTTACCCTTTGAACTTAAAATTATTTTAAGGTAATACTAATAAATTTGTTGAGTTTAGAAAGATATGAAAAGTGTTAATCTTTCTTACGAAGAATTTGAGTTCAAAAATCTTATTTTTAAGTTTAGCTCGTTAATTCTTCAACCTTAATGTAAACCTAATTTGAATTCGATTATACGTTTTTTATTGTTTCCTTGTCAACTCTGTAACTTAAAATCAAGTCATTACAGTACAAATTAGGTGTATTCAAAAATTTAAAAATTTCAAAAACAATCCTATAGTATATGTAATTTCTCATCATACATTAATAGGAGATTTAAAAAAACAATATATATATATATTTATATATATATATATATATATGCAATTGGGGTTTAAGTATTTTGAAGGGTTGTTTGGGGCCTTTGGGCTGAATTATGAAAATCTGGCTCTTTTCTTAATTTTGTTTTCTTTAACCAATTTTTTTTTATCTTTTCAGTTCATCTTGATAGAAAAAAAAATTAAAAATAGTTTGTTGGCTAAATGAAAACTAAAATAATTTCACTAAAAACAAAAAGAATAGTTTATTGGCTCATTTTGACTTAATTTTGTGTTTTTTGAGTTTTTAAACCTTGGTAAAAAAATCTTAATTTTTAGATTTATGTCGACGATAAAATTTCAAAAAGTAAACAAATGTGATTAAATAATTAAAAACTTTACTAAAATAAAAAATAAATAAAACTAAATAAGTCAATAAATCAATATTTCAAAACAAGCCTTAGTATGGTCTCATCGAGGTACTATCATCTATTTGGGTATAATTCATACAAGATTTTATCTCAATTTTAATTGTTCTATTTCTTTTAGTGGTCATGGGATTAATTTCTAAGAATTTGTCAAAATGCCCGTAAAATAGACCGAACACCTTGAAATATTAAAAAACAAAAATTTGATCAAAGTCGTTTCACTTTCACTCATCAATATTAAATTGCAAAAATATCATTACTGTATTACTATGATAGGGTTTTTTTTAATGGTAAATTTGTTTTGTTTTGTTTTTTTGTTGTAAGATCAGAAATTTACATCCATTCAAAGTTTGCATGAAGAGAAAAAGTTGAACATAAAGCCTGATCTGGTAAATGGCTACAAGATTTGATAGCTTTAGCATTAAATTGTGATCAAAGATAAATGGATGTGCTTTTGATTTTTAGTATCCAAATAAATATTTTATTTGGCAAGTGTGGAGAGTCTGAAAAATATAGTAGTTGAGATTTGTTTCATGTTTGTTAGAAAAAATTTAATGTTGTGATTGAATTTTTTTTATTAATTAAAGCTAAAAAGGAGGGATTAGATCTTTCTTTGTTTCATGAGACTTTTATTTTCATTTTATAGTATGTTTTATACTTGTTTAGTTTATATTTTATATTGATTTTACTTTAAATTATTGTACTTCCACTGAAAAGAAAGTGTGGCTTTGCCTTTGGTGTGAGTAATGGGCTGACAATGCTGAGATATTTGGATTATATTGGTCATTAATTTAAAAGTTTAGATTTTTTTTTAGTTAAAATGTTAAATTAGGTTCAAAAAAAATTATTTTGTAACTTAATTTTTAAATTAGTTTTTTTGAAGTTAGTTATTTAAGTAAAAAGTTAGCTTTTTTGCTTTTGTATTCAAAATGAACAATTTTACCCTTATAAATATTTGATATTAACAATTATATGTAGTTGGTAGTGGTAATAAATAAATTATAAATAAAGGATATTATTGTATTTAAAAAATAGTGAGAGATTAAATAAAATATTTTTAGAGTTTGTGTTTTGATTTAATTGAATTTTTTAACTTTTTAATTTTTTAAATTTTTTTTCAAATGAGCAACCTTAGTTTTTTGATATTTTTGGCCAAAAAAATCAAAAATCCAAAATTGTGGATGAACAACTTTTGTTTTTTTTTTTCTTGGCATTTTTAGCAAAAAAAACCAAAGGCCCAAAGTCGGCAATCAAGGCCTTTGGATCTCTTTTCAACATAAATTTTTTAATAAAAACATTTTATTTATTTTTATTATTCAGTTTAATAAAAACACCATAAAATATTTTAACATCATAAGACTAAAATTGGTTATATTAAAAAGTGGTAAATTACTTTTTGTGTCAATAGCCAGTGACAAAAAATCTAATTTTGGGTAAAAGGTTGTTGTCTGTTGAATTCTTTTAAAGGGAAAGGAATTCAAATCATGATTCAGGATTTGCTTCTCATCAGTTATTTTCGATTTTGTTTTTTTCTTCCCCTTTTCTGGTTATCTTGCCAGAATAGAATTCATTAAGGCCCTCTTTGGGTTAAATGTGGTGAATTTTATTTATTTATTTCTTTTCTAAATTTTTTTTCATTTTCTGATATTTTTTTTAACTTTTTCCTAATCGTCTCGATAAGATAAATCTAAAAAGTAAAAAAAATCTTATTAAAAGATAAAAAAAGTATACTAAAGACGAAAATTAGCAACATAAAATTTAGCATATTTGGTTTATTTTGGCTTATTTTGGTCTTTTCTAAACTTTTTTTAAATATTTTAATTAAATTTTTTTACTTTTCCAACTCATCTCGATGAGATGAGTCAAAAGTATAATAATTTCACTGAATAATAAAAAAAAATTCACTAAAGACGAAAATAAACAAAATTAAATAAGCAATTATTAGGAAGTCTTTTTTTACTTTTTTAATTTCTCGTAATGAGATAAAATTTAAAAAGTATCATTATTTGATTTAACGTAATTTTTTTTACTAAAGACGAAACGAAGCCTTAAAAATGCGTTAGTGGCTTTTGAAAACTTTTTTCGTCTTATATAAACATTTTAAAATTTTTTTTATCATTTGAACAAACGTAAATTTTTTTTTTTACTAAAGACGAAAATAATGCACATAAAAAACCTTAAAAAAATAATCCTAAATAGTAGTCAAATGAGGAGAAGATAGTTTTTGGGTTTGTTTGTTTGTCCAGAGATAAATAGATGTATATAAAATGCTTTCGAATTTTGGAGAGTTTGGCCGAGCTTCTTGTTCTAGCTTTTAACATCATGTTACTAATTTTAGTTATAAGTTATAATTTTTATCAAACACTCACAATTTCTGTTATAAGTTTTAATTACTTTTTCTTCGATTTCAACTACAAACTATAATTTTTATCAAATACTTATAACTTCTGCTGCAAATTACAATCTATAAATTATTACTTTCAGAAATTTTAAAAACTCCTATAAATGTGGATATAAAATTCAATAGATATAAGTTTGGATATATAATCCTAACTTATGTACCTATACCATGTTTGTTTTTTTATTTTTTTATTTTTTTAAAATATGAATATTGATATGGAAATGGAAGAATTAGATGTGATTAATTTTCATTTTTACCCTCACACAAACTGAATGATTTTCACATATCTTTCTCATATTTGCTTCCTTCCGCACCGAATTGAAGCAAAGAACAGAAGAGAAGTGCATAGCTGCGCAAAAAAGAAGAATTACATTAAAATCAGAAAAAACATAATATTACATTAAAATTTAAAAAAAAAACATGCACAAAGATATGTATACCTTCCTCCCCTTGGTATTACATATTCAGGGATTTGGTTTTTATTTGGAATATCATATCTAGACTTATTTGCCTTCCAAACACCTCATATGTGGACCCCATAAGATATAATATTCATTTTCACCCTCTGAATCCTCCAAGCAAACAGACCCTAACTTTAAATCAATAGACTTCTAAGCCCAATAAACCAAATAAAACAAATCTTATTGTTCCATAAAATAAAATAAAATAAAATAAAACAAACACACACACACACACACACACACACACACACACACACACACATATATATATATATATATATAATACTCTACATCCACTTTGTTGTAACAAAGATAGATACTTTATTAACATTTATCCTCTGCTTGGCTTTGTCAAAAGAAAGGAAAAAAAAAGAGATGGAATTACTAATCCATGTTTGCTTTCATGAGTTGCTAAGCCAAAAATAAATTTGTAATTTTTTTTTACCCAAAACACACTATATCATCTTCCTAATCCAATCAAAAAGAGAAAAAAAAAAATTCAACAAGTTGATTGACTTTATTTTTATATGTTTTATCGTTTTTTTCCTCTGAATTCAAGATCCAAAAATAGAAATTTAAATAAAAATAAAGAAGATTAATGAGTTCTGCTAGTACCTGGCATTATCAGCTAAAAGTAAATGACAAAGAACATGTTGAAATACATGAAATTGGTGGTACAAGACTGCAATCTGTTATCAATTCAAATAGCAATCAAAGACCTATTTGGACAATTCAAATAAGGCCTAGTTTGGCAACTTAATTTTAAGTCAAATTTTTTGCTTAAAATCATTTTAAACTCCAAAATCCAAAAGTTCATTTGTAATAGGTTTGGGGTGATTTTAAGCCAAAGACTTAAATTAGCTTTAAGTCAAAATACAAAATGTTTTGCTTGAAGTTGTAATAATTTTTAAAATCTTTTTAAAGATAATTTTATATTCAATATTGATCTTATTTGATAGATTTTAACAAGTATATTTTTAAAAAATATATTTTTTATTTAAAATAAATTTGTATAATAAAAGTTAGGATATTTTTTAAAAATATAAAAAAATTTATGTAAAAAATAAAAAGGCTAAAAGCCTTTGAGTTGAAAAATTAGACTTTTCAAGTTTTAAGCAAAAAGGCAAAAAAACTTAATTTTAAGTCGACTTAAAATCAGTTGCCAAACAAGGCCTAAATCAAACAAAAAAATCTATTCTCCATGCACACATGCTAGAAGAATTCAATATAGCAGCTTCTGGCCTTTTACTATACACAATTTCCAATTCTGTTGTGAATCCAGTAAGGTCCAATATGATAGGTAAAAATTGGTAAGTTAACCATTTAGTTAGATACCTTTCAAAATATCGATAGATATAGGATTTGGTCGAACTTTTTTATACATTTTTTTCATTGTATTTAGTGAAATTATTTTGGTATCAGCCGAAATGAGTTTACTCCCTAAATTCCAGAAAAAAAAACAACTTAAACAGGATTTTTGGCTTTTGTAATTTATTTGGCCTTTAGTGAACTTTCATCAATTTCGTCAACTTCAGCCAGAACATGCACTTTTTTTTTTCGTCACAAAAAATAAAAAAAATAAAAAAATTAAATTAAGAAATAAAAAAGTTCAAAAATAAAAACAAAAGAAAAAGCTCTGAAAAAAAGGTATCAGGCTTTTTAAACCAAACAAAGGGTAATTCAAGCTTCAAAGTATCATAGAAAGAGTGTTCTAAAACTAATCTAAGAAAAAAAATAAATTTATGTCACTCTTGAGTTAACTATCTCATTATAAATAATAAAACGAAAAATTAATATAAATAAATTAATTAAAATATTATGTTATTTAAATGTTTATTTTATACTAAATTATTTGTTATTGAATAATATTCTTTTTTAGAAAAACATGTATAACATCTCATATTGATAAATCTAAAA
This sequence comes from Heliamphora exappendiculata, assembly GCA_034768845.1. NCBI lineage: Eukaryota > Viridiplantae > Streptophyta > Magnoliopsida > Ericales > Sarraceniaceae > Heliamphora > Heliamphora exappendiculata. The sequence goes on from JAOTRH010000001.1 coordinate 2,706,689, forward strand.
TAGAATTCGAAATTTTATCGGCACCGATGCAAGTACATACCGTACTATTGAAAAAAACAAACAGTACTATTTCTGGTACTGTATTTAAAACCTTACTTCCATCATTTCATTGTTTCTCCCCCCGGATCTTAATCTTTTCCACAAGGCAGGCTTCACAAAGACTATCACAACACAAATCAAAAGACATCCAACAATAAGGTGCTGAAAGGTACAAACAAAAAAGATACAAAAAATAAATGAAAGATTTCATTCCCATGTGCATTGTATTCTTGTAGTCACATAATGCCAGTCAAATAACACATTCCTTGGGAAACCTTGCAAGGACTCTTCTCCCCATAATGAAATATACTTATATAACCCTTGTCAAAAACCAGTTTCTAACCATAAATCGCAAGCAGGGAAGGTTCAAACCTTGAAAAGGCCGGTTCTGCTACTCGAATCATTTTCTTTAATTAAAAATCCCTCGGGAGCATCCGACTGTTTTGGGATCCCCACGTCGTCTACACTATTCTTACGTTCAAAGAATGCGTTGTCAAAACCACGAACAGAATTTACCGGTTTTGGAGGGTCTCTATTGCCTTTTTCCACTGCAAGGCTCTCTGCTTTGCATCCTCAAATGATAAAACCTTCTTTGGCTGGACCACAGAAAATAATCAAATAAGTTCAATATGAGGGGCAAATTAAATGAATGAATATTATAGGGGCAAAATTTCCATCCATCCTTTTGGTCACTGCCGCATGGTCATGGCAAGTCAACAAGAGCAAGCAAGAAAGAAAAATCACAGTATGGCACTGAACTTCATAGGGTCAAATCCTTTATGCATTTGAGTATTTGCCGGTGTTTGGTCTAAAAAAAGCCTAGCCTTTTTTTTTCGGAGTTTTTTTTTTGGGGGGTCTTTTCTAGACTTTAATCTTTTGGGTTCAACTTTTTTGCTTTTCCGGTTCCTCGTGACAAGAGGAATCTAAAAAGTACGTTTGCTCAGGAAAAAATTGACAAAAGATCACTAAACGCGAAGCACAAAAGGCCTATTATTAAGTGCTATTTTTTTTTTATCTTATTAGAATTTTGATTTCATACTATGAGAGAAATTTAAAAAGTATACTCATTCAGATTAATAATATTAAAAGTTCACTAAAGGCTAAAAATAAAACCGTATAAAAAAAAAAGCTAGATCAAACGCACGCTATATAATCTTGAAGTATGCAAACTTCACCCACCATGATAATTGGCAGCATTGAGAATATAGAACACGATTGACCAGTGTGGATAATGTGCCCCCAAGGACAGGAAAGTGGACTTACAGTGCAAATCTTGAAATGCGAAGGGCTCATGACTTGGATGTTAAGGTCATTAGGGTTGTCAGACCAGATTATATTACCCTTAACCACCAACTTCGAAGGATTCACATAAATTAACTTTGGCTTGTTTGTGAGGATAAGCTGCACTTTCTTGTTTGTTAGTTTCTGAATCTTCTTGACCATTGAGATCATAAGAACGGATTCACCAGGCTCCAAAAACTGTTGCCTGTGAAAATGTCAGAAAAAAATATATCGTAAGCCAATTTGACGACGGGGGAAACTAACAAATAAAATGGGTGTGCTTGTAAAAAATGTGAGAGGTTATCACAAACCACGTGCACAAGACACAAGATAATGATTAATATAAGTTATGTGTGAGGGATCCAGAGAGGGCAGCCTATTACATAAAGTTATTAACATCACATTTGACAATGTTTTAGCTTCAAACTCCCAAGTCAAAGCACCAATAATAATGACCGAACAACAATTATCCACATCAATAACAACAAAATTTACACTGAAATCTGATAAATCTCATAAAGTTTGGCTTTCAGATAAGTCCAGTTATGCTAAGAAAGGATTCAAGTCGTAAAGCGCATCTACGGAGCGTCCGGCTAAAAGGACAACCAAGAGAACAAGTATGGGTTGTTAAGGCTCTTGCCACTTGAGGCAACCACAGAACTATTGAGAAAACAAAATCTCAATGATGTCAGTCACAGATGTAAAAGGATATGCTCAGTAAGTACCATTTTGAATCAAAGGAGTCGATTGAAGCAAGTCTAGTTATATGGCTAGCTTCAGAAGATGATGCAGAGCCACCATTTCCATCATTTTGTCTTGCTGAACCATCCCCAATGTGTGAAGGGTTCCAAGAAGAATCCTGAGCATCATCACCATCACTTGAATGAACCTAAAAGAATTTAGACAGAAAGTTCAAATTATTGCAGAAAACAATAATACCGGAAACCAAAAAATGGTGCAGAAAGTTGGATCGCTTAGTTAAAAAAAATAAACGCATACCTTTTGTTGTAAAGCAATTGTTGGAGGGGTTTGGGTCCTTATATTCTTCCAGTCAACTCCACTAAAGAAAGGATGCGTCTTGAGCGAAGCATAACCATCAGGCCCAGCACCCGGTCTTCTGCTGGGGTCAATGTCCTGTGTATGGTTGCATGGTTAGTAGAAGGCAAAGATAGACGCTACCATGAAGAAAATGATATAGGCATTTCTATCCTCAAAGAAAATGAACAGAGTCATTACACAAAATTTCCTCCTCAAATTAAAACTCAACGGATTCAAAATACATGCTAAGGCTTATGCCCAAAAGAGTGAATTAGGAGAAGACTCAATTAAAGTACCACCAAGGTCTGCCTCCGATACTAAATCCTACAACGACTGTGTCTTGAGTAGTAAAATTCACATGAATCAAACACAACCTTCCGATCTCTCACAAAATCCCTTGTATTATTATTATTGTTGTTGTTGTTGTTGTAGTATTATTCATACGGTGTTTAATAAAGTAGAGTGTAGTGGGCTTTGAATGACTCCATTTCATTTTCATTTTGACAGATAAGATGAATGCCAATAGGTGTCAGGGTGCACCAACAAGAGTAGCTGTGATGTGAATGACACAATAAATAAGGTTGATGAACACAACAAACCACATAATATGCCCACTACTCAGACTCATAATAAATCAATAAAGATGCCAATAATCACAGATACCAAACCAAACAGCCACTTGCTCAAACATGCCCCTCTCAGTCCTCGCCTCATCATACTAACTCATCCCTCGGTGCCTTCCTCTCCTCTTCTTCCCTTCCCTCTTCTGGCGGCCAAAAGCATGGAAACCCATAGCCAAACAACTCAACAACAAATGCTTGGGCTTATTGCTGACCATTTCCACTCCCTTGAGCAATTTTCTACTCCCCTCTCTCCTATCTCCACATGCATAAATAAAACCTCAAAGTCCAAGTGACCATGAAAACAAATTTGTGTTTCTAGCGAATGCGTATGCACATAGGTGGACCAATAATTTGGGTCAAGCATTGGGAAAATTCCATGTGTGCTCTCCATATCAATTTGTAGCCAAAAGCAAAGATAGTGAGAAAACACATCCTAAGAACAAGTCAAAAGAACAAGGAATGGAACTGACTGGTGTTGGGGGGCGGAAGGAGATGCAGTGCAAAAGTACAATCACTGCGTGCTTAAACTGAAATTGAAACTACAGATGCATCATAGATTACCAACAGCCGGTCAATGAGATCTCTAGCTTCTTCAGAAAAATAACTTGGAAATCTGATATCTCGGGCAATAATTCTTTGGAAAATGAGCCATTCACTTGCATCTTTAAAGGGAGAAGTTCCTGAAAGCATCTGGTACAAGGTGCAGCCAAGTGCCCAGAGGTCATTTCTGTTTAAATGCATTCAAAAGAAGCAAATAAGTTTCCAACAAATATGAGAGACAAATGTTTTACGTTAGCGTGAAACAATAGGAACCAAAGTCAGCTTAGTTACATTCCAGTCACAATACTTGACCTGCACACTGAAACCATCTGGCTCTTTTGTATCATTGCATGCACTTCACAAGAACAAGTAAATAGTTACAAGTCCCTATAAGAAAAGAGTCTCCTACCCAAAAGTTGCTGGAGAAGAATTTAGAACTTCTGGAGGGACATAAGCGGCTGTTCCAACAAAAGTGCAAGCTTTATCATCTGGAAAGAGCATAAATGAGAATGGTTTATCACATCATTTATTCACAATATTGAGATATTACTCACAAGTCACAAAAGTACGATAAATTCACCTGATGCTGCATTGGGAAGGACGGTAATCCGACTATCCTGCATAGGCTTCACGCTTCCAAAGTCAGCAATTTTAATGTGTCCTTGGGCAGTAAGTAGCAAGTTCTCTGGCTGCCATTCAAGAATGATTAGCATATTCGACATAGCCAATAAAGTAGTACCTCCATGGGGTGAATTACCTTAATATCTCGATGTATCAATCCCATATTATGTATGTACTCAAGAGCATCAACAACTTCAGCTGCATAGAACCGCGCTTCATCCTCTGACAAACGGCCTTTCTGCAAACACTAAAATTTAGTGGATACTGGACATTATAAAACTAGAAACTAAGCATGCAACTGGCAACAGGCAACAAATTATTGGGGCATAAATAAAAATCCGAAGTTCAGGCTTCGCTTGACACTAGAAAATTAGAATGACGCAGAGCTGGGATCTGCTTTTCATAGAATCTCAAATAACTTAAAAAATGATATTTCTAACTAAAAGCCGCATGGAAGAAAAAGAACACAGACAGTCCGATTCACTACTGAGACTTGTTGTGTTTGCCTTAGGGCATATGCAACATATACCATAGTCATCAGCAACTATACTATAAAGTAATTGATCAAGACAAATAGCAGATTTCAACCTTAGAAATTAGAATATAGTTGCTACAAAAAAAGATGTATCCCAAGATTTTTAAAACTTACTTACCCTGGTTATTTGATCAAAAAGTTCTCCACCTTCACAGGACTCGAGTGCCATGTCTTCACAAAATAATCACAGGTAAATGACAAACCTAATTGACCATAAATAGCCGAACATGACAGAAACAAAAAAACACAAGTTTCTGCGTAAATTCAAATCAATGAAATTCTATCTACATTTTTTCATAAAATACCTACATAGGGAAAAAGTATCTTGAAATGTAAAAAAGAGCCGCACAATGCCAGGGTGATCCAACTGATCTAGCACAATTCGCTCCAATTTCACATAAGCGGTTTTATTTTCTTTGGTAATGAACTTTTTATCCATGATTTTCAAGGCATAAATTATTCCCGTGTCTTTCTTCCTTGCTCTCACAACCTGGAAACATCAATAATTGAAAAGTAAGCAAATGTCAATAATAATTCTAACATACCTATCAATGGCGATTAAATCCTTGCCCATTTGATAGCGGACACAAGAAGGGGAAACCTAGAATTTAAAATAGTAAACCTAAAGTGTAACCTTGCCAAAATCATAAAAATTTGAGTAAAAAGCTTTGGTGGCAGAAAATAACATTGTTTCAGCACATTTGATGACAGCAGATAACAACATTCACACAATGCACCCTACAAAAAACTGACACAAAAAGCTCCCATCACTAAACTAATTTAAATTCAACACCCATAGTACATGAAACACTTTGAATGGAATCAACTGTACGCCGTAGAGAATTTACTGCTTAGTTAGGAAACCATTTCAGGTAATCTCTCTATTAGAGAGAAAAAATCTTCAAATCAAATTTCATTCAAACATTCCAATGATGTCAGTTTGGGAATTACATAAATATCTGCTTACATCACTTCCCTGATCAGAAACCAAGCTCTGCACAGATCTGAAGCTCACTCGATGTCGACGGGCTGACTTAATTTAATATGCAAAATATCAACAGACACACTCAAACAGAAGCGTGTCTAATTCAAATCACTAATACCAGTTTAAGGCGATTTTTTTTCTCAATTTGTATGGAACAGCTCTATGACTTTTTACAGAAAGTTCCAAATTAATCGAAACCTTATTGAACCAAGAAATCCTCCAAACGGAACACCAATTTCCTACTGTTTTAAAGATTAATTCGAGTTTGAGAGGCTCATATCCCCAAGATTTTGTACATAGCATTACAACCCGCTGTATATAAGTACCAATTAGAAGTAATATACAAAACCAGAACAAGAAAAAGAACGGTTTCAAATGGTATCATCATTAGGAGAAGAAAAGAGAATACAGATATCAGATTTATTTAAATACCAACGGCCAAGACAAATTTACAAGATAACGAAATTTGAAGATCCAAAATCAAATGAAACATGACATTTGATCTCGAAAATCATTCAAAACCCCAAAAATCCACCAATAAGCTACAACGAAACATTAACCAAATCAACACAATACAAAAAGTAACCAATCAAGGACAAAAATTCAAAAAAAAAAAAGGAGAAAGAAAAAGGATTAGAAAATCCCGACCTTCGAATAAGAACCAACGCCGTAGATCTTGCCCAATTCGAAGTCTTGAATGGTGAAATTCTCTTGCGGCGCTCTAAACGCGAAGCTCTTAGGTCTCTGTACATTCCCGCCGTTTGGTGAATTGTTCTGAATCCTCAGATTTGAATCGAAATCCTTCTCCATATTAGCTCCTCCTCCTCCTCCTCCTCCTCCTCTTCCTCCTCGTCCTTCACCCCCAATCAAATCCAACATTTCTCTCTCTACAATCCCCTATATAAACACCACCAAATACATACAAATATACGGACCTATATATATATATATCATCAGATTTCACACGCACTCTCTCTCTCTCTCTCTCTCTCTCTCTCTCTCTCTCTCTCTCTCTCTCTCTCTAAAAATATCACTCTCTCTCTCAAAAAAAATCTTGGAAGAAGAGTAGGGTCGTCGCGGGCTCCAATGAAAGAGGGGGGGAGGAAGTAAGACCGTTGAATGGGAAAACCCATATATCATCAGATTTTGATTCTCTTTTTCATAGATTCTCTTCTTTGAACAACTCTGAAAAAGGCAAGCCACAAGTTTGAAGCATCAGTAAAGGAACAAATTAATGATTCCTCTTGCATAGATGTATGAATGTGTACACAAGTCGCAGGGAGCTCACCAGCTTTAATTTCAGAACCCTAGAAAGCTACTTGGCAACAGAAGGAATCAATGGAGTGGGAGACGATGAGGGGAGATAGGGGGGACGGGTATGGGGAATTGAAGAGAAGAGTGTACATATGGCACAGGTCCGTTTGTCGTGATTAAGTGCGGTAGATTTTAAGCTTTATTTATAGGAGATTTATTTTATAAAAAAAATAAAAGTATTTGAGATAATTTTAAAAATAGATGTAAAAAAAAAAAATTACTTTTTTTTAGTTGTCTTGAAAATTATGCATAATAATTATTTTAAATAAATCTGATCCCAAATAAGGTTTAATGTTATTAATTTTAGAATAATTTTAGTATAAATTTTATTATCAATTGATAATAAAATTTTAATTCGATAGTAATATTTTTCATAATTTTTTTTAGTTCCATACTATGGAATGTATTTATCATTTCATAAAATTAATATATTAGTTAAATAAAAATATATAATTTTTTATTCTCAAAAGTTATAATGACTTGATAAATGTATCACTTGAATTTTCTTACTTATCCAAAACGAAAAAAATTAATTCTAAAATATAAATAAATTAGACATAATATAATTATTCCAATTGTGATAGGACTAAATCTCTTAAAATAAAAATTATGGGACTAAATATTTTATGAAGTCTTAAAAAAACTAATCTTTAAATTTTCTTTTATTTTAACTATAAATTATAATTTATATAATTATATTTATTATTTTTTAACTATAAATTATAATTTTTATTAAGCATTTACAACTCTTGTTATAAACTACAATATATAAACTACTCATTTCATTTCAGTAATTTAAAACACCAGCTCAAAATTTTAATAATGGAAGATTAGTTTGTGATAGAATTAGCTTTTTTTACGGTTTTTTTTTATTTTTAGTAAAAAATTTTTAGATTAATCCAAACGACTGTATTTTCTAATTTCTCACGTTAAAAAGAATCATAAAAGTAACTTTTTTTTATCAAAATCTAAAAAAAAACAACTTAATTAAGTTTTTTGCTTTTTTTAATAGTTTTTTATTTTTAGTAATTTTATTTTAAATTTGGCAATAACCGTCATATTTTTTAAAATTCTCTTATTACAATATACCAAAACAATAAAAAATTTAAACTGAAATATTACAAAAATTTAGACAAAACAAAAAAAAAACTTCAAAAAAAAGTCATATAACTTTTTAGTCCAAGCATAGATTTTCTCTCTAAAATAATATATATAAATATATATATATATGCTCAAAAAAGTAGGAGGGGAAGGAAATGAGGATTGGGTTTGAGCTGATGCTGCCCATCATTGGTTGGACTCACACTGAATGTGGGCAAAACTCCCCGACCAACAAACACTCTTCCCGGATAATTACTTATTTACTTTATTTTATTTAGTTAAATTATTATATTTTTTATTCTTTTTATCAAGAAGAGTTAAAAAAACAAAAAATTCAAAAAAAAATAAAAAAAAATTAATAAACTAAATTTTATGTTATTTAATTTTGTCTTTTGTAAATATTTAAATTTTTTAATTACTTTTTACAATTGTAATTTATGACTATGTGAAAAAATAAAAAATCTTAATCAAAAAAAAAAAAAATTAAAATAAAACATGATTTTTAAAATTTAGCCGGAATAGGGCCTCAAAGATGTCCTGCGTTTGATCTTACTTTTAAGTTAGATTTTTTAACTTTTTCTACTAAAAAAGTTATTTCGTTTAGGTTTTCACAAAAAAATCATGTTTTTTTTCACTTTTTCTTTCACAAAAAATCTATAATTTGACACAAAAAAATTATGATTTGACACCAAAAAATCAAAAAATTTAAAAATTACTAAAAAAAACTAATCCAAACACAGCCGACGCAGGCTTTGAGTAATGCACGTCTATTATTCGATTTGTTCATCGTGTAGATTTTGCAGAGAAAGGTTTTTTTTAATAAAAATTTAATTTGATTGAATATCGATCGATATATAAATAAATTATTTAGGATTTTAATAAAATATATTTTTATACACTTATTACTGTTTAATTAAATTAAATTTTTACATATATAATAATTTTTACAATTTTTTTAAAAATAATTTAAATAATCATTATGAGAAATCCATGAAAATTTTCAAGAGTGTTGAACTTTAAGACCTTGTTTGTTTTGAAGAATTAGGAGAGAAGGAATTGGACTAATAGATAAAGTTGTCATATTAATTTTTTTTATCCCCTTGGTAGTATGAGTCTCATATTTGTATTGGGGGACTCGTACTATGTGATATCTTGATATTTCACATCGAAAAGAAAAAAGAAAAAAAGAAATTCCTAAGCTATAAAATTTTTTTTTTAGACCATTTAACGAGTAATTTCCCAAGTGGTAGAGATCATAACAGCACTCAGCAGTTAAGCGTACTTACACTTGAGCAATGTAAGAATAGGTGACCCCCTGAAAAAAATAAAACCGTGATAACTTTGCTCAAAGCGAATAATATTGTTGCCATGTGAAGGCACGGGGTGTTACATACTAATAGTTCAATGAATAATGAATTACTAATTTTTTATTCATAGTATTAATAATACTAGGGCTTTTTGATATTATTAATATCAGGCTCTGAATTATATATTTTTTAGTTAACGGTAAAAAAATAACTTTACAACTCTTATTATATTCTAAATGAGAGAAATCGAAAAATATAATAGGTTGATTAAACGATTATTTTTTGGGAAAATTTCGCTGACCACCCTTGAGATTTCAAACAAAAATAGAAACCTACTTTGTGATTTCAAAAATTGCACAAACATCCCATCAGGTTTGATTTTAACATCAAATAGAGTTCAACTGTTAAAATTTATATTTAACTTAACGAAAAATCATTGTTTTATCCTAAAATCGCCTTCAAAACTATTGTCCCACTCCAAAACCGCCGTTCCCACCCCCACCTAAAACCGCCGTTCCCACTCCACCCAAAACCCAACCCACCGTCCCGTCCC
>JAOTRH010000001.1:2716725-2744458 GCA_034768845.1 Heliamphora exappendiculata
AGTATATATATATAAACTTGCCAAGAATAAAAAGAATAAAATCTGCTTCTATCTTCATCCTTTAGTAACATTACTGGGAACATGCATGTCAAGTATATATATATAAACTTGCCAAGAATAAAAAGAATAAAATCTGCTTCTATCTTCATCCTTTAGTAACATTACTGGGAACATGCATGTCAAGTATATATATATAAACTTGCCAAGAATAAAAAGAATAAAATCTGCTTCTATCTTCATCCTTTAGTAACATTACTGGAAACATGCATGTCAAGAGCAGCCTTTTTTTTTTTTCCAGTATGGTTTAGAAAAGTTGAAAGCCAAGCAATTTTTTTTTCAAAGCCAGTTCTGGCATGCAAAGTTGTGACATTATGAAATGATTTTTAGGAATTTATTAATTTTATGCTACACTACATTGCCGATGTGGATATTCCAATAAAAAGGTTAGCAACCGTTAACTAAATCGTATCCGATCCGTTGTCATGTATCAGTTTCGGTCCAGTTTCGTTACTTGGACGATTCGGACACAGTTCTAAAAAATATAGAACTGTTATGAACGGTTAGGTTATTAGTTTTTTAAAAAATTAGTCCAATTCGTACTGTGTGCACCCCTAAGATTCTGAGTAGAAGTAGGGGGAGTGGGATTAGAATCACTAGGTGAAAATGTGAAAATTATAATTTTTTGGATCCATAAATAAAATAAAAAAATTATAATTTTTTAATGCGAAATAAAATTATAGAATAGAGAGTAGAAAAAAGTAAATTAGAATTAAAATTATAAATCGAAATAAAATTTAAATTTTAAAAAAAGTTAATTAGAATTAAAAAAATATATTTAAATAAATTAAATATTGTATTAAATAAATTAAATTTTAAAAAATAACGCAAACCGAATTAAGGAACTCCGATATTTAATCTTGGTCTCGATCGATTTGTATTTTGATCTTAATCTTAATTCTTGATATTCATTATTTGACTCGTCAACAGTTGCACTGAACCCAAATATCATCGAATCCGAATATCACCGATTTATCGATTAATTAGAGAGTAGAGAGAGTAAGGAAACTTGTGAATGAAATTAAAGAGAGTAGGGGCCTTAGTTATTGAAAATAAATAAATAATAAAAAAAGAAAACAAAATTAGCCATTGGGCCGGACTCGGGCCACCCTCAACGGATACTTAATCTCAGCCATTCATTTCAAACGATAACAATTTGGGCTATTCATTTTGAATTTTGTGACCGTTGAATGCGCAGAAGTGGCTGTTGGAGGCGCTAGGCTCGAGCCGAGCCTAACGGTAAGACAATGGGCGAGTTTGGGATCGGGCTTCATACCTTAGGATAGGTCAGCCCACGGGCTCAGGGAGAGGCCCAAGCCCGGGGTTGGGTGGGCTACAGGGTCGGGTTATAGGCCAACTAGGCCGGGCCTGCATAGTGGCGGGCCTCGATTTGCTCACGGGCCTTGTGCCCTTTTTTATACCCCTGTAGGTCGGCTACCTTTTGATTCCGTTTTATTAATTGATTTCTTCCTTTTTTGACAAAAAAAAATTCTTCTTAAAATTTCAATTGACTTTCAATTGTTTAGAGAACTAATTCAATTAATTGGCCTTTGTACCTAATGTCTTTTTCTCCAAATTCATATAGCATATAGCAACGAGAGTTTGGGTACAAAGATGTAAAATATAAATCTAGATAAGCAAACATGAACCTATCTAAATGTAAAACAAACATTAATCAATGAATTATTGCATTATTTTGTAATCTATTAACTTGAATTGATTGTATCTAGGTTGAATTTGATTATGCATTGATTTTTGATATACAATCTAATTGTATATTTTTGTAAATCTTATTTAATTTTTGTAAATTTAATTATATATTTTTGTGTTTTTGCTAATTTAAAATTTGTACGAATATGACAATTTACTTGTAAATTAAAATTATATGTTATCCACATATATATAAACTTCTTGAAAAATACTTTTATCTATTATCTATGATTTTAAATTTTGGCACCCCCTCTAAAGCAAAAATTCACTCCTGCCCTTGCAGATAAATAACTTCGTCATACATATAAATGATTAAAATTATTTTTTTATAGTTAGGTTATGTCGGGTGTATTTGGCAAAACTGCTATTGATAATTTTTAGTTTTATATTATTAATTTTAGTTATAAATTTGTTACCAAAATAAATAATTCTCCATCGAGATCGGCAAAAACTTTGATGTATTAAGCGAATGTGTTGGATCCTTTGTTTTATTTCAGGATTTTGCCAAAAAAAACTACAGTAAATGCAATCAAAAGCAATAAAACTAAATTTTATTACTTTGATGGAACTAGGATCAATTACAAAGATTACAAACTACTCCTATAAAATGGGAATTGAAACAACTGAAAAGGAAAATTATAAACGAAAGTAAGAAAAGATAAAAAGAAAATGACAAGCAATTTGTCAAGTTGTGTAAGTGTGTTTTACAATATTTACAATATTAATATTTATAGAAAATTTTATAAACAACTGCTTCATAACTTTCCATAACCGCTTATAACTTTCCATTACATATGTTTCTCCTACAATGCTAAGTGTCACTTTATAGAAATAACTTCTAATAATTGCTGATTTTCTCTTGAGATGTCACTTGTCATCTTTTATAATAATTTATATGGGCATTTTAAATATATAATTATTTTCTATTAAATCTTTATAAAATATGGTAGGCTATTAAATAAAAAATAATATTCTCAATAGAAAATTGTTAATTATGGTATAAATAATGCCCCAAACTCTTTAAGAATGAGAGTCATCGAATTCTTAAAGGGTTATACTATTACACCAAAATTGAATTTTTAATAACCATAAATGACTAAAATTCTAAACGATATTTTTTTTAACCTTGTACAGTAAGGTAAAGGTTTAGTACGACCATTATAAACAAATAAATCCAAACAAACCCTTAATGGGTAGGGCCTGAAATTTCATATATATATAGACATGAATACACGGGGAAGCAACATCCAAACCCACACCCCATACTTTTTTTCTTTTTTTTCCATTCTTTGGCATTATATATTGATAACATAAAATCCAATTCAGCCATTATTGGCTCGAAAAGTTGTCCCAAGTCCTTCAAATGTTGGAACTATACAAATCTTGAACAATTTTAATTTTTTCTTAGTTATTAGCTATTATTTGTTGGCCAGCTACGAGAAATTTTTTAAAAAATTATTCAACCTTTGTTACGAGTTGTTCAATTTCGCTATTGGCTATTATTTATTGACCGCCTACATAAAAAATCTTAAAAGATTGTTCAACATTTGGCACAGATTGTTTAATTTCTCAATTAGCTATTATTTGTTGGCCAACTATATGAATTTTTTTTAAAAATTGTTAAACCTTTGTTATAGGTTTTTTAATCATACAAGAATCAACTTGTAGTTTAGGTTGTTCAATTCTATAAAAATCAACCAGTAGTGAGGGAGGATACACTTCGCGAAAAGAATTATAATATACTAGTGATGTGGGATGATACACTTCGTAAATTAGATTATAATATACTAGTAATTGAGAAGGATACACCTCGTAACGAGAATAATAATATACCTGTTGTTGGTATTCCATTACGAGGACCATCGATGGTTCTTGGACTCCTGCATGTATCCTTAATGGTGGCATTGAAATTCGCTATTTTATTGGGTTAAACTGTTGCGTATATAACTCCATATTCATAGCAATTTATGACTCTTTTTACCGCCACCATCATCTCCATTTGTTCTTACTTGACTTGTTTTTAGACTAATTTTTTTTTAGATTTTTTGATTTTTTGGCTTTTTTTATAAAAAAAAGTAAATGTAAAAAGATGTAGAAAAAAGTAACTTAGGCCAAATCAGTGGACTTTTTTTAAAGCTTTTAAATAAATTTTTTTTTTAAAAGTTAGGCCAAACATAGGCTTAGTACGATGTTCCATTACGCGTGCCAAAATTTGTTTATAAAAAATAAGCAATTCTCCGTTTAGGTGGACAGAAATTTTAGAATCAAACGATTGTACTGCGGTTATTTACTTTGTTTCAGAATTTTGCTAGAAAAATCATAAATGACGATATCAAAAGCAATAAAAAGAAATTTTATTACTTTGAACTGGAACTGGTACCAATTACAATGACTACGAACTACTCCCATGAACTTGAAATAAAAATTACGAGAAGAGTAAATAAAAGATAAAGGAAAAATATAAGTAGTTTGTTGAGTTGTGTGTGAAGATTTTACGTTTATTACAATATACATACTTATAGAGTTCTCTATAAAAAATTATCTATAACCGTTATTAACTTTTCATTACTCTAAATATGTCTCTCTCGTACGGTGACAAGTGCACTTCGTGGGTGTAACTTCTTCTAACTATTGATTTTATCTTTGGTTGCCATTTGTCATTATTAAGTAATATGGGTATTTTATTATTTTTCATCAAACTTTTATAACATATGATAGGCTATTTAAATAGAAAATAATATTATCGACAGAAAATTATAATTTATGGTGTAAATAAAACTATAAGTTTTTTTAAATACTCACAACTTTTACTATAACTTATGACTACTACAAGCCACAGTTTTTACATAATACTCATAATTTTTGCTACAAGTTATATTTTATAAATTATTAATATAACAATGCTAAATACCACTGTAGTTTGTTATGCATATGAAAAGAAATTTAACAAAATCGAACTCATCAACCCATAAATCACATGGATTCGAGGATCTACATTTAATTTCTCATTGCCCCTTCGAAAGAACAAAGGTTGTGTTTGATTGTAAAATTATATTCTAGAAATGTAAAAAGAAATACCGAATTAGTTATGTGGTAGAATATAAATATGAAATAAAAGATTAAATATAATAAGAATTGTAACGAATGAATAATACAGTGAAATAAAAAGAGAAAATAAATATTGAATAGGATAGATATGTGATGTAAAATTATTTAGACAAGAGAAAATAAATATTGAATAGGATAGATATGTGATGCAAAATTATTTAGACAGGATAGTATAAATGAATGGATAAGAATATATTATTATTTTTAGGAATCGAATAACTTTAAAAAATAATTTGAAAAGTTTTAATTCTTACAATGTCACATTTCTTATGATAGTTGTAGGGGTAAAAAATTGTAATTTCATATAATGATGAATATTTCCAATGAAGAAGATGAATCGAGCTTTTAAAAACTCCGAGGTCCTACAAAAAGAGAGTACCGTTAGCATCCTGATCGGTGGTGACCGGCTGAAGGCACTTCAATACTTAAGTTAGCTACAATCATAGTAGAAAATAATATCGTATTTGTATAGACATATAATTGCGTACCTTTACCCGTACGATTCGGTCTTTATTTATAGGACAAGAGTCCTTTTTCATCAAGGATTCTAATTATTATTTTGAGTTATTTTTTTAACAAAAAATCTATTATATTACATCTTTTGATGTCATCTTATCTCTTTAAAGAGATATGATTTTGTATTTATTGAAAAAATTTATCACCTCCAATTGCCCCCAGTTTCTACTTTCTTTAATCGTAATGAAAAGAAGTGGAAGCTTTAATTTGTTTAGATAATTTTCGACCTATTTGAATGAATTTCGAACTTAGCCTTTCATGCTATTTCTTCATAAGTATTGGATGAACTTTCATACAAATGGGTAATTCTGTTCGGATACATTTTGAACTGTTTGGATAAATTTCGAACTTAACCTCTTAAGCTATTTCTTCCAAAGTATGAGATGGACTTCCATACAAGGGGGTAATTCTGTTTGGATAGACTTCGAACCGTTCAGATAAATTTCGAATTTAGCCTCTTAGGTTATTTCTTCCCAATTATAAGATGAACTTTCATATAAGGGGATAATGCTGTTCGAAAAGACTTCGAACTTAGCCTTTTTGGCTATTTCTTCCCAAGTATGAGATGAACTTCCATACAAGGGGTAATTCTGATCGGTTAGACTTTGAACTGTTCGAATAAACTTCGAACTTAACCTCCCAGGCTATTTCTTCCCAAGTATGGGATGAACTTCCATACAAGGGACTAATGTTATTCGGATAAATTTCGAACTGTTCGGATAAATCTTGAATTTAGTCTCTTAGACTATTTCTTTCCAAGTATGGGATAAACTTTCATACAAGAGGGTAATGCTGCAGATATTAATTCCATGTTCAACAAATATTATTGCTGCTACATGTGAATAGTTTTTGGTACCCATGATTTAATCATAGTGCGTAGAGAAGGAAATAAACATATTCATTATACACATATATTTGTTTGGTGTACGAATGCATAAATTATTGAAAGACTTTGTAAGAAGTAGAGAGATAAAGCTTCATTTTTTCTTGTAGTAGTTTAATTTGCCTGTGAATTCTTTCTGGTTGAATTTGGTGGCATAAAATCAATTCTCCACTTTTTTAGGCACACAAAGTGGATCGGGTGTTTGAGATGTGAAAAACCTCTTTATCAGCGTTGCGGTGTCAACACGACCAAACTCTTCCTCTGTCTCCTGGAGTTCTGCTCTTGTCGGTTAACAAGAATCAAGTGTCGAGAGTATGCTCCTCAAATTTCACGATGATCAGATTCGTTTGGCTTCTGATCTATGAGCAAAAAGAGGCTGTTTCCTCCAAATATTTCTTCTCGGCAGTTATTCTTTACGCACTGTTGATATGCGCAGTCTTCAATTGCTTGGAGATTTGATTTTTCAATATGATCTCATAATCACTGAACTCTCTTGGGATTTATTAGTGTAGATCACCTAATGGCTAAGCACAATTAGATTAGGATTTGTCCTTTCGTGGTGTGTTACCACCGAGTCTCCAGTCTCTGGAGAATTGATTTTCTTTTGTAATCCTCGAAGACTTCTTGATGAATTCATCGACGTGATCGACTTCTTCATATTGTTTTTGTCGTTCCCATAGATGGCGCCAAATTGTTGGGGTAAAAAATCGTACCTCCACATAATAATGAATATTTCCAATGAAGATGATGAATCGAGCCTCCAAAAGCTCCGAGGTTCTACAAAAAGAGAGCACCATTAGTACCCCGACCGGTGGTGACCAACCAGAGACACTCTGATGCTTAAGTTAGCCACAATCATGGTGGAAAGTAATACGGTGCTTGTGTAGACATATGATTATGTACCTTTACCGGTAGGGTTCGATCTTTATTTATAGGACAAGAGTCTTTTTTCATCAAGGATTCTAATTATTATTTTGAGTTATCTTTTTAACAGAAAATCTATCATATCATATCTTTTGATGTCATCTTATCTCTGTAAGGTGATACGATTTTATCTTTATTAGGAAAATCTATCACCTCCAGTCGTAGTTATCTTTTGTTTAACCCCTTAAATACTATGTATTTGACATTACTAAAACTAGTCATTTATAAACTGTACCTTAAATACTATGTAGTAGTTATCTTCTGTTTGACCCCTTAAATATTATGTATTTGACATTACTAAAACTAGTAATTTATGAGCTGTACCTTGTAACAGAAGTTGTAAATGTTCGATAAAGATTGTAGCTAAAATAGAAAAAAAATTAGTTGTAATTTGTAACAGAAGTTGTAGGTGTTTAAAATGGATTGATAATTTATAAATTGTTCATTATAACAGAAATTGTGAATGTTTAATAAAAATTATAGCTGAAATAGAAGAAAAATTGATTTTAATTTATAGCAGAAAATATAGGTGTTTAGAATAGATTGTATCTTATAATTAAAATTAATAATAAGATATTTTGCCAAACACCTCATATATAACTCAATCTATAATTTAGTTCGAAAAATATATTTGATTAGGCAAACGTCACACTAAAAAAAATGTTGCCAATATGAATTCAATTGGCTGGCAGAGGTAAAATTTAATTGGCAGAATTCATTAGCAATTCAATTTTTTATAACCCCAAATTGAATTCTAAAATCAAAAGGCCAAAATTGATTTCTGAATTCAATTGGCCAATTGATTTTTTAGTTTATTACTAATCATTTGATATGTGCAACCCCATGAGAGAATAACTATATATATAGATCTTATCTGTTATTTTGAGTAGAACAGAACAGAGAGGAGAAGAAAGAAACTGGAAAGGTGAGACTGAAATAGCAGAAAAAAAGAGACTTCTTATATTTCAAAGCTGTGAGAGTGAGAGAGAAAAAGACAGACGAGGTACGTTTGAGTAGCCGATCCTTAGAGGTATTCCAACGATCGGATCAACCATTTTATCCTTGGAGAGTGATGCCAGTGATGATAACTACAATACCCTTGGTAGACAGTGAATCATTCTTAAGAAAACTGCGTTTGCAGGACTCGATTTGCATATTCTGTTCATGTTATTTCTGCAATTTCGTTTTCTGTAAATTCTGTTTATTGTAATCATTGAAAGTTAATAAACATGTATTTTCTGGATCATCGAGCATGTATCTTATATTGTAATATGTCTCCAACAAAAACATGTGGGCCCAATTTGTCCCTAATCATATCCCTATTTTCTTAGTTGATCGAATAAATAACGTACTAAAAAACATGTAAAATCCTCTACTTATAGACTATTCTCTAATTTGGTGTAATACGAAAAATAGATGATACTTGAAATTCAACAATTTTAACATTCTATTTGACAAATAATGTATATACATCACTTCATTTCCTTCTCATTGTCTTTTCTTTTCCTCAATTTTCTTTCTCTTTTTAGATTTAGAGTGTCCGATGCAGTTAGACTTGCGAACATATAGATTATAATTAAAAAGATGTGATGTGAGCGGTACAAACTGTTTGGGCTTGTTCGGAATAATCAGGACCAGATGAACTGGCCCAATACTGATGACTCCAAACAGAGTATGGGCCGGACTGCTTGTCTTCCGAACTCACTGGATGCTTCTTGTTCCGCCGCCGAACACCTGCAACCTCCAAGAACACCGTTAGCGCCTACTGGCCGGTTATGATCGGGAGGCACTCCGACGCTCAAGTTAGATATCTCTCTGAGAGGTCTCTAAGCAAGAGTTTTTGGGATTAAAAATTACGTACCTGGCGGTGTCGGGGTGCCTCTCTTTACATAGGGATCAAGATTGATGGAGGCTGAATCCTCTTAGGATTCTGCCTCCTATCAGTTAGGATTTGTTTCCTATCTTGATGTGATTTGATTCTGATTTGTTTTCATCCTTATGGATCTGATGTTGATTTGTTCCCATCTTGTGTATCCGATCAAATCGTATACAAGATGGAAGCTATGCTTTCCATTTAGGGGGCCGACATGGGTCTCATTGGTCCGGGCTGCCCCTTCATGGGGTGAGTCGAACTTGTAGTCCCGAACAACTGGTTATCCGGGCTTTTGGTTTATTAGAGCAGACTGTATGGGAACTTGCGTGTTTGGGCTGGACCTTCGGGCCCAGAATATTTTGTCCACCCTCAACTGCCCCCAGCTCTGGTCCTTGATCGGTTGGCCTATTCGGTGAAGTGCCAGAGCTTTGAATCTTTGTTCGGTTGGCAATTCATGTTTGTACGGTGTGCATGTGGTCGAGTTATTCACGATATGCATTGAGTAATGGAGTTTCAGGAGGCGATCCGTTATTCGGAGTCTTCTGCTCGGTTATTTGGGGATAGCTAGACTGCCCAGATCCCTTGGGCTCCTCTCATAACTGATGACGATTGGCCTCGAGCCTTGCGTGGCTGACGTGGCGCGCCCTGATTGGATTAACGGGAGGGCACGCGTCATTTCAGGGAACTGCGTAATGATTACAGATGGCGCATTTAATGCCTGTCTTTTCAAATCTCGTGGGAATAAAAACCCGTTTGGATGGCTTTTGTCGCTTTTTACCATTTCTGAATTTCCTCTCTGAAAACTGTTCTTGCGATTTTCGACGAACTGTGCTCCCACTTCCGACGACGTATTTTTCCAAAAATCGGTGACCTTCTACCGTTGAAAAAACTTGTAAGCATCTCATATTTTCTTTCGTTGCTCTTTTGCTGCTTTGAGCCTAGTTTTCCTTCGTTTATTCTTCCTCCTTCTCTTTACTTCTCATTTTCTCCAGAAAGATAGGCAAACTTAGGAAGTTAGTATCGACGCCGGCGGCAATGCGTGAGTTCTGGACGATGTTGGCATCACCTTGGCAAATCCGAATTACTCCCAAGAAGGGAATTGGGAAAAGCTCCCCCTTCCACTTGTTGCCATAGTGGAAGGGGCTGTTCTGTTCTCAATTCATCCCCTTCTTCGGCGAGTACTTCGGCATTACCGGGTAAGCCCCATGAAAGTATCTTCTAATGTTTTTAGGGTGGTCATGGGGGTTGTTGAGTTAAATCGTATCCTAGGTACCGATCTGGGCATCTGGGATATAGTTTACTATTACAACACGGTGAAGCACTCATCCAGATCATACTACCTCAAAGCGAAGAGGGTGGCTGAGAAACTCGTTATAGAATTACCAGACTCCGGTAAGGATGTCGACGACGATTTCCTGTACATAACGGAAAACTTCGAGTTCAGTCCCAGGGAAGAGCACGACATCTTCACCATCCCTCGAAAGGACGGACTGGGACCCGGTAGGTCCCCCTACAACCTGTTTGTTTTTATTTCTCATCGGGAACTGTTTCTTAGTAATAATCGAACTCTTATTTTTGCCTGCTCGGTGTAGGTGCCATTGCTAACAATCCTTCTCGTGGGCCGCTTCCTGGTGTGCACCTGGAGGACTTGAAGAAGGTATGGGCGTACGAGGGCTTGCCCGAACAAAAGAGGCTAGGCCGTGTTGCTCATATACTTCTGAAATATATACTGACGTATAGGAGTTTCATTCGGCCGGATACGTTAAGTGTTCGAATTGCTGCCCCTGCCTCGGCGCCAGTGGATGTTCCGGAAGCCATTGTCCTACCATTCACCCGAGCAGAGAGACAAGTGACCGTCGCTCAACCTTCCATTGCCGCTACTGAGCCGGGTCCTTCAAGTCGTGGGTATACCATTTCTGTTTCTTCATCTTCTTCCTCCTTCTCCATAGACTTTTCCATTTTTGAAGATCTTGCGAAGATGGCGCAGAAGAAGGCTCCTACCGCCGACCTTACCCAGTTCCTCACTCTTAGTGGGCCGAAGAGGAAGGTAACCGTTGCAGCAACCACCCCGGCCAATTTGGCCGCCGAATTAACGGAGGAGGCCACTCCAATCCCCAAAGTGGCATCTCAACCT
Source organism: Heliamphora exappendiculata (assembly GCA_034768845.1). Lineage (NCBI taxonomy): Eukaryota > Viridiplantae > Streptophyta > Magnoliopsida > Ericales > Sarraceniaceae > Heliamphora > Heliamphora exappendiculata. The sequence goes on from JAOTRH010000001.1 coordinate 2,727,931, forward strand.
CCCCTAAAAAAGTTGAAGAAGGTCGGGGGTTCCCTCCAAAGGACAAAGGGAAGGGGAAGGAGAAAGAGAAAAGGGAGGAGGGAAAAGAGAAGAGAAAAGCTGTTGCAGAGCAATTTGGGGAAGCAGAGCCGTGGTCTCCCGATTTTAAGAAGGGTGAGCGGGTGATCACTGTTCAGGACCGGGCCAAGTCCCAGGACACTGCTTTTGCTCTGTCAAAGGCTTTATTACTGCCGGCCGATATGGAGGAAGCCCAAAAACTCCCCCACGAATAGCTGATGAAATCCTCCATTCGCAATTCTATCCAGGTACTCTTCGATGTTCTTCTCTTCGGTCATCATTGTTATTTTTTCTTGCTTTCTACTAAGTTCCCCCCCTTTTTTAGGGCCTTCAGCGTCTGGTGGCGACTATGAAGAGGCTGAAAGAGAGGGAACTGGAGTTAGCCAAGCTCTTATAGTAGAACCAACAGTACCTACAGTAGATGTCGAAGCTGGAGGCCAGCATCCGGGCAAAGGACAAGCGGTTCGGTACTGCTCATGCACGGCTTTCTAAACTGGAGGTCTCCAAAATTGCTATGAAGAGCCACTTGAAGGAGAAGGAAAAATCCATGGCTGACACAGTAGTTCTCCTTGGAAAGACGGAAGCTGAACTGGACGCGGCGAAAGAGGAGGCTACAAAAGCATACTCGGCTGGTGTTGCAAAGGCCACCGAAGATTACAAGTCCCAAATCCCAGGCCTCTAGGACATTATTTTTGGCTTCGCATGGGAGGTTCCCCTCAAGGCCGCTGAAGTTGATGCCTCTTCTCCATTGTACGCCAACGTTCCTTTACCGAGCAAACAGACTGAAGAGGTTGGGGAAGCTGAAGCTGGTAATGCCGAAGTCGTCGTGGAAGGATTCGTCGAAGTAGAGGCTGTGGCTCTGGTGGTGGCCGAGGAAGTGGCCACTCAGGTGGAAACGACTGAAGATTTCTTGGCCGCGCCTTGAAGACATTATCTCTTTCTTTTTCATTTATTATTCTTGTACGGTCATTCAGGGCCTTTTGTTGTAGCTACGAGAGTTTCAGCCCATCTTTGGTTAATGAAAGAAACTTTTTATCTTCTCATAGCTTTGTACTTGCACTATTTCTAGTAGACTTCCATACTGAGAGTATAAATACCTCAAGCATACTTCTAAACTTAGCTTTCTGAGCATAATTATCTAAAGTGTGGGATCATCATTTACACTAAGGGATAAAACATAACTTTGGAATCAACTCCCATACTAAGGGTTGGATGAGTTCGGATGAATTTTGAACTTAGCCTTTTTAAGCTGAAACATCCTAAGTGTGGGATTAACATCCATACTAAGGGCATGATCAGTTCGGATAAACTTCGAACCTAGCCTTTTTAGGCTGAAACATCCTGAGAATAGGATTAACAACCATACTAAGGGTATGATCAGTTCGGATAAACTTCGAACTTAGCCTTTTTAGGCTTATTCATCCTAAGTATGGGATTTACATCCATACTAAGGGCATGATTAGTTCGGATAAACTTCAAACTCGGCCTTTTTAGGCTTAATCTTCCTAAGTATGGGATTAGCGTCCATACTAAGGGTTAGAGTAGTTCAGATTTACTTCAAAATTGGGCCAACTTCAAACTTGGGCTGCTGAAGAAGTTTATTGTGCTTGCCGTACTCAGCGTTTGCCCCCCAAGTTTTTGGCAAGAATGCCAATTGATAAAAACTTTTAATGAAGGGAAAGAGCTCATGTCGGACACCAGCGTTTTATTGTAAATAATGAAAAATTAAAAGAAACTAAAAAACTAAAAGTAAAACTTGCGGAGATTGTTAGCGTTCCATGACCTAGGGACTGTCTTCCCATTCATATCTTTAAGGTGGTATGCCCCAGTGCCATCTTTTGAGGTGACCTTGTACGGACTCTCCCAGTTCGGACCCAACTTTTCTTGGACAGGGTCCTTCATGTGGCCGAGCACTTTCCTCATAACCAGATCTCCTATGCCAAACTCACAGTGCTTCACCCTCTTATTGTACCCTTTAGCAACTGTTTGCTGATAGGCTGCCAATTTAATGGTGGCCATCGTCCTGCGTTCTTCGGCTAAATCAAGGTCCAAGGCTAGTGCCCTATCATTTGCTCCGGGAGTACTGACCTCTGTTCGGATTATTGGTATTCCGACCTCTAGTGGTATAACTGCCTCTACCCCATAGGCTAGGAAAATGGGGTTTCATCTGTGGATCTCCTTGGAGTAGTTCGATAAGTCCATAGAACCGAGGGGAGCTCTTCGACCCATCTTCCTTTGGCTGGATCCAGTCTCTTTTTCAGTCTGTCGATGATAGTCTTGTTGGTGGCCTCTGCATGCCCATTACTCTGTGGGTATGCCGGGGTAGAGATGTAGTTCTTGATTCCTAGCTCTGAACAAAAATTCTTGAATAGAGAGCTATGAAATTGAGTACCGTTGTCGGAGATAATTGCTCGGGGGATGCCAAACAGGGTGATGATGTTCTTCCACGTGAACCTCTTCACATCAGCGTCCTCGATATTGGCCAAGGGCTCAGCCTCCACCCATTTAGTGAAGTAGTCAGTGGCAACAAGGAGGTATTTTCTGTTGCCTGTGGCCTTTGGGAAGGGGCCAACTATGTCATACCCCCACTGGGCAAAAGGCCAAGGACTTGTCAGTGGGGACAAGTCTCCGACTGGGATGTGTATATTTGGGCTGAACCTCTGGCACTTGTCACACTTCTGGGCGTACTGCTCTGCGTCTTTCTGCATGTAGGGCCACTAGTAGCCCTGAGAGATTGCTTGGTGAGCCAATGATCACCCCCTAGTATGGCTGTTGCAAATTCCTTCATGTATTTCGAACAAGAGGTCTTGCACATTGTTCAGGTGCACACAGAAGAGGTAGGTCCCAGTAAAGGACTTCTTGTACAGATCCCCCGAACTAGAGACCCAGAACCTTGCTGACTTCCTCCTTAAAGCCCGAGCTTTGTTCTGATCGGCTGGTAGCTCACCTTTCACCAGGTATTCTTTCAAGGGATCCATCCAGTTGGGACCTAGTTCCGAGCAGTAGACCGGCTTCTCTCTGTGGTTGACAATGCTCGGCTGTTGGAGGACTTCCATTGATATCACCATTTTTTTCCTAGTACTAACAACTGATGCTAGGCAAGGCAGGGAATCGGCGTGGCTGTTTTCTCGGGATGAGAGCTGGAAACCTAGAAATTTCCCCGAACTGACTCCAAAAGCACACTTGGAGGCATTAAGCCTTAATATGTAGTCCTTGAGGACTTCGAATGTCCTTATCAGATCTTCAAGGTGCTTGTTCGGGTGCTTAGACTTCACAACCCTGTCATCTATGTAGACCTCCATCGTTTTACCAATCAAGTCGCCGAACATCTTTGTTGCAAGCCATTGGTCAGTGGTGCCAGCATTCTTCAATCCGAATGGCATTACCTTGTAGCAGTAAATTCCTCGATGAGTGACAAATGTTGTCTTCTCCATGTCTGGGGGTTACATGGAAATCTGGTGGTATCCCCTATAGGCGTCCAGGAAACTCATCCTCTCGTGTTTTGCTGTTGAATCGACGAGCTGATCTATTCGGGGCAGGGAGAAACAGTCCTTGGGGCATACTTTGTTGAGATCGGTGAAGTCTACGTAGACCCGTAAATTTCTATAATTCTTCTTTACTACGACAGTATTTTCTAACCAGGTTAGGTAGTGGACCTCTTTGATGGCTCTAGCTTCCTTTAGCTTCTGGACTTCCTTAACCACAGTGTCTGCATGGTGTGGTGCTGATTTACTGGGTTTCTACACTACTGGCTTCCTCTGGGGATCCACGTTCAAATGGTGGATGATTACCTCGGGGCATATCCCAGGCATTTCGTATGGTGTCTATGCGAAGAACTCATTGTTCTCCTTTAAAAATTCGACCAGTTTGGTCTCCTCTTGTTCGGCAATGCTTGTTCCGAGCAAGAAAACCAATATGGGTCCTCCAAATTGATAACTACCTTCTTGAGATCCTCCACCACCTTCTCCTCGGCTATTCGGTTGTGGTCGTAGATTGTTGGGCTATTTTCCACTTCGACAGTCTTAACTTTCGGATATTGTTCGGGGCTCTTCAACGTTGCCAGGAAACACTACCTTGTCGCGTGCTGGTCTCATCTGATCTCAACTACCTTTTGGCCCACTTGGAACTTTAAAGATTGGTGGTAGGTTGAATGTACAGCACCCAAGCTGTGGATCCATGTCCTTCCTACAATGGCATTATAGGTAGATGGTTGGTTAACAACGAATAATTCAGTACTTACAGTCACAGGGACTACCTTTACTGGCACAGTGATCCTTCTAATCGGCCATACTGGGTCCGTGCCAATACCGATCAGGGGCGTCATGCACCTCTTGAGCGCCGAGTCTTTCAATCCCAACTTCTGAAACAGGCTGTAATACATGATATCCACCGAGCTTCCTTAGTCTACCAGCACTTGCATTACGTCGAAGTTGGCAATGCACAGCGTTAGTACCAGGGCATCATTGTGGGGCCGATGTATCCCTCCAAGGTCTTCTTCGGAGAAGCTGATCCTCTTGGGGCCTTGACTAGAGTCTCCATATGTTCTCCTTCGCTTGCCCTCATCCACCTTCATGGCGTGAGCAATGGTCCTGGCATGGTGCCTAACTGCCAATCTAGTTATTGGTTCGGCTATGCCGTGGATCATCTTTACAACACCAAGTGGCTGGTCTCCTTGTTCGGCCCTCTGGTCTTGTTCATGGTTCCCTCTTTTTTGAGTAGTCTTCTCCGTGTCGACGAATTCAAGTAAATTTCCTGCTCGGACTAAGTCCTCCATGTGTCTCTTTAGGGTTCTGCATTTCCCAATCAGGTGGCCGTGATCTCGGTGATAGTGGCATTTCTTCTTCTGATCTTTTCTGCTCGGGTCTCCCATCGATTTTGGTGGCCACTGGAAATAGGGCTTGTCCTTAATCTGGTCTAGGAGCTTATGTAGAGGTTCCTTGAAAATCGTTTGCATGGCCTGGAAAGCCTCTGACTCCTTCCTTTCCTTGGCTGGCTTCTTGGACTTCTGGTCTTTTCGGCCCTTATCATTCTTCTCAAGCTACTTTACCGAGGCAACACTTTGCTCGGCTTGGCTTATGTCTTCTTCTACCTTTGCGTGCTGTTCTATCTTTACCATTAACTCGGACATTGTGGTAACGGCCTTTTCGGTGAGGGACTGTCTTAAGCGACTTAGGGGAGGTAGCCCGATCTTGAAAGATGCAACTGCGAGTTACTCGTTGCAGTCTTCAATCTCATTGTAAGCCTCCCAGTACCGTCGAGCATTTCTCCATCACTCTTTCGTAGCGCTAGTAGTGTGTCAAAACTCTTCGGCTGCCTGCTGTTGGTTATGAACCGAGCAGTGAAGGACTCAGCCAGTTATTGCCAGTTCATTATGGACCGGGGTGGCAACTTGTGAAACCAACTAAGGGTTGTCTCTCCTAGGCTAGATGGGAACATCCGGCAAAGGAGCGCGACATTACCGCTCAAGAGCGCCATTGCATGTCTGTATTGCCAAACATGGCTTACTAGATCTGTCTTTTCGTCATACATCTCAAATTTGGGTGGAGAAAACTTGCGTGGTGGATCAGCGTTTTCTATGACTTCGGCCAATGGTGACACCGAGATTTGTTCAAGAGCCTTTCTTTCTACGTCTTGGGATGTTCGGCCACTACCGTGCTGCAACCGGGAGTCCATCCTCCGTTCCAACCATAGCCGTAGGTCTTGGTTTGCATCTAGTTCAGTTCGGGCAACTCTGTCATGGCTCGGCCGAACTGACTTCGTTTTGACGGTTTTAGAACTTCTAAGGCTTACCTCAGGTTCTCTGTGCCTCCGCCTCTGAGGGTGGCTAAAACTGTAGGACTCTGGGCTCTGTTCAGCATTCTCTTGACCGGGGCTTTCTCTTCGCCTCACACGTGGTTCCCTTCGAGCCTCTTTCCCCTGGATCAGTCGTTGGAGTTCATCGATCTCTCGATCGCGCTGCTCCATTCTCTCTTCCAGATTGTTGATGATCCTATCGCGTCTGGCCAACATTTCCTCCAATCTCCCTCTATCTCTTGAAGATGGGGGGACGATCTTTCTCCCCTGGAATTTGTGGTTGAGTAGCACAACTGCCTCCCATTGTGGAAAGCATCATCCCTTCGCCTTCGCACCTCTGAAGGGACTTTGGGGGCCCTTGGCCTATCCGGAATAGCAGGGATGGATCTTTGGGGAATATCCTCCCTGGTGCGGCTTCCAGTGAATCCAGTCGGAGTGTGGCTCATGATTTCGTTGGTTCGAGATCGTCTTTCCCACAGACGGCGCCAAATTGTGCGCGGTACAAACTGTTTGGGCTTGTTCGGCATAATCAGGACCAGATGAACTAGCCCAATACTGATGACCCCGAACAGCGTATGGGCCGGACTCCTTGTCTTCCGAACTCACTAGACGCTCCTTGTTCCGCTGCCGAACACCTGCAACCTCCAAGAACACCGTTAGCGCCTACCAGCCGGTTATAACCGGGAGACACTCCGACGCTCAAGTTAGATATCTCTCTGAGAGGTCTCTAAGCAAGAGCTTTTGGGATTGAAAATTGCGTACCTGGCGGGGTGGGGGTGCCTCTCTTTATATAGGGATCAAGATTGATAGAGGTTGAATCCTCTTAGGATTCTACCTCCTATCAGTTAGGATTTGTTTCCTATCTTGATGCGATTTTATTCTGATTTGTTTTCATCCCTATGGATCTAATGTTGATTTGTTCCCTTCTTGTATATTTGATCAAATCGTATACAAGATGAAAATTATCATTTCCATTTAGGGGGCCGACATGGACCTCATTGGTTCGGGCTGCCCCTTCATGGGGTGGGTCGAACTTGTAGGGCCCGAACAACTGGTTCTTCGGGCTTTTGATTTATTGGAGCAGGCTGTATGGGAACCTGCGTGTTTGGGCTGGACCTTCCAGCCCAGAATATTTTATCCACCCTCATGTGATTATGATTTTAAACATAAGCTACAAATGTTTGTTACAGTGACAAATTTATAATTTCAAACAATAGAATTTTTCAAACAATTTAGAATAAAAAAAACTACAAACAAAAACTATAAACACGCCTATTTGAATTTTTAAAAATGTTTATGCTAAACTATAAGCTAAAACTTGAAAAATAATTTCTATGAACACTCCTTTGGATGACAAAATAAATCCAAAATATGATGGTCCCGTTTAGTAACATTTATGTTTACTATTTTTATTTTAATTATGTTATAAATTATAAATAAAAATATGTTTGATAATTATTTTTGTTTTCAAAAATATATAGATAGTTTTTAAAATTTACTAAATTCTTGTAAATAGAAAAAAATGTGTTTTTATTTATTTTGTAAACAAATTTTCATTTTACCTTTTTTTGTTGCACCACCTCCAATCACTACTTTCGACGACTCCCTCAGACCACCTCTTCTGACCATTATGCGCGACCACTACTGTAGAGACCCGATCCGTTTTACTTTGTAAGGATTAATTAAACCTTGTGATGACATTATTGGTGAAAAATGATTAAGTTTATTTATGTGAAGGAATTAAAATTTAACCATGGTAATGATGAATAATAATAATTGTATGCTTGTTATTTCATATGAACAATTATTGCAGGTTATTCGAAGGAGTTGCGAGGTGTTTGGTTTAAAATTTAAACCCTATATATTTTCCTTTCTTGGGTTCTCACATAGCGTTGGCCAGTCGAGCAGCCAAGGATCTGCTCAATCGAATTGTCAGCAGAGATGTTTTAAATGTCGGGTTGTAGCCTTTAAATTTCATTTTCTCTTTTTCTTTCTCTTTCTAAAACTCAAGATAAAAACGCTAGAACTAGATTTTGAACCTCTTTGAACTCGTCTTGCTCCATTGGTGGCTCTTTCTTGCTCCCTTTTTGGTTAAATATCCATTGAAGGTTGGAGATACGTGCTGAAAGCTCCCATTTTACCGTTTAGTTAGAGGTTTTGTTGTTGAAGCTTGCTAGAGTCTTGTTCCTTGTGATTTGATCATGAAAGAGATAGAATCTATGACTAAACTTGAACTTTGTGTGTATATGAGTTGTATTGTTGTTGAATTTGAATAAAATCATGAAAATCTATGTTTTTAGAACCCGAGGTTAGAGTTTAATGTTAATGCATGTTGAATTTTGAGTTTATGAATGATTTATGGTAAACCTATCATGATATTATAGTTGGAGAACTATTAATTAGTGATTTGAAAAGTTAAGGTTTGATTGGGATGAAACTTGAATCAAATTTAAGGATTTTGGGTTGGTGAACTCAAATGATGAAATTGGTTAAATTTTGAACGAATTGGAGATTATGTTAACCTAATTGTGTATAAATCTTATGAGTTTTGATGATATATGAAAGTTGTGGGATGATGGATTAGGAATTTTGAGTAAATTCTATGAATTGATGAATGTGAATAACATGAGACGTTGATTTGGGGGTTTTTTGAACCTTTTTAATTTGAATATGTGAATTATGAGAATATTAAAAATTGTTGAGAATTGAAACTTTAATGGTGTTGGGTTTGACGAGAGGAACCGGGTTGGACTCGTGTTGGTCTTAGTACAAATGATCTAATTAATGTACCATGTGATTTGAACAGATAATTAAGTTGGCTTTGAGTAACTCCTTAGTGAAAAATTGAAAACTTGCGCAATGTATGGTAAGCCATTCTATCGGGTTAATCCCTATAAAAGCGTGTTTTGGGCGCCCCACTCAATGATATTCTCGAAGGAAACAAAAAATGTGTGCTCCCTGTGTCGGGCTATAGAATGAGTATTTATCTACCGGGTCTTGTTTGGTCCGGTTGTGATAATTACGCCTGCGTCTATAGGTAGCGTCCGACTTTGATACTTAATTAAATCAAAAAATGAATTGAGTTTGCAAAACCTTTACGAAGTAGTTGATGAAATTGAGAATTGAAAATTCTTGAAAATAGTTATAATCTGGAACAAATTGAAATTTGGAGTTATAGTAACCTTGAGGTGGTTTGAAATGATGAGTAAATAGAAGACTATACTATAGTTTTGTATGGAAAAAAGCGGTTATAAGAATGAAAATTTGTTAGAAAAGTGGTATTGGTTTTGAATAAAAACTTGTTCGGCATTCACATAATCATCCTTGCATGTCATGCATTTGTTCATCTTTAATAAATTTTCTACGAGTCTCGGCTCATATTGTATAAATAATTTTAGGTAATAGCGGAAAGAAAATAGTAGAATGAGAAGAATGGTCGCGGAGACCTTTTTGTGTTATTTTTGTCAAAATAACATGTTCGTTAGTAGAATCTTTTAGAAATTGAAATTTTAAATGCAATTCTTTTAGTACATTGTTTGGATGTATTGGGAATCGATGGATGTTGGTTTTGTAAGGCCCCACGGCCACGAATTCATGACTTGTACGCATGCGAGGGCATTGGGTTCGTAACTTGGACTAATCTCTTGGTTTTTGTATGATATACCATGGCTTTAAATGTTGAATTTTCTAGTTTTTTGAATTTAATAGAGCTATTTTATTACGAAATGTATGTTTGACTTCAAAATTTTGCCTATCTTAAAAGTATGTTTAAAATATGAGAAAAACTAATAACTTTCCTACATTTGCAAAAAAATTTAAGTTTTTAGCTGGGTAGCTCTCAGATACCTCACTGCTCGAGCAGTGGAGGGTCCGCTCAAACAGACTCTGCTAGGTAAATTTTTGTTGAAACTTTGGTTTAAAAAGGAGTTTGTTTGGTGTCTCTTGGGTATTTTTTGTGGCATAAATTAACCTATTTTGGGAAGTATTTTAGAAGCTAAATACTTGCTTTTATTTTCATCTTTTGTAAGAAAATTGAAGATTTTGAATCGTTTTAAGATAAAAGAGTTATTTTCTATAATTTTTTGAGTTTGGATTCTTTAAATCGGATTCTTTTTCTATCAATTGTATGGATTTATATTGTTACATTTTCGGGGTGCGACAACTACTTCTGGCTACTATTTTCGATCACTATATACGGCTATCGTTTCTGACCACTACATCCGACCACCATCACTACCTCTGACTATTATTAACAGTTATCATATCTGATTACTATCTTTGACCACAATTTTATAAACATTTATGTATAAAATATGTTTTTATTTTTATTTTATTATAAAATTAAACAAAATATATATTTTTATTTATTATAAATAAAAAACAAAAAATTATAAACGTCATTCAAATGGGGCGGCATTAGTCATTTGTTTCCCCACCCTTTTCTGGGTTTCCATGATCAACTTATCATGTTTTCGTTCTAACATTTTCCAAAAAAGAAAAAGGTGGGAAGCACAATCTTCAACCAAAGTATCAAACAAGTGTACACTTATTTGACCAAACCTATAAAATCCACATAGAGGAAAGAAAAGGTTAAAGAGAGTAAAAGCAAAATTTTGTACCAAAAAGAAAAGAGAAGGATCAATAATGTGAAAAGAGTTAAAGCTTTGTTTGGTTTCGACTTCAAATAATTTTTTTACCCTTATGCTTAAAGTCACAAAATATTAACCATCAAATCACATTTTTTTTCTATATGGTATTTTTTTTTCCATATCTCAAAGTGTCTGAATCAATTTATACTCGCCTCGACTTACGATGGCGCAATTAGAGTCAAATCAAAATTTTGTAAGGACTAACATTATTAAAAAACTGATAACACTTAAAATCGAACTTGAAACTTTAGATAGAATAAACTCCAAGTTTTAACCAAACAAATTTTTTACATATTCCGCTTGAAGTTAAAATAAGCTTTAAAAAACCCAAATTTAAGCCTATAGAATACGTGAAATATCACATAAAGATTTCTTTTTAGGAATTGTTCATTTCATTTATTTCAAATATGAATTTCAAATAAGTCGTATCTTGCTCAGACCAATAAATAGAGCCGAGGTTATAGTTAAAGCCGCTAGTAAAAAATCGAAATAACTAGTTATAGTAGGCATGAAGGAACTAAATGAAATATATTCGTTTTATACATATGTGTCTAAAGCAAGTTTGTAGTTGGTTTTTTTTTTAATTTAAATAAATGATTAATATAACCAAAAAAGAGATATTACAATAAAGATTAAAAACACAATCTATCCAAATAAAACAACTCTCACAACCTGAGAGGCTAAAAAAAATCAAAAAATATATATATTAATTCACACGTCTCAAAAGAGAAAAAACAAAAAACACAAGAATACAACAAAATTTAAAAACCTTACTCAAAGATTACCAAAAATCTTTTTTTCTAGCAATCAAGAGATTTTTAATCTATTTATCTAACTTATCTTGTTCTCATCCTTGGATACTGAAATTGATAAATATTTCCACTTCGATTATCTTTATAGTCTAATTGCTAGGAAAATAAGATTTCAAAATAGACCCTTTAGAGAAAGACTTGCATAGATAACTTTTTTAGTATTTTGCTTTTCCTCAAAATTTTCTCCTACAGGGAGAGTGTCAAAAGTACTTAAAAATTTTAAAGCATAAAAAGTAAAAATCTCAACACACTTCTTAAGAAGTTGATTGACAACTTCTATTTGAAAAACTTGATTAATATTGTCTTTTTCTTTTTTCACATCAACCCAATCATCACTAGCATTCTTATTAACATTATTTTCTTTTCACCTTGAAACTTGTCTAAAAAATTTTACGTTCTCTTGTCCATTCAAATAATTCTTGAGAATATAGTACAAAATATCACATTTAAAACATCTTTAAGAAATCCAATAAATTTCAATTCAAATGACATGAGATTCTCCATATCCAATATTATAGGAAAAAACTTTAAAATCTCTTTGTTAACTTGCATCTCGATGTAAACCGGAATAAAAATTAACATACTCCAAAAATGAGTTAATTCATCTACATACAAAAACTTGCCAATAATACTTGCCAAATATCTCATCCCCTCCTTAGCCCACAATTCAAGAAACACATTATATAAATTAAGCACACTTAAAAAACCACTGTTGGTTAAGCAAACAACAGATATTTGAAATGAAAAATCTACTACTAACCCATGAAAAGTAACACATGTAAAACTAATATCATTTTCATAGCCAAACATATAACACCAATCCCTTTCTCTATGGGGTTTACATGGTTGACCATATCTTGTTTCCATTCCAATCTTTTTCCAAATCAAAAGAAAAAAAGAAAACCAAAAGAAAGAAAAAAGATGAAAAGCACAGCCTAATGTACATACTGATCGAACCTACAGAATTCACAAGAGGGGGAAGAAAGAAGTTTACAGAATAAAACGAAAATTTTAAACTAACAAGAAAAGAGCAAGTGATCTGCTCTTAGATTATTGTCCTGACTACAAATCCCAACTATCCTTGCGCCCATTGAATTCCGACTTCCGCTTTGCCAAAGTCCCATACATTTCTGCGAATTTCTTAAGACACTTGCTTCTGATCCGGTAATGATGACCTGTGTTCCGGCTAATCGCGACGCTGGATAATTTTGACGTATCAATCACCCAGGCTGGATGCACGTACTCAACTGCCTCGGACGAGCTCGCATTTGCATACAAGTAGTTCAACAACACATCCTCACAGTTGAAGTACTCGTCCACCACCTCCCGGCCTGCCTTGGCTTCCTCACTCCAATACCTGGGGAAGGCTACCTGACTGTCAACGAAAGCTGCCCCCGTCAAAATCATATTATACCCTTTATGCCTGCGGGCGTGTTTCTCACCTCGGTACTTTGGTCTGCTCCCGTCAATGAGCCGGGGGTAGAACCCTACAATTCGATCGGGGTGCTTGCGCCAAACCCTAAAACCTCGCTCAATATCATCACACGTCATCATAATATCATCATCAAGCTCAAGAACAGCTCGGGTCTTAATCATCGGATCCTCCTTGAATCGATTGTTCAGTGAGTTCTGCTTCTCTTCTCTAATCCTTACCGGCACTACAGAGTCCAACTCACCTAACTCAGGAGGTATTCCTTTGTTCCACACCACAACAATCTCGCGCACTGATGAACATCTTGAATAATGCTTCACGAACAATTTTAGATTCCAGAGCCGGACATCATAAGTCATCGTTAATAACGTAAACTGAGAATAATGACCGTTCCATGGGTAGGGTTCTTGTGCACCGTTGCCTCCATAGATATAACTCACCCCAGAGCACATCAATGCCACTCCAACTGCAAATATAAAAGCAAGAACCAACTTTCCAGTAAAAGTATTTTGTTTTATCCTTCCACGTAAGGAAGAACACGACCTATTCAACCTATTACAAAATTTCCTTAGCTTGGAAGAAAACAAATCTGATTTCTCCCAATCCAAGAAAGCATCACTTCTCTTTACCCTATTATGTGGGCACCAACTCAAGGGGATAATGCACTTCACAGCACCGAGGAGTGTACCCATCAATATAACAAGAACAACAACGGCAAAAACTGAGGCACAGCCCAGAATTAATCGACGAGCCAAATCTCCTGAGGGAACTCGGTCCCCATCCATAATCCCTATCCACTCCCCAGAATTCAGCTGTTGAACATCAAGGTGATGGTAGCGGGCACCATTCCACGCATTTTGCCCCTTATTTGGCTCCTCCAAGCCCAGTGGAACTTCCACTTCTCGGAACTCGTCTTTGGTAAGAACTTCCACTTTGAAAAGATGCAACCTTCGTCCATATGTTTCGCCACAGTCTTGACCGACACGATAGAGGTTTCCATTGTACACAAATGGTCTGCCACCATTCCGAGCTCCCATGCTCTTGTCTAAGTTATAAATAGGGTTGTTCTTATGTGCCTTCCAAGGACCGAGTGGTGAGCTACTGTACCAGATTTCCAACTGTCCATTCTTCTTGGTGCCAATACCACTGTGATCAGAACCAAAAAGCCAATACTTCCCTTCATGATTTATGATAAATGAATCAACAAGGGGCTTCTTCATGATGATCTTCTCCAGCGTCCATTTCAAAGGAAAGTTTACTGCTCGATACAGACGGAGTTCCCCTTTTGTACTACCCTCGGGCATCATGTATATCTTCAAATAGAAGGCAAAAAAAGAAAAAAGGAGAACTATTTAGTAACACAATCAGGATATAAATCTTAGTGTGTGGCAAAAGGATTGTGCTACAACTTAGAAGGCCCAAGACAAACATCGCCAAATCTGGAAGATTTTCTGGCCTAAAAGTTCAAAGTAATTGAACAAATGTTGGACCATCGGATACTTAAGGTTTTTCAAAAGCTTCTAAATACTTCAGTTATTTTGGCCCAGGGCAGAGTTAATACAAGTAATCATGTAAGCACACCAACTTGACTTCAAACACTATGCTCGTTCTTTGCATCCACAGCTTCATGTCATGTGCATCCCTTTTCTTTCTTTCTTTCTTTCTTTCTTTCTTTCTGAGTTATTAATTAATCAATTGATTATTATTATTATCGTTTTGGATTCTTATTTCGTTGAATAAGGGGGAGCCGCACAAAGCGATTCGAGAATTCTAATATTTTAGATTTATTGGTTTAAACACACCCATCCAGTCCCCCCAATACATGCATACTTAAGTAGGAAATTCACATCTTACTTGGCCATTGTAATCAAAGACATAGGGGTACGAGAGATGCCAGTCTTCATCGAGAGCAATACCCAACTGTTCCCAGGTAGCTCCATTATCTAGACTTCTTGCAACTCCAATGTCTCCTTGCATGGTGATTGAATTCTTGGTTTCGAAAAATAGGTAAAAAATATCTCCCTGAAACATAATGCCAATATCACTGAGATGAATGCAATGCCAAACAGCCTTTCGTTTTATTTGAATTGATTGTATACACATGTAAGAAGGGTAGATAACTTTCATTTTATTTGCCTAATATCACAAAAGAAAGAATTCATTTTTATATAGGCTTCCTAATTAGTAATATCACTAATTACTAATCAGAAATATCAGTAATAAAATACGAAGAATTATCTGCAACTTTGATTCTTTATGCAATTAGATCTTATGTCACCAAAGAAAACCCCATTCTTTTGATTTTTACTTTGATTACGACAAACCAATTACTCGTTTACTACAAATAAAAAGGAACAGAAAATGTCGGTCTATTCAGGTTCACAAAACATTCCAAATCTAACCACAAAGGTTGAACAACGAACAATGAAAGAGGAGCCAATAAAATCTCTGCATTGAATTGATGAAAACAAGAACCAAAATGGATCCCACCAAAAGAAGAGTGTAGGCAATAAAATCATCCCTCAAGGATCTATAAAAAAGAACAATTTGAAATACTCAAATTGATGATACATCTGCAAACTCCATTGTGAGTAAAGATCCTAGGACAAAATCCTAAGCAATAGATAGTAAAGTTTCTTTTTAAGAACGATTAGGTGTCAAAGGGTGAACACTGAACAGATCTATATAAAAAAAATACCAAAACCAGAGTTCCTAAAAACAGGGAGTCCAAGTTCATATTTTGCCTCTATATCACCCATCCAAGCTCTGAATCCCTAAGGAGACTAGAGGTACAAAATGATTTAACCAAAGTTTTATTAAAGCAGTCATAATGTATACAACCTAAAAAATAAGACTGTTCCAATTGCAATCCTAACACAATTAATAGGAAATTTTATTCCAATAGGTGGCAAAACTTTTGTTTGCTCGTTTCCAACACTTGGCAGCTAATACAGAGCATTACAACAAAAATAATCATACTGGTATGCACAAGAGCACCTTCAAGTTTTTAGAGAAAGTTCCAGAAAGAGATGTTAAGAACAAATTCTATCCGTGAGAAATTTGTTCATGCTTCAAAAATTGACTCCAGTAGCATTTCCGGTATCTATTTCCTAAAGTCATAAAATAACTGTCCTCCAAATAGGCAAGTGTTATTTCAAATTTGATAACCATTGTACAGTAACTGGTAAACTAAATTATGGGCAGCCTTGCTGTTGGATACATACCTTCTGGACGTGTTCAACATAGACAATAATTGAAACAGCACGATGGAAATGTGTACAAAGGAGGAGTAAACAATTCAACATTTTATAGAAATGGGATTGACTTTTTGGCATTTTATCAATAACATTCAGAAGTGTGTCCTCCTTTCAAGAGGGGTCATTATCACTTTTTTTCCAATGGGCTAATAACTTTTCTCGCACCAATTGATATCTTCTTGAAGGCCTTCCCAACCAATGCAAAATTATGTAATTACCATTCACTCATTAGTGTTGTTTTCAAACATTGTGGGGCAACCATAAAACGAAAGATTTTTGTCATTGAACAAACAAGTGGAGTCCCACAGTGGAAGACTACTACTGTATACTCAACACATCGAATGCGACTTGTCATACTCCTGAACCAACTTAATTTCCATCTAGATATTGCCATAACTCTTATCAGTGACTTTGGGAATCCACTACAAATCGCATCTATAAAGACAACTCTTCTCAGCTGGCCCACAATTCAAGGTTGAAAAGAACTAAATTTTTTACAAAAGCTGATTACTTAAAAAAAAAAAAAGG
>JAOTRH010000001.1:2749269-2761533 GCA_034768845.1 Heliamphora exappendiculata
TGCAAAGTTGCTTTGCTAAAGTACAAAATAGTTTCATGTTAATCATTGAGCTGTTTCTTGATGATATTATCTTGCCAGTTCATGTGAACTCGTGTATTGAAGAATCTAAAGTAGACACGAACATCAAATCTTAAAAGTCATTGAGATTTCTAAGCTTTCTCGTGCAAAGTTGCTTTGCTAAAGTACAAAATAGTTTCATGTTAATCATTGAGCTGTTTCTTGATGATATTATCTTGCCAATTCACTTGAACTACTGTATTGAAGAATCTAAAGTAGACACGAACATCAAATAGACTGTGATTAAGCTTTTATTCACTGTGCATTGATCATTATTTGCTTGCCTGCCTGCATATACTGCCCCATATTCCAGTTCTACTCTTTATTTTGCAAACTAATGTTTAATGTTGCAGGGACTTTGATGCATTTGATTTGCGGATGCGGCTTCCAGCGGTGGTGAGCAAATTACACAAGGCCATTAATCGAAAAGGGGGTGTAACTTATATACATTGCACAGCTGGACTAGGAAGAGCTCCTGCAGTTGCAGTATGTGTACCTATCTAAGTATTAATTATTACTTATGGGCTCAGATTCTTTGCATCATGACGAAATGCCATGCTCACTTGTGCACTATTTGGCAGCTCTTCTTGTGAAGACATCATCGTAATACCTTCATTTTTCTTTACTCTCCATTGCATCTTCAAGACTTGCCATCTTTACAATGCTTTTGTTAAAAGCTTTCTCCTAATGGAAAAATCTAATAGGGAGATAAGACCTTACAATTAGATTGGAGATGCCGAAAGGGCTAGGGGGATGATCAAGGATGGAAAATAAATGCACACAAATGTGTCATATTCTATTTCCAATGATCTTATAGTCTTTTGTCAATGATCTTACTATGTATAACTCAACAAAGCTCACCAGGTTCAAAATCTTGATTATAGATTTTTTTTTTTTAGAGGAGGCCATTACTCTGGACCAAAAAGTAAAAAACACCATCTCTAATTCCTGAGTCCAGGCCTGCAGGAGTCAAAGTATTACCCTCTTTTTTGTCTTTTCCCTCTTTTCTGCTTCCCAACAGTTTTCTGTGTCCACCACCACCCTGGGGTGGGTTGGGAATTGACATTCACTTGAATTATTTACTCCACTGGGAAGTTATTTAATAAAGAAATTTTATGGGACAATTTCATGGATGAATGATAATTGATGTGGTTACTTTTTCTTTTCAACTGTCATTTTATATGAATACCTGGTGGGAATTATTAAAATTTTTGAATGCTATAATATGAAGTTGTAAGCGTATTTTTGTTGTTTTACTTTTCCATTTTTGATGTGAAGCTGATATGTTTTGCCAATTAAATCAATGAAATGTGCAAGCTATGTCTTATATTGAGCGGACTATTGTCATTGTGACAATGCTAAAGGTTGTCAAGGGTTATGATTTTTGTTGTTCACGATAAGAAAACATGAAATTTACTGCGAGAACACTGTTGAAACTTTCATCCTTAACAAGTAGTGAGACAATCTCCTATAATGTGTTGAAAGTTCGTACTAGTGAGTATGTAAAGGAAAGAGAGAGGATGTGAAAGTGTCTTGACTTTACTTTCTAGAGACATTGATTAATCTTGATCTGATGAGAAATTAGATCTTGAGTGTTAGTTATTGCAACATGGGGTACTAGCTGCCTTACCTGCTACCTTTATGTGGATGATCTGATCAGCTTCCCTCTTCTCAAATAACTTTCTGAAGGTTTATTATGATTCACAGTTGGCATACATGTTTTGGATTCAAGGCTACAAGCTAAGTGAAGCCAACAGTTTGCTACAGGTAATTTGACATCCTTTTTTTAATCTCATCCTTTGGAATAGATATCACTTCATGCTTATCTAGCGTGTCTATTTGTTGGCATTTTTCCATTTGTTTTTTAAAATGTCAAATGCACATATATTTGAAAGTGTCGTTGAAATTTATGCATGTGTGGTTCTATAAACAAACCCATGATTTTGATGAAATTCTATTGAGTTATTATGGGTCCTATTGGAAAACTTCATTACTTGGACTACTGACCCATCGTGGTAATGAGGGAACAGAACCTTGTGCTCTGAATAATAGGAAACTTGGTAGAAACTAGTTATAACATGGAGGAATATAAGCTGCATTGACCGAGATTTATTTTACAAACACGTGGAACATGAGTACACTGACAAAGCGAATATTTTAAAAATTGGACCTAGTCATGGCAAGGGACAGCTTTCAGAGCCATGCAGATACCTGCATCTTACATAACTATCTAGATGCCCGTGTGTGAATAACTCGTAGCATCTTGATGCAGGATGTGGAGGGACAAGAGCTGAAAGAAAGGTAGCACAAAAGGGTCAAAATCTTAACATGAGGCCTCAGCGTATAATTCAACTGTTCATTAATCAACTTTAAATTATACATCATGAGCCTAAAACTTTAATTTAAAAAGGAAACTAGAATCCTAAACAAAAGGAAATGAACATAAAAATCATATTAAAAGATAAACTAAAATCTTAAACTAAAAGAAAATAAAGTAAAGTCCTAATTAAAAGATATTAAAACAAAACTAATTATTAAATAGTTATAATAAAACTGTAAATGGGCCTTCATATTTTGCATCATTCTCCTCCATGGAGAAAAAAACCTCGACCTCGAGTTCGCCTTGAAATACTGAATTCTTCCATGCCAAAGAATCTGTTAAGATAACATATTAGAAGAATGAAAGAGTTTAACCTCAAAAGTTAGCTCCTCTAACCATTTATATTAAACTATCTATTGTAATATTGACATAAATGATCTTCTACATTCCCCTCAAGCTGATACATATATATCGTGTGTACTAAGCTTGATACAAATATATTTCACTCGTGAACCACGCAAAAGTTTGGTAAATAAATCTGCTAGTTGATTTACTGACTTCACATGGCTTGTACGAATCACATTTTGTAACAATTTTTGTTGAATAAAGTGACAGTCGATCTCAATATGTATTGTTCTCTTATGGAATACTAGATTAGATGTGAGTGAACTCTTGCTTGGTTATCACATAACAAATTCATAAGATAAGAATGTTGAAATCTAAGTTTCTCTAGCATATGTTTCAACCAAATCAACTCACAAGTGGTATCTGCCATAGCTCTATATTCGGGCTCAGCACTAGATCGAGCAATAACGGTCTGTTTCTTGCTTTTTCATGAGATTAAATTACCTCCAACAAATACACAATAACCAGTAGTTGACCTTCTATCAGATGGAGATTCAGCCTAATTTGCTTCCGTATACCCTTGATTTGAGTATGCCCATAATTCTAATATAATAAACCACGACCCGGTGCACTTTTAAGATATCTTAGAATACTATGGCGGCATCCCAATTACAATTTTGTGGAGCATCTAAAAACTAACTAGCAATACTAACTGCAAAAGAAATGTCAGGTCTAGTAACAATCAAATAATTTAACTTTCCAACCAATCGTCGGTATTGTCCTAGGTCTACTAACAACTCACTTCGATCTGCAACTAATTTTATGTTGGGATCCATAGGTGTGTCGATAGGTTTTGACTTTAACATTTCTGCTTCACTTAATAAATCAAGAACATATTTTTTTTGAGACAAGGAGATGCCTTGGCGTGATCTAGCCACTTCAATACCCAAAAAATATCTCAACCTTCCCATATCTCTAGTATGAAATTTGGCTTATAGAAACGATTTCAATTTCTCCATACCATTATAGTCATCACTAATGATGACAATGTTGTGCATATACACAATTTACAATATCTTGCTTGCTCCATTATTTCTATAGATAACATAACGATCTATGCCACATCTTTGAAGACCAAAACTAGTCACAATATCGGTAAACTTAAAAAATCAAGCTCGAGGAGATTGTTTAAGTCTATATAAAGACTTCTTCAAGCAGCAAACCAAACTTGACTCCCCCTGAGCAACAAAACCTGAAAATTGCTCCATATAGACCTCATCATGTAGATCACTATGTAAGAATGCATTCTCCACATCGAGCTGATGTAAAGGTGATGCAAACGTTGTGGCAAGTGATATGAACAGACGAACAGAAGACATCTTTTTCACTAGTGAGAATGTTTTAGAGTAATCAATCGCATACACTTGTGTATATTTCTTTGCCACAAGGCGAGTCTTGAGTTTGTCAATGGTACAATCAGAATGAACTTTAATAACATACACTTATCTATAGCCAACTACTTATTTACTCGGAGGAAGAAATACTAAATCCCATGTATCATTCTGCTTTAAGGCAAATATTTCTTCTTCCATTACATTCTCCTGACCAGAATGGTGTAGAGCATTTGTGTAAGACTAAAGAAGAGGAATAACAGACAATGCAGCAACAAACGAGTGATAAGAAGGGGATAAACGATAATAAGAAAGACAATTAGAAATAGGATGTGAAGTACAAGATCGCTTACCCTTTCGAACAATAATTGAAAGATCAACCATAGATGGAGGGTGATTTGGTGGCGGTGAGACCATTGATGAAGTAGTAGAGATAGGTGGAGTTGTCTTGATATGAGTGCAACGAGTGTAAACCTGCAGATCAGAACGACTTAAACGTTCAATTGCAGTACTGGATAATAAGAGTGGACTAAAGAAAATAAGACTAGGAACAAGACGAGAAACATCACAGACCAGACCATCCGCAAAGATGTGCTTAGAATAATGTGGGGTAGACTCAAAGAAAGTTGTATCACGATAGACAAAAAACTTATGAGCAGGATTATAGCACCGATAACGTTTTTGAGTACTAGCCTAAGAAAATATATTTAAGAGCACGATGATCAAACTTGTCAGTACCTAGAGCAAGTTAGTGGACAAAACAAACATAATAAAAAATGCGATGGGATAAAACAAACAGAGGATCATGTGAAAAAAAGAATAGAGTGAGTAGCCAGCCCATTAAGAACGGATGATGGCATACGATTAATTAAGTAACAAGCGGTCAAGGCAGCATTACTCCAAAAAAATTTAGGGACATTCATTTGAATTAAGAGGGTTCAAGCAACTTCGATCAAATGTTGATTTTTGCACTCGGCTACTCCATTTTGTTATGGAGTGTAAGAGCAAGATGATTGATGAAGAAGGCCAAATTGAGTTATGAAATTACTAAAGGAATGAGAGAAATATTCTCTTGCATTATTACTGTGCAAAATGCGAACAAAAGTATTAAACTGAATGTAAATTTTAACACAAAGTATAAAAGATAGAAAATAATTATGAACGATGTTTTATTAAATAAAGGCAGGTAACTCTGGAACAATCTTCTACAAAAGTAGCAAAATACCGAAATCCCAACTTAGAATTGACATGACAAGGACCCTAAACATTTGAATGAACTAACATTAAAGGACTCAATTCTCGTTTATTAATTTGGGAAGTAAAAATAACACGATGATGCTTTCCCAATTGACATGGCTCACAATCTAAAACTGAAATAGAACTTAAACTAGGAACTAAAAGTTTTAAGTTGTCCAATAATGGGTGATCAAGATGACAATGAATCTGAAGTGGAGAACCAATAGCAGGACATACAGAAGGAGAAATTGCGGATGACGCCTTAGCCTTATTGTCCAAACAATAGAGACCAAGTGACTCACTTCCTTTGCTAATCGTCTTTCTCGTTACCAAATCTTGAACAACAACAAAATCAACAAAGAAAGAAATAGAACAATTAAGATTATTGGTAAGTTGACTCACATACATCAAATTAAAAGGAAAACAAGGGTTATATAAGACAGAAGATAAAGAAAGCGAATATGTAGGTTGAATTGTGCCTATGCCTTCAATATAATTAGTAGAACCATCCACTAAAGTAACACATGGTAAAAAGGAGTAAGACTTAAGATGAGAAAAAATCTGAGATATACCTGACATATGATCAGTGACACCGAAATCGATGACCCATGGGCAAGAAGTAGAAAAAGATGAAATACAAGCAGGAGTACCTTTTTGGGTTAGAGATGCAACTATAAGAGATGCCTACAAAGTTTCTTGATACTGAAAAAACTTAGAATACTCTTCATCGAAAACAGTAATAGCCTTCTCCTCAACTGGAGTAGAGGAGGAAAGGGTGAACATTGTCGAACGTCACGACATTAGAAAATGGAGGTGGTGTGCTAACAAGATCCCAACATGTCTCTTGTGTATGATTGAGTAAGCCATAATTGGAACACTGACGAGGTGGATCTCTACCTTGACCACTACGACCACCATGAGAACTACCGATACAACCGCCTCGAAAACCACCACTTCCTCTATCATGACTGTAACCACTGGATTGATTACCTTGGTGTTGTGGAACTAGAGTTGAACGATCAGAATTGTCTTTAGAGGAACCACTAGAGCTTTGAGAACTGTCCCTAGAAGTGGCGCGCAAGATTCTAGAATATATCTTAGCAAGATAAGGGAGCTCAGCTCCTGCTAAAATCTGAGAGCGAACGGACTCAGATTTAGGCCATAATCTCGCCAAAAATCTCATCACAACCATCTATTCATGTTACTGTTGCATTTTGCAAATTTCATTTGTGATGGGAAAAACCACATTTAACTCTTCGTGAAAGCCTTTTAAGTGCCGTAAAATAATCTGAAACAGACTTATCATCTTATTGCAACTGAAAGTAATCAACTGAAATATCATACATACGAGCAAGATTACTGAAATATAACATTTGAATGTACTCTCAAATTTCCTTTCAAGTGTCAAGATTAGTACACACATCGACAATATGTCACTCCATAGCATCCTTATGCTCCCATTTAGGCTTTCTGTTATTATCGAATGAACTAGACATAGTCAAGTGGTTTTGTTTACCTTGACTAGGTAAGGCAACTTTTATTACTTTGGACCAATGCAAATAATTAACGCTATTCAACTTGTGAGTATTGAGTTGTGGAATTGTGAACTGAGGAATATATGATTTTAAATCCATAACTCTAACAACCAAACGCAGAACAAATTTCTTTCATAAAGTAACAAAAGATCACAACTCACAGAGAGAAACCTGAATCATAAAACTAGGGGCTTTTCATAGCAGATTTGGTCACCACTAAGGTTAATGAATTTGATTGCTCATAGCACCAGAGCTGGGCATAACAAACAACGATAGTAACTGTGGTTGGAAACATCAGTGGTGGCAGCGATTGAGGGGAACAGCGGCGGCGGCGGCGACTGATGGGAACGGTAGCGGCAGTGACTGAGGGAGGCGGCACGACGTCGATTGAGGGAGGCAACGACGGTGATTGGGGGAGGTGACTGTGCGCGACCCTTGTGCGCGAAGTTAGGTTTGGTTTGCGATGACTGGAATGTTTGCGAGAATGACGATGTGATTGTGGATGACGACGAAAACGGCAACGGTTGATGACGATGGCAGCAAATGGTCAGCAGCGGCTGGTCGGCAATGGAGGCAACGATTATGCTAGGTGACAATGGTTTGCGTAACTAGGGTTAGGTTTTTTTTGGGTTAATTTCTCAGGAACTTTTGTTTTGATACTATGTTAAGATAACATATTAGAAGAATGAGAGAGCTTAACCTAAAGGGTTAGCTCCTCTAACTATTTATATTAAATTATCTATTGTAATATTGACATAAATGACCCTCAACAGAATCATACTTCGAATATGCAAGCTACTTCAGTTTATTTGCGTGCCAACTAATCTTGATCTTGAGACAGTTGACAAGGTCCACTAAGCATGAATTGAATACCCAATCAAAGTATTCAACACCAATAAAATCAACCTGTTCTTTCTTGAGGGAGTTTTTTGTTGGCAGACAATAATAGAACTAGAGAAGTTAAGTATACCCTTGTGGTTAGGAGACTCTTCGTTTGGTGAAGCCATTCTTGCATGAAATTTTTTACTCTTCAATGGCTGGAGAAGGAATATGATCATGTAACTCGTGAAATGGAGTAGAATCAAACTTTTCTTGGTCCATAATGCAGTAGTGTTACAGAGTTTATTCATCCATGGATGGCTAAGTAACACATGCTAAATAATCATGGGAAAAGCATCACACCAAATCTCATCAAAGTAGTCACTCATTTGAATAGGAACCAAACACTTTTGGGAGACTAAAAATGACTGTTATCATCCCAAAATAATTGATGGGTTTGTGGATGTGGTTCAAGATGAAGTTTCATCCTTATAACGTCTGATGTGGATACTGGATTTCAATATGATATCCCTCATCAATAACAATTTCATAAATTTTATTGTTGCACCGAAGAAATGTATAAAAATTATTAGTGCGCTTCCATCTCATTGAATATATTCTTTTTTGGAAGCACGCCAATTTTTTTTTAACCTTTTTGTATTCAGCTGAGTGAAGAAGTGGGTGGGAGTATGGGCTGCAAAATGAGTTTGGTTTAATTGTCTTGAGGGGTGGGACCAAGTTTTGTGCTTAAGTGATCGGTTTATGTTGGTTTGTTTAAATAAGTTTAGTTGTTTATGCTTGGCTGATTGATTTCTGTTTTTTTTAATAAAAATATTGGGTTTGGATTTTGCTGTGATTGAGCTAGTTTCAAATGGGTTGGGCCGGTCCTGGTTCAGGCTTGGTATTATGGGTTAGGTTGGGTCTAATTTTTTGGGTCATTTCTTCCTTGCTGTTAGCGCGAGAGGCAAAGAGAGGGGTTTCTAGGGTTTTTGTTTGTGGTGGCTCAAAGTGATGGTGAGGAAGGAGGGAATTTGTTAGGGTTTTGGTGAGGATGGAGGGAATTTGTTAGGGTTTTGGCGATGAGAGAGGGTGCTAGCAATTGAAAAGCCCAGCCCGCACAACTCCTTAATATCCAGGTATTATGGAAATGAGAAATTGAGTCTTATAAACCGCACAAAAGGGACTCAAACTGGGCAATGTATGATAATTCAACACACTCCCTGGACCACAATAGCCAAATACTCGGCACGCTGGAAAGTGAGCAACCCAGCTCTGATACTAAGTAGAATAACAAAAGAGTAATAATTCTCCAAAAAGTGCACTGTCAAAGCCACAATGTTAGGTTGTCTCACATCGCCCAGTTTGAGCCCCCTCTGTGTGGTTTATAAGAAAGTTTCTCATTTCCTTAACACCTGGATTTTAAAGAGTTGTGCAGGCTAAACTTTTCATACTTGGTATCAGAGCTAAAATATGAAGAAGAAAAGAAAAAAAATTGTCCAAAAACCCTAGCTGACGTCACTACTTTCCCTGACTTTTGTTGTTAGTATTCCTTCACCAGTATCGTGAATCTGTCGCTGGTATACCGTTACCGTTAAAATCTTTGCCGCCGTCGTCGGTTTTTTCTCACCATCACCACCATTGCCGTTGGTCTTTGTTCATCTCCGCTGGTCTTTTATTTTTTTCTTTTTTTCGTAGCCATTGTTATTCCTTCTCTTTCCCGCCGTTGTGGGTTGCGAGTTCCAGATCACTGTGTTTTCTTGGTATTGGTTTTGACAATGCACTTTTTGGAGAATTTTTACTCTTTTGTTATTTACTGTAGTGGTAGTGCGAGAGTGGGAGAGGAGTCTTGCACCTATTTTCACAGAGAGAGAGAGAGAGAGAGAGAGAGAGAGAGAGAGAGAGAGAGAGAGAGAGAGAGAGAGAGAGAGAGACTTAAGAATCTGGTTGCGATTGATGGTGGTGGTCGATGGCAGCAGGAGCTTCGGCTAGTGTTCTGGTCGGTGATAGATTTTTCATTAAGACTGGAGATGTTGCGATGGATGTGAGCGTGAGATGGAGTTCAGCGACTGTACAATTATGGAAGGAGTTCATCAATTAGTTTAACCGAAGTGGGAGAAAGTGAAGAAAAGAGAGGGGGAGTGTATTATGAGCCTAAGTTTTGGGAGAAAGTGAAGAAAAGAGAGGGAGAGTGTATTATGAGCCTAAGTTCTTATACCAAATTGATGCAGGGCATTGAGGGACGGAGATGGAAGAGATGTAGCACAAAGAGTCAAAACCCTACCACGACCTCAGCCAATAGCTAAACTGTTCATTAATCAATTTTGAATAATACATCATAAGAGCCTCTTACTTATAAGCTGAAAACCCTAATTTAAAAAAAATAAAAAAACTAGAATCTTAAACGAAAGGAAATAAAAATAAAAATCATATTAAAAGATAATTAAAAGTAAAACTAATTATTCAATAGTTAAAATAAAATTGTAAATAAGCATTTGTACTTTGCATCACATCTATATAGTTATATACGTGCGTTTGAATAAAATTCAAAACTCTATCCTTATTCTTAATAAATTTGTATAACTCTATGTTTTTCCCTGGAACATGAAGCATTCCGATACAAGGAACAGGAATAGGAACAGAAACGTAGTACGCCACATATCTTAAATTGCGATACAATAAGTATATAGTTTTATAGATTAGAATATTGAAATGTATTTTTTCAAATGATAAGTCTTCAATAAAATAGTGTATTATTTTTTAAACTATTCATGTAAAACACATTTCTAGAAGACACCTAGTCTTGTCGAATCTTCATTCTTTATATTTAATTTATTCCGTTTGATTTTTCCCATGAGAAAAATGTTTAAGGAAATAAATAGAAAAGAGTTGGGGATTGCTTTGGAATGTTAAATTTATCGTTTTGGTATGAAGGTGTACCATGTTTCAGAACGTGCATTTCAAAACATAAATGACTAGGTGTATAAACCATTACCATGATGTTTTCGATATCAAGTAAATATCTCATTAAGGAATGAAGCAATATTTACAAAACAAATAGGGGGAAAACTAAATGCCTAATACAAAGCAACATTGCTAAGTACTGGAGAACCTATACTAAGAACACACTCCAAAAACAGGGGAGTCTGACAAGCGTTATCCAAGAGCATCAGCAAGTATCTTATCTCAGCAAGTATCTTATCTCGACTTGCTTTATAATTCTCTTTGTTGTGAAAGAAAGCCCAACAAGTATTGTCTTCAAATTGAAAAATGTGAATTTTGCTTCTAAATATGGTCACATCAAAACGTGTTAAAAACTTCTCTGGAAAAGTGTAATATCCTGAAAAAAAAATAATAATAATAATAAATGATATTAATATATATGTATATATATACATAATTATATCAAGCTGACTAAAATTTTTAGGAAGGAGACTAATTAATTTTGTAATGGCATTGAAAGGGGAATTAATTAGATTAGGGGCGTTGAAAGGGAATGTTGATCAATCAAGGGTTGTTGAAAGAGGATTTTTGATGGAAAATTTTGATTTGTAATCAAATATAGGGTTAGGCTGGAGCGTGTGGTGTGTGTATTTATACCAGAGGGTTTTGGGGTTTGTCTGTGCAAAGGAAGAGAAAGAAAAAGCAGAGAGAAATAGAGAAGTGAGTACCGGCAAGCTTGGCCCCGACGTCTCCTCCAGCCACCACCGACGCCGACCCCCATCGACGCCACCCCTGACGACCACCGATGCCACCCCCGACGACGTTAATACCCCTGCTGCCGCTGTCCACCATTTTTTGGTCCGTCTCTCTCTCCCCAATCTCTCTCTCTCCCTCTCTGTTTGCTCGAACCTCTCCCGCCACCACTGGAGGCCATCGGCACCTCCGGCGGACCTGGAACCTCCGGTTTTTGGTTCGATCGTGCTTGCGGGTTGTTCTTCTTTGTTTTCTGTTTGGTTGCGAATGTTAGCTTCTGTTGGGTTGTTTTCTTTAGGCCATGTTTGGTTGGGTTATTATTTGGGTTATGCTTTATCTTGTTTGGTTACTATTTTTATGAACTATTTTATTATTAAGTTGTAACCTTGTAGTAATAATAATAATAATATTGAGTTTAATTACTTGTTATAAAAAATAATTAAAAAAATTAGCTTATACTAAAAGTTTTAAAAGTTAAAAGTTTTTTATTTATTTTTATTTTTTATGAAGACTAGATTTTAAACTAAAAATGATAACAATTTTAAAAGAATGATAATGGTTAAAAATTCATTAGAAATAAATATTTTACAGACTAATTTAATTAGTTGTCTTTAACATAACAAAATAATATTAGTTTTTAAAAAGAAAAAAAGGGGTAATAAAGATATTATTTTATCACTGTAATTAATAAAATAGTAATTTAAATTTGATTTTAAAAACAAAGTATAATGATTAAACTTTATAAAATTTTGTTAACAAAATTCTTGAAATGAAATTATTTATGTTCAATAATTTTAAGAAAAACAAACGGAATTTTGTCAAATTAGAATTTAAGATAAATTAAATAAAAGGTTTTACAAAAATATAA